>VZRU01017664.1:11729-57016 GCA_013398155.1 Pedionomus torquatus | reverse complement strand
CCATCGCTGCCCGGTGGTGGCCGGAGAGCCCCTTCCTCCCGGAGCCAGAGCCGTGAGAGAGGACGGGCACGGCAGGAGCTCGCACAGCAGAGTTGTCAAGCCAAGCAAGAAGACATTTAAAAGAAATCCTCCCAACCCGTGTGCCTTTCACATGTGTCATTTTGGTATATAGGTCAAGCACTACGGTTTCCTTTGTAAAAGAATCAGGATTTGTTCCTCCCATGATTAATTTTTTTTTTTTTAACATAAATCGCAGTAATGACAGTCAAGATTTTGTCAATACATTTCCGGCATACACCTTATTTGGTTATGGTGATATAAATCTATATTGCTGGATGATAAATATGTACCAATAGGGTAATCGTTAGCCCTGACATTTGAGGAAAAGCATAAGCAATTATCGCTGCATTTTTCTGGCAGATCTGTGTTGACTGCTCAGGATTTTTAGTGGCTGTTTTGTCATGAAACAGCTACATGCTCCAGTCTAAAATGTACGTGACTATTGAGCAGCCTTTCATACATATTTAAATAGATTTTTAAGAGCAGTTGTCTGGAGATGGCGAATGATCACATTAGAGGGGAAAAAAAAGGCAGCCAAAAAACCCTAGATTCGCCTGAAAATGGTTCTATTTCTTGCTGGAAAAAAAAAATCTGTTTTCTTTTGGTATTTTGTTTTCAACAAGTACCAGAAGATTCCGATGATTGTATTCATTGGAAGGCCTTGATCAAGGATTCAGATTTGTTCAAAACAAATACTGAATCCCACTGTGTGATTTCTATGTATTTAAATTCAACTAGCAATGAATTCTTCCATGAAACCTTCATTTGTCCTTGCTTTTAATTTATCCAGAGAAAAATAATCAACAGAAGATTGAAAATGGTATATTTCTGCTGCATTGTGTGCAGGATCTGTAGCTGTACTAATGAAATTGTTAAGCTGTGAAAAATACTTGAACTGAGATAACAGGTTGCATTGTTCACAAGAAATAATTTATTCCTATTGAGAAAAAAACAACATCTGTGCTGGTCAGATTGAAATAGAAATTTCATTTTAAAATCAGATTTAGATGTTATGTTCTATGAAATCCATAGCTAATGAACTTAGCAAGCGTATTTGTGATTGAGCTTTTTTTTTAATAACAAAAGAAAAAGGTTAAATGTCAAAGACTCTTAAGTGTTTTTTACACATTTTTCTCTTTCTGCTTGGCAGAAAGGTAGGAGCAGCCTCCAATCTCTTGAGGCAGGGTGGTACCTCTTGCTGTGAAATTCCTATTTCTCAACTGTTATATTTATGGCTAACTGTAGTAGTGTAATGCAAATAACTCAGTATCTTAGCTCCCTTATTTTTACCTAGTGAATGTGTTTATGGGGCTGTAATATGTTACTTTTGAGGGGCAGCTAATTGCTTCCTGGATATTGGTGGAAATAACATGAATTCCTCCTTTTTTTTTCCACTGCATGATAGGATAGTGTGGGAGTTTGTTTTTTCCATTTGTCCCTGGAGTGTAGGCAGTAGAAAAATGGGGTGGAGCAGACTGCAGATGCTGTGGATGGAGATTGCCAAGCGTAGTCCGGCATTGTGCTCCCATAGCTGACCGTGGATCAAATGGAGTGGCAAGCTGCCTTCCCACTGCTGCAACTGATACGCGTTGAGCTATGCGAATGCCACAAGAGATATGCACTGGCTTCAGCAGGCACAAAGGCACATAACTGCGGTTGTCCGTGAACCGCCTCAGGAATTGCAGGGATCGCCTGGGGAAAATGAAGCGTTAGTGGAGGCAAGGAAATTTTCAGTTCAAAATTCCATGGGTTAGATACACTTACCAGATGCATAATTAGCCATCTCAAAAAATGCCGTCTGTCGCAACTGCTACTTGTCTGTTTTTTTCACTGTGGTAATTGAAAGTAAAGATCTTTGTAAATAATTACGTTCAAAACGTTATTAAGTTTGTGTCTTAAATTAAGCCATGCCACTTGATTACGCTGTGGGAGAAAGTGTCATTTGCCAAGTCCAGATAACTTTCTGTTTTGACCTTCAGGTTATGGTAGTTTTTTTTTTTTAGACTAACTGGAAAGGTTATTCCATACCAAATTAAGTTTTCCTAATGATATTTGTAGCCTTTTTTTGCATGGGGAGGTCTGTTGCTGACAGTAGTTTGCATAACAATAATGTCAAATTGGCGTATGTGGCAGGGAATCGAAAGGGAAGTATGAAATGTGTGCTGTGACGGAATATTTATTTACGAAAAAGAGAAAAGAAGCTATGTCCTTATGCTAGTCATTAGTTGAATGTTATCTTGATTTCCCCCTCCCTTTTAGACTCTACATTCCTCCATCATGTTGTCATCGTTTCGTAAACTCAAAGTCCAGGTATTTTTACATAATGCATGAAGTGTCATCACCATACTTGCCTGCCTTTATTGCGATGACCTATTTGTAACAAAAAGCCATTTGTTTGAGATTTTGTTCTATGTAGCAGGTGCTTTGTTTGTACTTGAGTGTTGAGTCTGATCTGCCTTTCCTTTAATACCTTGAACTTCCTAATTTCTGTCTGTGATGCATGATGTGTGAGCATTTTATAATTGTTATAATGCAGTGTCATTGGGTTTTGACGTGAGTTATTTTTCTAAGGGAGTTTTGTTTTAAAAAGTACTCAAGCAGTATGTTTTTACTTACAGCATCTAAAAATCAACCATGGTAAGATTTGCTTTGTACAACGCCGTGCGTTTGAAGTGGGCTTCGGTTCCTGTTCCATCCACTTGCACAAATTTATAACCCTTGCATTGTTGTGGTGTAACTGTTTATACATCTGTGGGGTTTTCCCTTCAGTGATGGTAAAATAAATTGGATGTGCAGATCCAGGTAACACAAGCAACTAGATTTTATCTGGAAACAGTAGTAAAGTAAATCTTTGTACTACAGTTAAAATTACGATAAAAAGACAGCAAATGAGAATGGAAAATGCTGGGATTAATTATATAATATCACATTACCTGTACACTCTGCATTTCTGCAATGCAGTCAAGGTAATTTGCTTTCTCAGGAGTCTCGGCAGAGCGCAGCCTTTGCCAGGGCTGCGTAGTTTTATCAAGGCTCAGTGTGATATTAAAAACGAAACAAAGCCAGAAAAACCCTTGTATGTAAAGGCACCAACTCAGATTGGCAATTCAGCTGCTCTTATTTCAATAATGGGATTAAAATTTTAAGACTAAATGCCTAAAAGTGAACAGGTTTTTAAATCGTCTTCCGTACTTCAAAAGTGCATGGCTAAGGCTGTGCACAAACCCTCTAATCAGTCTAAATCACTAGCCTGGCAGCCTGCTTTAGTTCAAACAATTCATTCTTTTTTCATTAATGCTACAGTTTCTTGTGTCCCTGGAATACCTACTAAAATTTGGGGCTCATTTGAATTTTACCTGAGCTACCGTTAGTCACATGAGACTATGGCATTAAGTAGCGTCTTCAGCTCAGCATGTCTTGGGTTTCGGTACTGCAGCATTTGACTTATTTTTCTGGCTTCGAATTTGTCGAGGTTTGAGGCTCTGGGTGACCTTCCTTAGCAGAAACCAGGAGTGTTTTGGACGCAGGGTTCCGCTGCACGTAGTCCACCCTCCATATTTCTTTATTTTGTTGATTGAAATTCATAACAAACCAAATGACGGGACGTTAATTTTTGTCTCAGTAGTGTTATAAGTCTCTCGTATAGGGTATGTGATACAACATCTTTCTGTTACTTCTTCGTAACACAATACGCTCAGGCGTTTCCCTTCCCAGGAGCCAGTGCTGTGCATAGTTTTCTGAAGGATTCTCTTTTATTTACCTGCAGTGCTGGTTGGTACCTACTAACTTAGTTCTAAACTGGGCAGTCGTGGTTTTGCATTTGAGACATATGCAGTGGCTTACTTCTTCCTTAGCCTTTTGAGGAAGAGCTATGAGTGGAAGAAATGAAAGGTGGAAAAACATGTTATTTTTTTTTCTCTCCGTCCTTTCCTTTTGAAGGTTATTTTCCCCTCCAGTGTTACAATTCAAATGTTTTTTTGGTTGAAGAAAAAAAGATGATCAGTCCATCCTTATTCCCCAGGAGGGACCAGAAAATACCAGTTAAATGCTCTTTTGGCTAGACTTCAGATGTGTAATATTGATAAATGCAAAAAACCCTGCATCCCAGTGTTCACGTGTGCCTACTTGAGAAGCAGAGGGTGTTCTGATAGGGCAAGTACTCATCTTACAGGCTGTTACTAGGGTCACGTATGGTGAATGTATGTAACATCAGGACTTAAGAGCTAGTCATTATTTTACTACATCTGAAAATAGTGATCTTTATATCCTGTTATCTGATTTTTCAGGCAAGGTAGTTTAATTCTTTAAGCTTTGTGTAATTGTTCGTAAAAAATACCCTAAAATTTTCTGTCTAGCGCCGCGTGCGTTTTCCATTGGAGTTTTTTAAATCCTGGAAAACATGTTTTGTGAAGGGAAATGCTGACAGCTCTTACGTGCGTCTGCCCTGGTGGCAGCGCTGTAATTCCTGTTTAACCCACCTCGATACTGCTGTTCCCCGAACTGGAATGATGTTGCTGACATCATCGCTGTTGCACTGCGGTGTCTGTAAATACCTGCAGTTGGATATTCCCCTACAAATCTTAGTGTACCCTTTGTGTAGTTCGTATTGTCTGGGGCAGGCTGATTGTTTTATATTGACAAAATATAAATATTTTATATTTATACCACCACAATGCTACAGTGTGAGGAAGCATTTCTGATTGGTTTTTTTAGTTAGGCCTAAGCTGAAGAGTGGCTCACTAAAGTTAGTCCTACAGCACTAAAGTACAGTGGCAAACGCCTTCAGGACAGTTCAGACCTGCAGTTTCGGGGCCGTATTGGTGATGACACCTTTTGGGGCTGTCGGGAAGGCCGAGGCTGTGCGCTGGAGCAGGCCAGTGTCATTCCTTCTGCCAGCACAGCCTGGAAGCTTTGCTCTGCCTGACCTTATCAGCCGGCACAGGCAGTGCTGGGAGGGGCTGGAGGCAGCAGCGAGGTGCACAGGGCTGGGGACGAGGCCGTTATCAGGACGTTTGCGTAAAAACTAATATAGGGTATGTTTTTCACGTTAAAAACACAAAGCACAACTTCTTTTTGGTGCTTCCCTTGCTTGGGATGTATCCTAGTTGCCTTCCAGTCATGTAGTTGAACTGAGAGGGTTTAGAAATGACTTGGAGAGCTGCTTCGTATTCCAGGGGGTGCCACAGCCAGAGCCCATCGGAGGTGGCTGCATCATCCTGCAGCATCGATGACTTTTGAGCTCCCAGCTCCCTGGTGACTGCTGATCGCGCTCTGGCAGAGCGCAGACTTGCTGACGTCAGCTGATCCGCTGCAGGAAAGAACAGTCTATTATTGCTAGACCAAAGCACTTCTTTTACAATTGACTAGCTCGACTTACTGTAGCTATAAAAGAAGCCTTTCTTTTAACGAATTCCAGCAAAAAGATGAGCTAGATTGCATGACTTGTGTGGTGAGAGGCACAGCAGCTACGAGGCTAAATTGCAGGAGGTGTCCCATTTGTTGTTATATATTAAATATATTATTATATTACAAATCATGTTAAATAATTTATTGAAATAATTNTCTGGGCAACCTCTTCTAGTGTCTCACCACCCCCCCAGGAAAGAATTTCTTCTTAATATCTAATCTAAAGCTCCCCTCTTCCAATTTAGAACCATTACCCCTAAATGGTTTAAAGTGATTTAAAATCACTTGGGCTGTGGAGGTTATTTCTAATGCTGAAATATAAGTTGACAGCAAAAGACTGTAGAGTGTTCCAAAGACCAACTAGGATTTCATTTCCTCCAGTAATGCCCATAACCAGGATGAGTGGAGAGAAAGGCTACAGCCCTGCAGTACATTTAGACCAACTGCCACTTTGTTATTCCTGAAAACAATTGAGCTTAAGTGAAGTGTTGTTGGAATTCAAACGCAGTATGACAGCACAGGAAGGGAAGTTTTTAGCAATAGCTTGCTCTCCTGGAGGGAAAAGGCTGTTTGAAACAAGACTTGAAAAAACAGCCGCTTCCTTGGGAAAACAGATCTGTAGTTGAGCTCAGGTTATGTTCAGGGGTTTGATGGTTTAATACTCAGATACACTAATCAAGTGGAGCCTTTGGTACCACTGCCAGATGAAACCTGGCCTTCATTTATATAATACAGTCTACGCAGACTGGCTGGTTTTTGTTTTTTTTTTTTCCTTGCCCTCTTTTGACAGCCTGGAAGAGAACGTGAAGCTGAATTTTCTTTCCTTCCTTAAACTGCCGCAATGCAGTTGGGGCTCAGAGTTCACGGGTGTAACAACTGCTGCTGGAACGGCTGTGCTCCTGCAGGGTGGGACTGTTGGAGGAGAGCTCGGGAATGTGTGAATTCACCCCCATATGTTCCTTTCTATCACATGGTCCCTTTACAAGTGCTTGGAAACCAAACAGAAAACGTGGCCATATAGATCACTTTCCAACCTGTGGAGGTTTTCATATGATTACGCACGATTTGTGTCTAATTAAAGCATGTGGCTAACCGGTGCCTAAATAACACTTTAATATTTAACAACATATTTTAAGAGGTTGCTCGTGTCTTTTAGTGTGCAGTTGTAGGCTGGGTTTCTTCCCTATCTTTGGGAGGACTGATGGGAAGTACATTTAGCTTGATGCTTACAGAATTTATAATGAAAGCATTTACTGTGCTTTACGCGTAAACACTTGTACATCAAGACATTAATTGCATAATTGTTCAAGCATAGAGTGTTTGTTGCAACATCTTCTTGATGTGCAGAGTGAATTGTCAAATAAATGAACAAATACCCAAACTCCGATGACAATACTACTTTTTAAATTTGTGTTGCGATTCTGTTCTAATGCACAGATCTCATATTGAAAATTGAATTGCTTTCTGAAAGTTTAGGAACTGAAAATTGAAGGTCAACCCAATTTTAATACAAAGGAGATAAAGCAGAACAGTAATCAATTCTTTGCTGTCTGTGGTAATAATAACAGGTTCCAGTATATAAAGCAATGCGTAAGGGTTTTCAGTCAAAGTGTTGAGAGCGGGGTCACCAGTTGCACTGACTGCTCCTTGACTGCCTTGGCCTGAGGTCAGGACTGTGAAGCACCATGAGCCTCTGTATGGGCTTTTGACAGGTGATGCAGGGAGTGGTGCATGCGGTTGTAACTTTTTTTTTAATTGTCTGATAGAACAATGAGGAGATGTATCGCACGGACAGAAGTCTGCCTATGTATCCATATATAATATATATCCATATGTAGACATACAGCCTTATATCCACTAGGCAGCTGTTTAAATATTCTTGCTTTAGTTTGTCAGTATTGAGTATTTTAAATAAAATGTTTCCAGATTTTATATGTTGTACAGGAAACATTTTATGTTTATATATCTAAATATATATATATGTGCACAGAAACACATTTTCAACATTTGCGTTAGACACTTGCATGCTACAGTTCAAAGTGATTTGGCCTTTATATGACTGCAGCCATATTTTTCCAAAACAAATAGATGTCAAATGTCTTTGTAAATATTCCTTTCCCATTATTTTCTGTTAGAAGTGTGCATTTCCTTATATGTATAATATTTATATTTTATATACATACCTGCACGCAGGGTAAGACTGTAAGACACACACAAGTTTAAAAAAGCGGGTTTTTCTTTCGTGGATCCCTTCTTACCCTGCCATTGTTTTATAATACAAACAAAATGTATTTATTTTGGCTTTCAGAAAATGGATCCGAGTGGTGTAAAAGTGTTGGAAACGGCGGAAGATATCCAAGAAAGGCGTCAACAAGTTTTGGACCGTTACCACAGGTTCAAGGAACTATCTTCTCTAAGGCGCCAAAAACTTGAAGATTCCTATCGATTCCAGTTTTTCCAGCGTGATGCAGATGAGCTTGAAAAATGGATCCAAGAGAAACTGCAGATAGCATCTGATGAAAATTACAAAGACCCAAGCAATTTACAGGCAAGTCCTACTGCCATTTAATGTTCCTGTACTATTAATATTCGGGTGTACCAGGTCAACTGGGATAGACAGAACAAACACAGAATTGTAACTTGATCTGAGAGTGGTGAAGAAAGATTTATTCAAATACCCACAGCCTTGTAAAGTGTTCTTCAAAAGCCTGTTTCCTTTGCTGATACAATTGGAATAGTTCTAATAATGGATTAGAAGCTAAACTAGCATAGAAAAAGTTACTCAGTGCAATGTAGTGTAAAACCAGCTTCGTTTAACCCTAGAATTTGTTGGACACTTTGGCTATGTAAATTAAACGTGAATGAACTCATTGCTTCCACACAAAGAAAAGATATTTTTAGAAAATTAACTTGTGTGGGTCTCAGATGTTTGAACACCCTGGTGTACAAGAGCAAACACAATAATGAAATAACTAAAATGGAGATGTTTGAATCCATCTGTGAAATGCGTGGTACAGCTACAGCTGTTATTTCAACTGTGTCTTTTTATTGCTTGCATGTCAATATTGAGTGTGCATAAAATACACGAAAAATCTTGATGCTGGGAAATGTGGAGAAAGGCTGTGCACCAAATCTAGTCACGTTCTTTGATGTTTTACTTGCAGGGGAAGCTGCAGAAACACCAAGCCTTTGAAGCTGAGGTGCAGGCCAATTCAGGGGCCATCGTTAAACTGGATGAGACTGGAAATCAGATGATTAATGAAAGCCATTTTGCATCTGAAACCATAAGAGTGAGTTTTGTTTTTTTCCTCTTACAGACTTTTCCATAAACATTTTGTGCAGATTGCATGGATAACTCTATGTTCTAAAACACTTTATAAAATTCTACAGGTGTTTGATGACTGAAATAACTAGAGAATTTGTATTTGTGAAGCTTACAGAGGTTTTTCTCTTTCATGAGCACCCAGCTCTTATCTTTTCTTGGATCCAGTTCTGAGGTGAACTGTCTGCCAGTGGAGTCCAGAAGCTTGGACTGGAAAATCGTCAGTAATTCAAAGATGTTTTGAAAGTCACAAGGCAAATGATTACTTACACTTGTAGTTCTTCCCAGAATGGTGCAATACCAAAAGGAGCAAATTCACAGGAGCTGGTGTCAGGGATGTTGACCACTCTTTTTTTCTTTCTTTTTTGGTTTTCTGATATAATTAGCATTTTAATTTTCTCTTCAATAAGAATTAAAGTAACACGAGCAACCATAGCGGTAAACTTAAGGCATCTAATTTCTGTGTGCTCAGGTCTGTAGTGATCTTTATTCTCTGGTTAAGTTGTGCTGGCCGTATGTTTGAATCTCCTTGAATTTGTGTTCCATGACTTTTTCTGAGAGCTCCAAATACAGTGTTCTATCTGCTGTGTTTATCCGTCAGTGAACATCTCACACAACAGCTGTTTCCTCGATAGCAAGGAGCGAGCTTTCTCCAGATCCTTTTCCAGAATTTACTGTTGTTTTTTTTCTTTCTGTCTAAATCTCCCAACCTGTGTATGACAACTGTATTTTTAAAATCTTTGCTGCTGCACTAGATAGTTTACATTTGGCAGTATTTTAGTGCTTATCTGTGGTTTTAAAAGTTTGAGCAAACTGGAAATTTTTAATCTTGAGAGTTTTCTTTTACTCCTCCCCCTATGTATTCTCATGTTTCTCTAGTTGTGCTAGTGTTTTCTGTCTCATTTCCACATGCGTACATGCACGTGTCCCACCAATACACACTTCTTTCTGTTCTCTAGGACTCACTTTGTTAGATCTGCTGTTTCTGAGCAAAAGGCGAACTCTCCTAATACTGTTGTGATAATGAAACTTAAACGATATGTTCATTATTTCATTGTAACTAAGAAAAGATGCTAAGAAAAAAAGAGTATTTTTCTTTGTACATTATATAATAAAAAACCTCTAAGGAATGATTATTTTAGAAATCTCATTGTGATCGTATGATCTTTACCACAAATAAGAAAAAAACAAACTGCTTCGTAGTTGAGTGACCTTAAATTATAGTGTGTCTGAGTTGCTCCATGTAAGTTGTTATTTGTGTTCTGTTTGGAATGGTAATTTGTCTTTTACTGGTTCAGTCTTTCACGCCGTACCGGACCGCACAGCGCCCGATAGTAACGGCTACCCAAGTTGGGTCCCACATACGAGTAGGTGAAACTTGTGGCTGTGCAGTGCAACTTCTCTTTGCAACGTCTTCTTTCTTCCTTGGTTGACAATTTGCACTATCCTTTTGGGCAGCGCTGGGAAATGGAGTTGTGTGAGCCCTTTCCTCACTTGAAACCTCCCTGCCTGAACTTTCTAAAGGGATTACATGGGTATCCACCCATGCTGGTTGTTCAAAAGCTTCTCTAGCGTGACTTTCAAGTTTCAGATCTCGATGAGCAAAGCATTATAGATGATGGGTGGAGCAGATACTTTCCTGGTTAGCAAGTTGTGTTTCTGTGTGGGAGTGTGGTTTTTCTTTTAATTGTCTATAAAATTTATGGTTGCTCCCGACAGTTTTGAAAGGCAAAGTGCAACCAGAGAGAGACTCAATATTAAAACTAGTAATTACTCCTAGTATTTCAGTATTGTGTTACTTAACGATGTTGGCTAAATATATTAACTGACTAGTGCTAAGAGAAATGGGTAAAGTACTGTAAAATGGCACAAGTTTCACTTGAAACAAAACCTGTGGTCTTAAATAAAAAAAAAATTAGCAAAATAAAGACAAAATTCACTTACTGGGAGTTGACTTCCATGTAGAAGACTGATTATCTGAAGAGAATAGCAACAAAGTTTTGATCTGGCTTCACACTAGCATAGAATTTAAATAAAATTTTATCTCAAAATGTTTACCTTATGTCAGCATAACTATTTGAGAGCTTTGTTAATAATAAGTGTGTAAATACCCAGTTCAGTAATTTCTAATCCTGTGTTGTTACATCACTTTACAGAATTTGAAAACTAACAACTGGAGATGAAATAGTAATGAGTTTTGTTTACCCTTTGTCTAAATTAAAGTTTAGGTTATACATCTCTGGGGAAAAAAATAATCTTCTGTTAAGGTCAGGAAGAGAATGAACCAGATCTTCTCTGGGACTGGATTTTAATAACAAGACCCTGTTGTTCTAGACTCGGCTGCAGGAGCTGCACCGACTATGGGAGTTGCTGTTGGAGAAGATGAGGGAAAAGGGCGTCAAATTGCTGCAAGCTCAGAAGCTGGTGCAATACTTACGGGAATGTGAAGATGTCTTGGACTGGATCAATGACAAGGTCTATTATTGCTTGCCTTTTACTTGATGGGAAATTTGATGTGTTTGAATGGAAATTTTCTATCAACCGATAGTTACTTGAGTACAGGTGGTCACACGGAGCTTTTTGAGGCATGTTCTATTTAGACTATTCATATTGTATAAGCAGTAGGTACACAAACTGCTGTTCCTTCTTTTGCTGCCACAAAAAAAAAAAAGGGTTCTAGGCTAAGGGAGGAAGTCTACGTGTTGGAGAGGGCAGTTAAACATAATGAATTCTTTCTTTGCTTTGAGGAGACTTTCGTGTTTCTCACAGTAATCAAATTCCTGTAAGGGTAATCTACTACATGTAAAAGTGAATGTTTTTTATGAATGCTCTAAATCAGTATTGTATAACATGAAATGTTATTAGTTGTTATTAGTAATTACAAGTAATTGTGTAATTACTTAATGATTGGAATATCGTTAGATATACATAGTAAGGACATTTGCTGCAAGAGAACTGTTGGCTCTTTATTCTTTGAACTCTGAGGAAACAGACCACAAACCACAGTATCAAGAAAAAAAAGCCACAAAATGATCATAGGTTTTTTTTTTAATGATGGTTTGCTATGTTGTGTCACTATGGGTTTAAACTGTAAACCCTCTGTAACCGTTACTGACTGTGACAGTGCACCTTTCTTAAAAAATCTTATCTCAGGAACCAACAGCAAATGCCCATAAACAATCTAAAAATGTAAACAAATTCTAGTCACCGTGTGTACTCCGAAATAGCATGGACAATTATTTTGTAATTTTAAAAGTATGGGGTTTTTTTTTGTGCATGTTTTCTTTCAGTAATTTAGGTTGTTGTAATAGTTATCCTTGTCCACAGAACAGAAAACTTATGATAGAAGAACTGATTATATTTAGTAAGTTGAAAAATGAGTAAGAGGAAACAAGGTGAAAAAATAAATACCCTTGGTGATCTTGCATGTTTTCTGTGATAATGGAAAGATGTTGGGGGTGGGGGAAAGTGGGGTTTAATGGAATAAACTTTGTAGTTTTAAATTGGACTTTGAACAGTGACGGAAACAGTCTTTGACCTGTTCAGAATTAGGACAGTTTGCTTCCTATTTTTGGTCATGATTTCCCACTGGTTATGCTGAAATTGACTTTTTTTTTTTTTCACCTCTGTGTTAGGAAGCAATAGTGACCTCAGAAGAACTTGGACAGGACTTAGAGCATGTTGAAGTTTTGCAAAAGAAGTTTGAAGAGTTCCAGATAGACCTTGCAGCTCATGAGGAGAGAGTAAATGAAGTGAACCAGTTTGCTGGCAAACTTATCCAGGTAAACATTCACGTGTGGTGAAAATCTGTGTTGACAAGTCTGGTATAACATAGGAGGCTTTTGTATGCAAATTCCTCTTTTCCCCTCTAATTTGTTAGCGAATCTTTAATCTTTATCTAACTGTGCCTAGATCCTTGGCTACCTTAATCTTAAATAGTCATCGTTTGATTCACTTGTTCTTCTGATGAATGGTTTGAGTAACTGCCCCAGCTGAGAATGTTCCCGAAAATCTGGGGAATAGTGATTAGTAAGAGAAATTGTCTTATTTTGGATTAAGTATTTCCCTTGAACAACCAGGATTAATATATCTTCTCTTCTGGTATGTCATCTGGGCCTGATCAAGGACTGAGATAGGGCAGGAAGTGTTGCATTCCAGGACAAAAAAAAAATATCTGTTTACAGCCCTCTTCCCATTGACTAATTAGTTCATAGGGAAACTTAAAATACTGTACAAGTATTGAATGTTTATACAATGAGATTTCAGGAAAATAATCAAATTGGGTGTTCAACTGGAAAGTACAGTTACTATAAATTGATTTCTTGAAAAGCATCAGTGTTTTAAGGTTTTGACAATGGATGTAAGACCACAGAACATAAGAAAATAGAATTTTTCCTTTGCTTGTTAGGAACAACACCCTGAAGAGGAACTGATTAAGTCCAAACAGGATGAAGTAAATGCAAGTTGGCAACGTCTTAAGGGGCTTGCCCTTCAGAGGCAAGGAAAACTCTTTGGGGCAGCTGAAGTTCAGCGCTTCAACAGGTATGATCTTGGCTGGATCTGCCAAAGTGATGTAATATTTGTGTGGATGTTTAATGATGCATTCAGCAGCATACAGTACTATGACAAGAGCTACTGTTGTCTGATATGTTTTTGCTTTATTCTTCTTCATGAGTTATTGAATGAGGACCTTGTTGTTCTGGAATTACCTTAGAATAGTCGTTCTGATCTGGCTTTTCAACACTTGCCAGTTTTGTTCATTCTTGCTAATGACAGCTTTATTTCTCTTTCCTCTGAGGGCTTTCTACCCCTGATTCTGTCCTAGTTGAGCCTTAAAAGGGGTGTTTGTTGTCAGATGTCAGTCTAAATGTTCTGGAGGTCTTTGAACAGTTTCTTTCTGTCCTCATTTCTATCTATGGCATTTTGAGATTTGCTGTAATTAAGTCAGAGAGGTGTCCAGAGTGGGAAATGAACCTATTAAGAGATGGTGCTCAGTGGTGCTATAACTTGTTTGCATCTGGTGACACCATCTGAAGAATGGCCTGCCAACACGCTTCAAGGTGTTTTGAGATTTTGAAAAAGAACATAATTTTTGGGGGGGTTGAATGGGTTTTTTTGTGGTGTTTGGGATTTGTTGTTTTTTGTTTTGCCTTTTTAAAGGGATTATTGTAGTTGGCTGCAGTGTTTATATATACATATATGGGTTTAGATGCCAGTACATCTGGCATACATACAGGAAAACATCCTGCTTTCTTTCTTCCTTTTCCATACAAAATAGACTGTTTTCAATTTGTGCTTTGTTTTGAAGGGATGTGGATGAAACAATCAGCTGGATTAAGGAGAAAGGGCAGTTGATGGCCTCCGACGATTTTGGCAGAGACTTAGCCAGTGTGCAGGCTTTATTGCGTAAGCACGAAGGCCTGGAAAGAGATCTTGCAGCTCTGGAAGATAAGGTACCCATACAAGATGCATTTTGCCTACGATTTAAATGAGGTAACCTGCTTGTAAAAGGCTTGAAGCTCATTCAGTGTTTGTGATTGGGTTTAGGTTAAGGCCCTTTGTGCAGAAGCTGACCGCTTGCAGCAGTCTCACCCCATAAATGCTTCTCAAATTCAAGTGAAACGGGAGGAGCTAATTGCCAACTGGGAACAGATCCGAACTCTGGCAGCAGAGAGGCACGCTCGCCTTAACGACTCCTACAGGTAGGACTACTGTCATGCTAAAATTACCTTCCTTATTGAAATTTAACAGAGAGCTCTTGGGAGGAGAAGAAAGGGATGCTGTTTCCCAAATTTTTGGATGATTGTGGTGTTTCCAGAAGCAGTCTTGTTCACTGAAAATCATAGTTTACAATAACATCTTGTAGTAAAAGAAGTGTTCATGTGATTGTCGTGGTTTCACTTAGAGCCTTGGGTCTTTCTCTGTATGTGGCTCAATTATGAAAACAGACACCTTGATGTTCTAGGATATTTGGGTTTTTTCCTGAGTTGGTATCTGCATTTTAAAGTACAGTATCTGAGTATATGGAACACCATCTGTTAGGTCACTGTTGAGAAGCCATACTAAAACAAAACTAATCCTAATATGGTGGTTAGTGTACATACTTTATGGTTTTGTTTTTCTACTGTTCCCTCCCATGATGCAAGATTTATGGTGGTGGAGACCCACACAAGTAATCATTGTTCATTTGCCTTCCCTGTCATAATCTCTTCATATCAATTAACGGCAAATTTAGAGGGAAACAGAAATGGATCGTTTCTGCTGATAAGCGTTACACGTGTGCCAAAGGCAATAGCTGTAAAGGTGTGCTGAAAGGAATCTGAGAACTTGTTTGCTTGTTTTAAGGCTGAAGCATGTGCAGTTGAAATTTTCTGTCAATTCCACGCACACACATGCTGTGTTACGGCTGTGACAGAGCAGCCCTGTGGGCTCTCTTGAAACGCTGTGCTTGAGAACTGTCTTTTGATTTTTTGTGTCTTCAACAGACAGGCTTCTAGTTAAGAATATTCCCTTTACTTTCAAGAAAAGTTATATGCAAAATGCATCTTTGAGAAACTTTTTTTCAAACCTAGCATTTTCTTATTTTTAAAAGGCTTTTTTGTTTTATTTGGAGCATATTTAGTTATTTAATATTCTGATTGTATTTTGGTATTGTCTTGCTTTGTTTCTTTCTGAGGAACAGCTTTTATGTTTGTAGCCCTTTCTTTAGGGTAAGGATGGAGAAACTATGCAAACAAATTATTCCCAACCATTTTTTTCTCTTGTGTTCGTAAGGCTGCAGCGCTTTCTTGCGGATTTCCGAGACCTCACTAGCTGGGTGACTGAGATGAAGGCTCTGATAAATGCTGATGAACTTGCCAATGATGTGGCTGGAGCAGAAGCCCTTCTAGATAGACATCAGGAACATAAGGTATCATGGTTATACAAGCAAATCCCGTCAGCAACACTCAAGCAATGATGTGAGTGGCCAACACAGTCACCAAGTCAGAGCTGCTGACTCTGTGTCACTAGAATCCTATGACTGTGCAACTACCGAAGTACTAGATTGCTCTCTTGACTTAATATTTTTAATTTGTTTCTTGATAGTGGAGATATACTAATAAATAAATATTTAAGAATGCTTATAATAGTATGTTATAAATAATTAGATCTGATAGCAGTCAGTTGGGCTAATGACTCTTAGTTCTTCATCAGGAGGAATTGCTATAAGCAAGCAGAAAGAGTGCAGCTTAAAACTAACCTTTAGTTTCGTTTTAACATAAATCTATACTTACCATATCTGCATTGTAAGGTAATACATTTCATTCTGGTTTTCATATGATGTATTTAAAGATAGTAGAATGTTTATCATTCAGTTGTCTGCACTGTTGTTTCTGTGTTATTTTCAATAGTAGTTTTCATATTCTGGCACTAAGATAAATTTTGGTAACAGCTTAAAGTTTTCATGTGCTCTTTCATAGGGAGAAATTGATGCCCATGAAGATAGCTTCAAATCTGCCGATGAGTCTGGCCAGGCTTTGCTTGCTGCTGGGCACTACGCTTCTGATGAAGTTAAAGAAAAGGTAAGTTGAGCTCCTAGAAGAATTATGTCTCTTTTCTTCCATGTCTCTTGATTTAAAAGTTCATCTCTTGTTAAAATTCTAAGCTGCAGTATATCATCCCTCTAGGTTACAGCTTTTTCCATGTATTTAAGTAATGTGTGCTTCTCATTCTCTAATTGACAGCTACTGCCTGTCTGTTAGGAGGAACTATTAGGATTATTAATACTATTTACATAGGAACTATTAATATATCTTTCTTCCAAAAGAAAAAATGGGTTCCCCGTTTATCTGAGTCTAGGTTTGTTATCAGGAGTGTAAGTAAATACTTAGTATTTTTAAATTCTTGTTTTCAAGCTAACTGGGCCTCTCAAGAAGTCTCCGTATTGAAGCATTTGTCAATCAGACGGTTCAAATGCATAAGTGAGAGAGGGATAAAGATTTCAGAGGCTGAGAAAGCAGGCTGATTTGCTGAAGAGCTTCTCTTATCAATAGGTCTGCAGTCAAAAAGAATGGTTGCCTAATAAATATTTCTGTAAAGAGTTAATTTGGAAAATGAGAGGTTTCTGACTGAAGTTAGAAGGTTGTAGCTGCTACTCAAGCTTGAAAAGCTGAGAAAAGATTTGCCCTAAACGAGGTGGATGATACCAGCAATGGGAGAACTGTTCTTTACACAGGAGTTCATTTTCAGTCCAGTGTTAATCACTTCTTTGGAGTCACAACTTTATTTTACATTGAGATGGAAATGAACCATTTTGTTAAATAAAATGATTGTATGTTTCTCTTCCCAATCCATTAGCTGACCATCCTTTCAGATGAGAGATCTGCCTTGCTAGAGCTGTGGGAGCTTCGCAGACAGCAGTACGAACAGTGCATGGACCTGCAGCTTTTCTACAGAGACACTGAACAAGTTGACAACTGGATGAGCAAACAAGAAGTGAGTGCAAATTTTTGAACTCTCCAGATATGGCTGACTTTTATTTCAGGCTAGTCTTCCGTAGATTTAAACAATTTGTGTTTACTAGTGGCTGTGATTGCCACTAAACACGCGCTAGTGAGGAGGGTGCTGTGCAGTTACTTATCTGACTGCTCAAGCTGCCATGACTGCTTCCGTCTAATGCTGAAACTATTAGTTGTGACAAGTTGGCTTGAGGTTGCTTTCATGTATGTTTAACTCTTGTAAAATGCTGTTTGAATAAGAACCTAAAAAGAATTATTCAGAATGTTTGGCTGTTAGAGGCATTTAGGCAACACCATCCCCTTCACAGTAGTATCATATGGCAGGAAGCATCACTGGCCATGCTGGATTTGCCTTAGAGCAGCTGGGTATGGAAATGTAAAAATCAATGATGTGTTTGTTTCCTCACTTTAGGCATTTCTACTGAATGAAGACCTTGGTGATTCTCTAGATAGCGTGGAGGCTCTTCTAAAGAAGCATGAAGATTTTGAAAAATCCCTAAGTGCCCAAGAGGAGAAAATTACAGTAAGGCATTAACATTAGGGGATCACTGAGTGGGCAAGAAATAAACCAAGTGAATGGGGAGGAGGCGCTGCTGCAGGATGACAGAAAAGAATGGGGTTTGCTCTGCAGAATGATTCACTGTGATATGGGATGTATTATCTCTAAATGATGTGTGTTGCCTCTACAATGGAAAATAGTGGGATGGGATGGGACAGGATAGGAGAGAGATCCATTTTTGCCTCAGAGAGCTGAGTAACCCAGTGCTCGCATGTCACACCAGCACACGTGCAGATGAAGATTTGTCAAGAATCTGCACTTTTTCCACATGCAAGATGACAGTACAGATAAAAAAAGGTCTAACAACAGCTATCTTAATGTCTTTCTGTTAGTTTTACTGGGATAGACTTTTGAGAATCAATCTACTAAGTAAACTTGAATAGACAATTTTTTACTACACCAAATTTTACTACACCAAATAAATGGAAAACTATTTTTTCTTTAGGCATTGGATGAGTTTGCTACTAAATTGATTCAGAATAACCATTATGCCATGGATGACGTTGCTACACGCAGAGATGCTGTAAGTATCTAAAACAGATTTGTACTGTAGACTTTAAATTATGTCCTGCTTTAGTATTTTAAATGGTGTAGGATAAGTCAGCAGAGCTCTCCCAAGGCTACAGATGGCAGTGGGGGTTCTCATAAGCTTGAGGAATTTAAAAACCTTTATTTTTTCTTCAGCTGCTGAGCCGCCGAAATGCCCTTCATGAAAGAGCTATGTACCGCCGTGCTCAACTGGCAGATTCTTTCCATCTGCAGCAATTTTTCCGAGACTCTGATGAACTAAAGAGCTGGGTTAATGAAAAAATGAAAACTGCAACAGATGAGGCATACAAGGTAAACATAAAGATGAATGTTAGAATAAATGTAAGGCAATACCAGGCTTAATGTAGTCAGTCTAATGATATGAAGCAGCGTCAGCCAAAGTGTTGCTGATAGTAGGCACTATTAATGCCAAAAGGAGGAATTGTCATTTCTCCCAAACCCCAAGGAGTTTTTTTCCATCATGCTGTAGCCGTACTTATTCAATAGCTTAAATATTCTGATTTAAGGCATGTTTTTGGCACCAAATCCTCTGGTGATATCTTGGAATGTCATCTAATTTTGTAAAATCTTTAGAGACCTATAGATGCTGATTTTGGATTGAAAAGGTCTTTTTCTTTCTTCATCTGTAGGATCCATCAAACTTGCAAGGAAAAGTTCAGAAACATCAGGCTTTCGAAGCAGAGCTTTCTGCTAACCAGAGTCGTATTGATGCACTGGAGAAAGCTGGCCAGAAGCTAATCGACGTCAATCACTATGCTTCTGATGAAGTGGCAGCTCGCATGAATGAGGTGATCAGCTTGTGGAAAAAACTTCTGGAGGCCACTGAGCTCAAAGGTACGACTTACTCAGAAGAATTTGGGCAATTCTTTTTTCTAGAGAGTTCAGCTGGGAGAAGACAGAAAGCCAGATAAAGGAAATGGAGAACTGAAGTCCTCTCTTCCTCTTGCCCCTCTGTCTTGATTAGGTATAAAACTGCGTGAAGCCAATCAACAGCAGCAGTTTAATCGCAACGTTGAAGACATTGAGCTGTGGCTGTATGAAGTAGAGGGACACTTGGCTTCTGATGATTATGGGAAAGATCTTACTAATGTTCAGAACCTTCAGAAGAAACATGCCCTACTAGAGGCAGATGTTGCTGCCCATCAGGTGAGGGAAATAATTTTTCTTCCTGACCTTTTAGATCGGCTCACTCAAAAGTATTCACTCCAGAGACCTTAGCAGGTCTGTATTTTCATAATTTTTGTAGCTTTGGGCTTCACAGTTTGTTTATCAGGAATAATTTTGAACTGAAACATAAACTGCTGGTTTTCCATAAAGCAATATCTTCATGTTTTTGACATTTTGAAAATGTTTTCAGTCACAGCCATCTTACAGAAATTCGGACATAATGCTATTGCTGAATTAATTTTAGGATCGTATAGATGGCATTACCATCCAGGCACGCCAGTTCCAAGATGCTGGGCACTTTGATGCTGATAATATCAAGAAGAAACAAGAAGCTTTAGTAGCTCGTTATGAAGCTCTGAAGGATCCTATGGTTGCTCGCAAGCAGAAACTTGCAGATTCTCTTCGCCTGCAACAGCTTTTCCGTGATATTGAGGATGAAGAGACTTGGATTAGGGAGAAAGAACCTATTGCAGCTTCAACAAATCGAGGTTGGTCCATCCTGATACCTTCAGGATTTAGATGTCAGAATTGCACTGTTATAATTTTTCTTTCTTGGAAATTTCTGAAACGTTTATTGTAACTAATGTTGCCTGGAATTACATATTCATCATCACCCATGGTTCTTTAACTGTTAGACCACTTCTGCAATTCCAGTGGGTGACTTAGTTTTCTGAGTGCTTTGTCTTTGTTGTGATAGTACTTATTCTGCAAGTTGGTCTAATACTGGTTGCAGCTTCCTTGAAATTTTTGTTTAGTCTGATGACTTGGAATTAGCTGATTAACTGTTTTATATCTTTCAGGCAAGGACTTAATTGGTGTCCAGAATCTGCTAAAGAAGCACCAGGCTTTACAGGCAGAAATTGCAGGCCATGAGCCCCGCATTAAAGCAGTCACACAGAAAGGAAATGCTATGGTGGAAGAGGGTATGTTTTATTTTTTTCTCTTTCAGAAAGAAAGTCTTAGCGCTGGACTTCGTTCTCTTGCCCTGTACAATTAAGAATTACAGCCTGTTTTTATCCAAACAATAAACATATCTGTTAGCAGGGTGAACTTCTGGTCTTTCACCTAAAAATAAAAATAGATTTCTTGGTGGGATCTTTCACAATTTTGACAGATATTCAGCTGCTCTTGAAAAATCCAAGAGCCCTGTGTTCAACAGCTTTGTGCCTGTCATATTTATTCTCTGTTTTTAAGTCAACGAAAGTTTTGTATCTGAGATATTTTATGCTGATGTGAGAGATGATCCTCCACAAAGACAGCAAAAGTCATTGCTGCTTTTAAATAAACATGTATCTTTATTTCTGACTGGGTCTTAATACCAGAATACCAAAACAAAATCCCTCTGATTCCAGGGTTCTGAATGCCTGTCTGAAATAATATTTGTCTGTTATCAAAACTCTGCCACTGGAAAGACCTTTCCCATTTCCTCATTAACAGGAAATGTTATTGTGTGGCTTCTTTTGTTCTTAATGATTCAAATGTTCCTAGTACAGTTTGATTGACAGGTACAGGGTTTCCAGTCAGAGGCAAAAAGACCAGCTGAGCATGCTTTCATTAGTCTACTCAGAATAAACTGCATAAGTTTAAATAGATCTAATTTCTGTGACTTACAAGAAGTACAAGTAATCTTTTAGTGTGTATTATTTATGTCCCCTTAAGTCCTTCAGTTCCCTGTCTTTCTGTTACCTAGGACATTTTGCAGCTGAGGATGTGAAAATCAAATTGAATGAGCTAAACCAAAAATGGGACTCTCTGAAAGCTAAAGCATCTCAGCGTCGACAGGACTTGGAGGATTCCCTGCAGGCTCAGCAGTACTTTGCTGATGCTAACGAAGCAGAATCCTGGATGAGGGAAAAGGAGCCCATTGTAGGCAGCACGGACTATGGGAAAGATGAAGACTCTGCTGAGGTATTTTGAGATTGTTTGAATCAGTTTTTGCATAAACACAGGGAAGATTTGTCCTGTGGTAATAAAATAAGGAGCTATGCTAATTTCAGGATTCTTAAGAAAAAAGACGGAAGATTCTTGCATCAAGCTGAATTTAGGCTTGGTTTCAAAAGGTCACAGTTTTTTCTGTGTTCTGCACATGAAATTTTTCTCTTCAGTAGATGAAACCAATTTTGAAGAATTCAAATTCATTTTTTTAATAGGAGTTTTTTAAATTATAATAAGTATAATATCAGCAAATTTCTCACTGTTGTCGCATTTCAGTGCGAGTCTGATTTTCAGCAGTTCATTTGTCTGCAAGTAAATTTTTGTCTAGAGTTACTTTACTAGTATCATTCTGTGGCCAAACATGGTGTCTCAGAGACTATTGACTGACATTTCATCATTATGAAGTGCAGTTTAAAGGCATGCTTTCAAACTCAGCACTATTTCCAAAGTGATATGTGGTGTTCCTGGTCACAGCAAAAGAATGTGTCTGAGATAAGGTAGAGGAAAAGCAACCAGAAGCATTTGGACTACTATCTAGCCTGTGACTAAATAGAAGGGGTTATTCTCATGATAGTCACAAGACTGGCAGCTGTGAAAAACCCACATTCCCTGTGTGTGGAGCCAAAGTATATATTTTAAGCAGAGTGGTATTTGTAAAATGGCTAAGGTGTACACGTTGTTTTTATCTTTCAGGCTCTTCTGAAGAAACATGAAGCTTTGATGTCTGATCTTTCTGCTTACGGCAGTAGCATACAGGCATTAAGGGAACAGGCCCAGTCATGCAGGGTAAGGAGAGATGCTAATTGTGTTGCTAAAATTCTTGGGTCAGCAGAAGGTAAAGACAAAGCTTAATAACAGTTGGTTTTGAGAGCTTACAGCAGACTGTACTTGATTTTCTCAAAAAAATTAGTGATCTGTTTTTATAATCATAATAGGCAGCTGCGTTGCCTTGGAAGAAAAAATTATAATGTGGTGGTTTTCAAGGTTTGAGCCCAGACAGTGCCTAAACTCAGTCTATCTGCAATACATTTATTTCAACAAGAACCATTTTAAGGCACTACAGTAGCTTTAACTAAGGCTGAAGTATTTTTCAGGACAACAACATTGATTGTAATAAACATGGAGCAACTCATTTCTCTTGTGCTCCTTCTTTGTTAGCAACAAGTTGCTCCCACAGATGATGAAACTGGAAAAGAGCTCGTTCTGGCACTCTATGATTACCAAGAGAAGAGTCCCCGGGAGGTGACTATGAAAAAAGGAGATATCCTCACCTTACTCAACAGCACCAACAAGGTATGCTCTTGCCTTTGGGTTTGCTGGGCCGCTTGGCTCACTTGGTGTTGTGGAGCATTTTTGGTTTTGTTCTTCTGAATAAGAGCATTCAAATAAGTTAAAGAATTTGCACATGCAGTCCGTGTTTCCATTTGGCACTTTTGCATACCTCTTCAGCTCTTTCTCATGACTCCTGTATAGCTGCCAGCTTTTCAAAGTTAAATTAACAACATATGCTATAGGGCATGTGACTGTGAGAAAACTTATTTCCCTACTGTTGAGGAATTTTTGACGAAACACAAGAGAAGATACAGAAGTAAAACCTAGATGTCTTCAATAGATGGTTTGTTTGAAAGGATCTCCATAAAAAGAGCAAACTGTCATTAGTATCATTGCTTTTCTTGTGTTAACAGAAGGCTCTAACGTGCAGCTTTTGGTTGCTCAGCATAGTTCATGCTTCGTGTTTCCTTTACAGAGGTTGTTCTGTTGTTTTTTTCTTTCCAGGACTGGTGGAAGGTTGAAGTTAATGACCGACAGGGCTTTGTCCCAGCTGCCTATGTGAAAAAACTTGATCCTGCCCAGTCTGCATCCCGAGAGAATCTGCTGGAAGAGCAAGGCAGCATAGCATTGCGGCAGGAGCAAATTGACAACCAGTAAGATCTAACTGATGAGATATGACACCCATCCAGCATTTGCTGGCTTGGCCTGTGCCTTGCATCTGCCAGAAGTTTATATTGATGCCTCTTACAGTAGGGAGTAATTAACTGCAGCAAAACAAGCAGCTCCTTTACTAGGGGCACCATATTGAGTTGTTTTTTTCTTATTCTAAATTTCCTTGTTGCTTTTCCCATTTTTTAACTGTAAAACTCATGACACTAGAGCTTAACTTGCTGTGTGACTCCAGTATTTTATGTGTTCCTTTGTTGTTGTACCTAACAACTTAAACTTGTTTGTGAGTTATACCTGTCCTAAGCAACTCTTGTATTTGTAGTTGTCACTTCTGAATGTGTGGTCTGTTTTGAAAAGCTTTCTTAAATTTGGTTACATAAAGTACAGTACCCTCCCTATATAGGGCTGCCTCTGGACGTGATCTCCTTAGGAGCTGCCACTACTTTGGTGCCATCGCGTTCTTTTTTTTTCCTGAAATGTGGTGCCATTGCCTTTTTGCCATTACATGGGCTGAAATGTGCCCCCTCTCCTTCCCCCCCCCCCCTTTTTTTTTCTTTTTTGCCTTCCTTAAAAGAGAGGAACATGCCATTGCAAATAGAGAAAACTGCATGACTGCTTCCTAATGACCTCTTAAAGCACATGGTAGTTGTAGATTAGTTCGGGCAAGGGCTGTGGATGATAGCTGTGAGCTACAGGCTCATCTTATCAAGCCACTTGGAAGCCAAAGCTGAAGGTTTTATGCACACTCCCATCTGTGTGTGCAGCTACACTGTTGTTCTATGTGAGAATTTCTTCCCACTCAGTTGTTTTGAATCACCAGTTATTACAGTGGCGTTCAATAATTACTAGCTTTAGCTCTAGAATTAAGAAAAAAAGCCAAAACCAAAAATTAATAGCTTGTACTAGTGAGAAGAAAGCACGCTGGAAAATTGTGACATGATGTTCAGGATTTAGTAATATGTAACTTTTTCTATGGGTCTGCATGCTGCCTTTTAAGAACTAAAACAGGTGCCTTATTTTCGAGCCAAGGAGAGGGGGACACCCTTTAGTTGACAATCACATGGCACAACGATCAGGGAACGAGGAGACCTTATAGAGAGAGTTCAACTGTACTGCTGAGGTTTCCTTACATGAATTGTACTCTTGGTCTGATTTGCTTTGTTTGCTTCTGAATGACACCTAATTTTCTCCATTTAAATGTGAACTCTTAATCATCTCCTACCACAGACAACCCATGGATGGAGCTGCTGCTTTCATTATTTTTGTTAATCTGACTAATTTTTTGCATGCATTTGCTGTGCTCCCTCTGTCTGTGCAGGACTCTCATAACTAAGGAAGTCGGCAGTGTATCTCTGCGTATGAAACAGGTCGAAGAACTGTGAGTAGGATTAGCCCTTTCTAAACCATGCTGTCTCCGTACTGTCACTGTTCATCTCCCTCTGTTTCTTTCTTCCTTTGGGAAAGCTGCTCCAAAGAGACATGAAGGAAGCAATTTCTGCAATGTGAATTATTTTAGTCTAGATGAGTGTTGTGGTGTGCATTTCGTGTGTTGTTACAGCCAGTCATCCAGCCAGCTGCTTATCTTGTTGGTCACCTTTCTGCTGCTAAATTGGTTGATGGTGTTACTTTCCATTATGCTGATTTTGTATTACCGACTGAGGCTTTAGAGATACCTAGACTACTTTCTTTAAAATGCATCTCTTGCATTTTCTGAGGTGCAAATAGAAATAGTAGTTTGTGCATATAAAATTACATAATACGTATATACCAAGTATTATGTCACATATGAACATCTTAGAGTTTGGGAAGGGCGGGGTTATGACAGTTTATCATAAAAAGTAACATTCACACTTGGCAGTTAAAAAGCATTAGTTTATAAGGTGATTGTTTTTTATTGTAACATTAGCTTAATTTTGAAACTTGTGTTTATATCTCCTGGAAAAAAGATCAAATGTGCATTATGGTCCTGGAAGTTGCTGGGAGATCCAAAGCAATAGCATTACTTGGCTGTGCCTGACTGTCTCTTCATAGAGAATGTATTTCTTGAGAATCAAAAGTGAAAGTGTTATGTTAATCTCTGAAGTGTTACAAAGCAACTTCGAGGGAAGGCCTGCTTTTAAAGGGATTTTGCCCCAGGTCTTCTCTGAGCCTCACAGGTATTTAATACCTAGGATGGTGTGCTGAGGCAAACATCTGCAGCCCAGCCAGGCTTCGCAACAGTGTTTTCCTGCTGTCATTTGAGTCAGGTTAGAGTGTTTCCCTTCAAACCTAATATGAAAGATTCCTAGTTCCTTTAAACCAGGATAGACAGGAAACCACAAAGTCTCTGCTTTCATGGAAAGAGTTGATGATCAGTTTGACGTGAAGACATTGCAGTGCAGGATATCAAGGATTTTCTTTGACAGCCTTGGTCAGCTCTGAGTTACTGATTAGGAAAATGCTGCTACTTTGAACTCTTCGAGCTGGGAGGCTGTAATTGCTCAGTATTTGCCTGTGTGCTCCAGTGGGGGAAATGAAAACACTTTACAGTGTTTTTACCTTACGGCTGCTGTTTCCCACTTGAGGACCCTGCAGGTATCTCAGAGGTGTCTTGCATAGTTTGATTTAGTAACATCAAGATGAATATCCTCATGGCTTAATAATGGGAATCAGTTGCTGTTGTTGATCACTGTAGTAGACCAACAGGCAGGATATAAAAAAAACCCACCCAGGTGCAGCTAAAATAGCTCATCTTCCAGAAGACTTAAAATAGGGTAACAGTAAGAATGGCTGTTATGGGTGGGGCTTCTCTGAATGCAGGTGTCCTAAAAGCAGTCAATATGCATAGCTAAAGAGATCTGTAATGCAGTATCAGTGACTGTAAGACTGTTGGCTTTTTTCAGCAACAGCTTGGGAGAGGTCCTGTAGGACTGTCTCTGTCTAGTTGGTTACCAGGAATTAAATAGAAGACATCAATTTTCTTGTGGTCTTAAATTAATAGCTGGTCTTCTGAGGTTTATTTTGCCTGTTCAGACCAGTTTAAGTATTTTAGAGGTTCTACTTTGCATTCATTCTACTGTAATTGACAAGTAACTTGTTGGGAATTCCACAGGTATAAAAGCAGTGTATGTAAAATGAGTTTATGGATTTCCCAGCTGAATATAGTTGTGTCATCAAAGAAAAACCCACTATTTTTAAACGTTCAGCGTATTTTGCACTGAATAATGTCTGGGTAAGACTTAGCCATTTATGTCCAATGGCTGAGAGGCTAGTGGATTTTAATCATCTGATGGTGAACTTGATGTGCTATAGGAAAATACTTCTCAGAAAGTAAGACCCGTGGGGATCGTTCCTGCACCGTGGTGCTGCTGTAGTTTAAGAGCCTACCTTCGCCTCAGCTGTGACTTGGGTTTGCTTTTCCCCATTGAAGTCTGGGCATCTGGGAGGTCTCCTTTTGCTGGGCATACCCACATAGGGCAGATGTGTGTAGTTTATATTTACCTGATGCATACAGGTAGATCGTTCCATAGAAGAACAGTGCGTAGACCACAGGAATTTCCCTCATTTTTGGTGATACCAGAACTTGGTAAATTACTGTGACTCCACTCACTTTGATCTGACTGGCTCCTGCTTTCCGTTTCTGCTTGTTCCAGGTATCACTCCCTTCTTGAGCTGGGAGAAAAACGTAAAGGCATGCTAGAAAAAAGCTGCAAAAAATTCATGCTTTTCCGTGAAGCAAATGAGCTTCAACAGTGGATTAATGAGAAGGAAGCTGCACTCACAAATGAGGAAGTGGGTGCTGATCTGGAGCAGGTTGAGGTGCTACAGAAGAAATTTGATGATTTTCAGAAGGTATGTCATAATGCTACATAATGAATGTGATTGGATTTGATCTCTCCCCTCAGGCTTTCTGATCATATGTCTGTGATAATTTTTGCATAGCTGAGCATAGTTGAAAGGGAAACATGGCTTTAGAAATGGAAATGTGTGTTTATTTTGGGAATAAAAAGGGTATATATGCTTTTATTATAAATTTTATTTTGTGAGGATAGAGAGAATCCAACATTCCAAAGTCTTCAGTTTGGTCGCAGTCTCCTGGTTGCTACATGCTTCCTGGCTCCCAGAGAACTGAAAGTCTCTTTCAACACATTCAAATTTAGAACCTGCCAAGCTTTGGAGGAATTCAATTTTGTGCAAAGCGTAACCTTCAATTAAGCTATTCCTATTCCTTTTTGTTGAAAGGAAAGATGCATTTTAGTTTCCACCTGTAGAGTTTTTATTCCCAAGGTATGAAAAAATAATTTTCTGCTTCAAAGTGCTGGTAGGTTCTCAGTTTTATTCTTTTTCTCCCTATGTTTGCAATACTAGTTAATTATGGGAGCTTGTTTACTTTGCATGAAGTGTGAAAGAATTGCTTGGGCAGATGTATTTATTCTGTCTGCTTTGGTAAGATGTTGAGTACTGAAATGCAAAGGTGCCTGACCTTCTACATTGAAAAAGACAGTGATTTGACAGTTCTGTGGCCACTGTCATGTTTACAACTTGAAAGCTAACTTCATATTGTAGGTGAGAAGATGATAGCAGTTACTGGATTTGGGTTCTTTTAAAATAAACGGATGGTTGAAATTAAAGTGCTATCTGTTAAAATTTTAAGTTTAATTCTCCACTACCACCTTTTTATCCAGGTTCACTTTCTGCCTATAAAAGGCTCTTTGACAGTCTGTTTGGCTGGAAGCGTTTAAGTGTCGTAGCAAAATTATTTTCTAAGTTGGCCTTTTAGCTTATTCATGTAGTAATATGGACAATACCTTTTGATCTTCACATTGGTGGTGTTGTATACTTGACAGTTTAAAAGGTTTTTCCGTTTCTGATGGTTAATTAACTTGGTGCATGGAAAACTCTGATGGCGCGTTTCATTAATCCATTGATGCTCAGCACTGGCAGCTGCGGTTTCTTGCCGTAGACTCTCTGGTGCATCGTATGTTCAGTGGGAACTGTAGAGGTCAAGTGGGCTGAATTCCTGCTGTTCACAAACTGTCTACTTTTTGGCACCCCTCCCCTGGTGTGCCAACTTGTTCCACGCGTTTTGCTTGTGGGAATGTTAATGCTGTGATATTTTGCTGTTCTGTGCAGGATTTAAAAGCTAATGAGTCACGTCTGAAGGACATAAACAAGGTTGCAAGTGACCTGGAGTCAGAAGGGTTGATGGCAGATGAAGTGCAAGCTGTACAGCAACAGGTCTGCTTTTCTTCTGAGTTATTCTAATACTCTTGAGAAGCAAAAGAATTTTTTCCTTTCTTTTGCTTGTTGTGTTCTACTTTGTGTGTCATGGCAAGATTCTAGCCATTCATTTTTGCTCTCTCATCTGATACTGCTGGTATTCTAACCAGAGATAATTAAGGCCTGTTCTGTAGCGTGGCCACCCCAAAGGTACCCTTTGAATTGTTTCTTTTTTAAAAAGTGTTATAGCAAATTGCACCATGTGGGGCTTTTTTCTTTTCTTTTTTTTGGGAATGGAAACTCTTTAAAATAGCATTGGTTTGGGTTGTTTTGGTTTTTTTTATTAGTAACACATCTTTTTTTCCCCCAGCTTTTCACATACTTGTGCTGTTTCTGTAAATAATTCTATCTGGTGCCAACACACTACTATTGAAGCAGCTTATTTATTTTCTGAGCCCTAAGATGATGCGTTGCAGATGGCTGAGTAGTCAAACTCCCGTTTCTGCTATGTGTTTAGGTTGTGCGAGCACTGTTTAGCCTTAATGACCTGCTGGTCTCAAATGTTCTTAAAAAACATGTTCTCATAAAGAGTAAAAACTTCCTATTAGAAAATAACAAGTTGTTTCTGTTTGTCCTTTTTCCTTTGCAGGAAGTCTATGGTATGATGCCCCGGGTAAGTGTTGATTTCTGAGGTAGTCTGGCAATTTATAATGGGTTTGGGATGTACGAATAGAATTTCAGCCATAATTGCAGTCCATTTCCCTGAAGGAACTCAATAATGACTTTGAATGAACATAAAAATATTATCTTACCTTTGATTCCTTTATTTCCTGAGTGTTCTATCCCGCATTACAAATCACTGCAGAGCAGGATAACACAAACTGACAGAAATACTTCCTTGTACAAATTGATTTATACTGTTAAGGATTGAATGTGGTAAACTTTCAAAGATTTCTAGTATGTCGTGATAGTTTTAGATTTTGCTTCCTATTTAAAGCTGTTTCTTCACCTTTTCAAACAGGATGAAACTGACTCTAAGACAGCTTCTCCCTGGAAGGTAGGTGTCCTTACTTAATAGTACACAACAGGAAAGAAGAACAAAAGCTACAGTCCATCGTATGTTTTGCACCACGCACCTTCTCATAGGCCCTTTCTTCTGTTTTTAATCTCTCCTCCCCTCCTTTTTTAAAAAGACTATTGAAAAGTGATTTTAGTAGTGTCCTAGTTTCAGCAAGTGTTTGAATTCATGTTTTAGGGTTAGTGACTTTCATGTTACTTGTTTTTGTCAACAAGCCTCTTAGAAAAATTTGGTGATTTGCTTGATTAGACCTGACTTTAATGCAAGATTCTTTTTATTTCTGCCTCCTCATACAGTCGGCACGTATGATGGTACACACAGTGGCAACCTTTAACTCAATCAAGGTAATAACACAACTTTTTCTGAGCCAGTTTAAAAGCTGAGAACATTTTTAACCCTCACTTTCCATAGTCTTTGTCTTTTGTTACTCTTTGTAAACTATTTTGAGTCAATTTATTGAGAGAAGTATTGACAGATACAGCATTTGCTTCTCAGGTTAAATCAATTTCTTATTACTTATGTAAAATCAGTTGGTTTGGAACCTTAGGAGAAAGATGAATAATTCTTTTATTTAAACTAGGCTACTTGAACTTATGCATTCTTCTGGAATTAAGCAGAATGTGGTAGTTTTCACCTGTAGTGAGAGGCCAGTCTGGACTTCTCATTTATCTTATTGACTGCTTGATGAAGTTTCAATAGTGCAAAAGAAAGAAATGTAGCTACTTTAGGAAATCTTCCAGCATTGCTATCGGTATTCTCAGTAGACCCTTGAAATAAAACCTATAAGAATGGAGGTAAAGAAGGGGTTATTGTGATGTTTGTCAGTGTCAGCAGAGTAGAGAAGGTGCAGGTAAGCACGCTGATCAAAATGTTCCTGGTTACTAAAGTTTCCTGTTTGATATAAATGATCAGTGAGTCCAGCAGGAGAGTTTCTTGTGTAAACAGGAATGCTGTAAAACTGTGGTCTGCGATAAAAATCAGTGAGGGTTTTTTGTTTGGTTTTGTTTTATAGGAGCTGAATGAGCGCTGGAGGTCTCTGCAGCAGTTGGCAGAGGAGCGAAGCCAGCTGTTGGGCAGTGCCCATGAAGTCCAGAGATTCCACAGGTGAGGTGTTTGTAGGATATTTGGTCTTAATTCAGTAAAACCCTTTTATAGGAGCTCTAAAACACAGTGGGACCTATTACAAACAAATTATGCTTCAGCCCCTGGCTCATTTGGTGCAAGTTAAACCACGAGGAAGGTGGTCTAAGAAATAAAAATTCCTTATATTCTTCCTAGAAAAAGAAAGATTTTTGTTATAACACAAAAGCATGAAGTTGCTGCACGTTTGGGAGGTCTGGACTACTGTCCTATTTTGCCAGTGTTCACTTACATCATCTTGGGAAATAACTTAAAGAACCACCAAGCACATGAGGCAATCTGCTGGGTAATGGAGATCTTAGCATGAACTCTATTTACATTCTCTTTTTGCCTTCCCTTTACTCAAATCAGAGATGCTGATGAAACAAAAGAATGGATAGAGGAGAAGAATCAAGCATTAAATACAGACAACTATGGACATGACTTGGCCAGTGTGCAGGCTCTGCAGCGCAAACATGAAGGCTTTGAGAGAGATTTGGCAGCTCTTGGAGACAAGGTGAGATTGCAAGGACAAAACCAACAGCTTTCATTTTATCTAGCAGAAATGACGGAACTACAGAAAAGATTATTTCTGCCTTTGTTGTGTTTATTTTCCTTTTCTCTAATTCTAGGTGAATTCTCTTGGTGAAACTGCCCAGCGCCTGATTCAGTCACATCCAGAATCTGCTGAAGATCTCCAGGAAAAATGTACTGAGTTGAATCAGGCTTGGACAAGTCTGGGAAAACGTGCTGACCAGCGCAAAGAGAAGCTTGGAGATTCTCATGACCTGCAGCGTTTCCTCAGTGACTTTAGGTAAAGATGCCACCCCCCTCCTTCCCAATTCCTCTGTCTGGTATATTATTATTGTTCTACAGAGATATTTCTGGAGAGAGTTCAAAAAAGGACTGTTTTTCCTGTTTTGACTTATTTCAATGGAGAGAGAGAAATTCTGTATTAATGTGTGTTCACAGGGACCTTATGTCTTGGATCAATGGTATCCGAGGTCTGGTCTCCTCAGATGAACTTGCAAAGGATGTGACCGGAGCTGAAGCTTTATTGGAAAGGCACCAGGTATGTGACAGATAAATGTGTATCGTAAACATCAGCAAATGCTTCTTTTTCTGACACTTTACAGTTACAGTTGCAAAACTACATCAGTTTCAACTCTGCTATTTATTTAATAATGCATCTCTGTACCTTGCAGGAACACCGCACAGAAATAGATGCAAGGGCGGGCACTTTCCAGGCATTTGAACAGTTTGGGCAACAACTTCTGGCTCACGGACACTATGCCAGCCCAGAGATCAAGGAGAAACTGGATATTCTAGATCAAGAACGAGCAGACCTGGAGAAGGCCTGGGTCCAGCGCAGAATGATGCTAGACCAGTGCCTAGAACTACAGGTAATGTGCTGCATTTCTGAAAAAAACCCCACCAAATTAATCCTTCTTTCATAAGAAAGTTTATTCTTTCATAGTGATGAGCTATGCTTTTGTTCTGTCTTTCTCATGCTTTGGAGTTTTTTCTTTATAGCTGTTTCATCGGGACTGTGAACAAGCTGAAAACTGGATGGCTGCCCGAGAGGCTTTCCTAAATACAGAGGATAAAGGAGATTCCTTAGACAGCGTGGAGGCGCTCATCAAGAAACATGAAGATTTTGATAAGGCAATCAATGTCCAGGTGAGGAATGCAGCTGAAGTGAGGGAAAAATAGTTGAGTTTTTCTCATGCAGGTTATACAAAAAAAGTTACTGCTATGGCTTCTGGAGTTCAGTTTAAATATTCGGTCATTTAGGACACACAGAAGTGGCTAATGCAGACAGAGATGTGTTGCCTACAGACAGTGTCGGAACAGTGGCAAGCATTTTGCACATCTCTTACTGATTTGAAATGGACTTTTTTCTTTTTTTACAACAGAAAAAAGGTACCATTTCAGCTTCTTGTAAAAGCAAGCTGTCTGCTTCTATTGAGAGATCGTACTGCTGTAGCTTTAAGTCCAAAAGATACCTTTTTTCCCCAAATGAAAGATGTTTTGAAGTTGAAATTTCTAGCCCTGTAGAAGATAGGCTTTCTTTGTTGCATTTACAATAGTGTATATTTAAAGAAGAGAAAAAAAAGTGTTGTTCCATTCCAGACCCTGCTCATGACTTGACTGTAAAGAATCACAGTCCTAATTCGTGGCTTCTGTTTTTAATAGGAAGAGAAAATTGCTGTCTTACAGTCCTTTGCTGACCAGCTGATCTCTGCTGATCACTATGCCAAAGGGGTCATTGCAAACAGGCGCAATGAGGTTCTGGACAGGTCAGTATTGTTCCGCTGCAGAGATGCAGACCCTGATTGAGAGAGAACGCTCTTTGGCAACATTTTGTAGCTGTTAAATGTGATGCCATGTGCAGTCCTCGTTTTTCATTCAACGTACATATTCAATTACATACAGGTGGCTTCGTCTGAAAGCTCAAATGATTGAGAAGAGGTCAAAGCTGGGAGAGTCTCAGACACTCCAGCAGTTCAGTCGCGATGTGGATGAAATAGAAGCTTGGATCAGTGAAAAGCTCCAGACAGCGAGTGATGAGTCATATAAGGATCCTACAAATATCCAGGTGAATACGATTCTCAGCTCAAAAAATCAAAATACAATGTTTAACTTTGCAAAATATACACTGGTCTGAAAAAATGTACTTGGAGATTCTTGTCTGGTGATAATAGAGTTATACACCATGTTGGACGTGGGCTCCCTTTAACAAGGAGAAAATGGAAGTTACATTATGCATGAAAGGAGACCCAAAATAGAGCTCGCTTGGTAATTATTGATGCAGATAATGAATAAGTTATGTGGTATCTGCAGCAGCAAATTGCCTGAAGAAACCCCTGAGTAGTTATTCTTTCTCCTGGCACCTAGATAATAAAATAAGGAAATGGAGTTCTTGGGTCTCATCTCTGTCTTATGTGCTAAAATGTGACAGCTCATTTATTCTTCAGTATTAAGGAATAACTAAAGTTACCTCTTATGATTTAATACTGGTTTATGAGGTAGAACGAATGCACTGAACTACTTCTCTCAATCTGTTTTATAGCTTTCCAAACTGCTGGTAAGTAGTTTGGACTAGCCCTGGTATGTGAATTTGTTTTCCTTCTCTAGCTTATGTGTGAGCACAAGGCCTGGTTGCACTCTGTTGCTCCATCCATCAGTTCATGCAATCTCTTTATTTTCTATTAATTCTTGACCTACATCCAGGTACAGCTGTTGATCTTCATGTTATGGGTGTGGCTTTTTTGTTAATGCCTATTCAGCATCATTTATTTCTGTATTTGTTTTGCAGGTGTTCTGCATGATCTGTTTAATTTGTGGTGCATTAGTGATGTAGTTGGGGGATTTTTTAGGAGTTAGCCCATGGAAAAAAATGGGTTTGTCTCCTCCTTTTTTTAGAAATGTGGCTATTGGGCATGTTTGGATCTGGAGTGATGATTTCACACACACAAAATGCCACTTTCGTTGGCTTGTGTTTGTAGAACCGAACGCTGAAGATGGAGGGATCAATAAAATGATAGAACTAGATGACTTAGTTCTTGCAGCAGTAGCACAGAATGAATAATAGAGAAGGAACACTCCAGAAAAAGACACGCACCAGATGGAAAGCTGACAGGACTTGTAAAAATCCAAGAAGGGGAGTAAAATGAGAATATATGGAAGAAGGCAACAGAACAAAGAAAGAGAAAGCTAACTGGAGTAGGAAAGGAAAGAGTCATTTTTTGTCATTTCAGGCTATGGTACATTAAATAATTATTTTTTTAGTTGAAAAAATTAGAATTTTATATTAAACCATTTCTGTTGCCTGGGATTTGTTGGGGATGAACAGTTTGCAAAATGAAGCAGTTCATGCAGAATTTCTCATGCCAGCGCTATAGTATTTTCCATCTTTTATTTTTAATCTAACATTTCCTTTCATTGCGTTCTCTCAGGGCATTGTATCCCCATGTCCATTGTTACTAGCATTTCCAGTTAATACTTGTAAATTCTGTCTTGTCATTTTTGTGCTATTGTTATCTTCCTGGGGGTGGATGGATCATGTATATATGAGAGAGAACTGCATATTTCCTCCCACACCAAGGCTCCTATTGTTCTCATGGTGCTCTCAATTCAGCAGAGAAAAAAATTCAGCAAATAATTCAGTTACTTTTTTTTATAGAGGTTTTTGGTTGTTAATTCATTAATTGAATATATAATGTGGCCGTATATGACTGACTTAAGGTAAAAACTGTGCAGAAAGCAGATAGACTGCAGCAGTGATTTAACTTAATTACCTATAGATTAGGAAAGGAAATAGGAATTTGTGAAATTATTATAGGAGTAGAAGAGATGATCTGCTGTGTTTCTGCTTAAGGCACATAACTGCTGCTTTTCAAGGGTGATGGCACTGAAAATGAGAAAGCTTTACTTGAGTAACAGCTAAGCTTAATGCAAGGAATGCTGCAGGGACGTCTCTGAGTTACACGTAGCAGCTCACTGGTGGTTCTTGCCACATCAAAGCTTGGTGATTACCCAGATTAGTGAGAGTTACTATTTGAGTGAGCAATAAGTATTCTTGCTGAGAGAGAGAAGTTCTTCAGATCAGGCTATATCTAGACCCCTTTACATGCGTCAACAGCTCTAGTGTTGTCCTCTCGGCCCATGAGAACAATTTAGGAGCCCTCTGTCCAGTCTGTGACAGTTTTGCTTTTGTCTGTTCAGAGCAAACACCAGAAGCACCAGGCCTTTGAAGCTGAGCTCCACGCCAATGCGGATCGCATCCGCGGAGTCATCGACATGGGCAACTCGCTGATCGAAAGAGGAGCATGTGCCGGCAGTGAGGATGCTGTGAAGGTACAACAAGGCTTAGAAGATTGGCTTGAGTGTTGCTTTGAGAAGTCTTTGGATAATTGGGGGAGGACAGTGTCCCTCCCTCAAAAAGTTTTATAGAAACTCTTCTATTTTAACTCTGCAGTAGAAATCGGGGTAATCATTCTGCTTCATTCTCAAGGGTGAGAAGTTTCCTGATCCTATGACCAGGATGTGAAAGTTGGTCTGGTTTACGGCCAGGCAGCATGGAGTAGTGACTGTGTAGTTTGCATATCTGGAATCAGCAGCCAAGCTTGTGCCTTATTCTGGTTTTGCATTTATCAGACCTTACGTTTTCAGTTTGTAGCGTTTATCTTTCCCATTTTCTGACAGGCACGCCTGGCTGCCCTGGCTGACCAATGGCAGTTCCTGGTGCAGAAATCAGCAGAAAAGAGTCAGAAGCTGAAGGAAGCTAATAAGCAACAGAATTTCAATACTGGAATTAAGGACTTTGATTTCTGGCTTTCAGAGGTAACTGAGATTGGGATTATTTACTTGCAAGACTTGTTTTTCTAAATTTTTAATTCCCTTTGCTGATGTTAGCACAGTCCACCTGTGAGCAAGACTTAGCTTTATTTTGAAAAAAAAATCTTCATTGCAACTAAAACTCTTGTGGATGTTTTTCTGTTACTATTTATAAACAATAGAGTGAGAAGAAGCATATTTGTATATAATCTGTTAGGAACTAATCAGGTGATGAGGCAATGGTTTATCCATGCTGTAGAAAATCGAGGAGAGAATTAATTTGCACAGTTTTAAAGACACTGTTGTTGTGAGATCACAACTCGTTCTCCATCTCCTTTTTCCTTCCCCACCCCCAGGTGGAGGCTTTGTTGGCATCTGAAGACTATGGGAAAGACTTGGCATCAGTTAACAACCTTCTAAAGAAACACCAGTTACTGGAAGCTGATATATCTGCTCACGAGGTACTGCTTTCTCTTGTAGTTTTGGAACGTAAATCAGAGTAATCAGCCCATTCTACAGATACTGCTTCAGTACCTGCCACAGTCATAGATCTGTTGAAACAATATTCCTTAGTAAAAAACTGCAATGACCCTGCACAGCAGTCGGATTGTGATTTTTATACTGACATAACAAACGCAGACAGGAGATGCAAGCAATTCACATGCTTTTTCACCCACCTTTCCAGGATCGCCTGAAGGACCTGAACAGTCAGGCTGACAGTTTGATGACCAGCAGCGCTTTCGATACGTCCCAAGTAAAGGACAAACGTGAGACCATTAATGGTCGCTTCCAGAGGATTAAGAGCATGGCAGCTGCCCGCCGTGCAAAGCTGAACGAGTCCCACCGTTTGCATCAGTTCTTCCGCGATATGGACGATGAGGAGTCCTGGATCAAGTGTGTATTTTGGAATACAGGTTCTGGTAGAGGGGTGCATGCTCACTGCCAGCCTGCTAACAGCATTCATAGTCTGCAGTACAACTTTAGAATGCCTTTTCCACAAGTCTCTATCTCTACAAGAAATCACTTTGGCCCCCTGTTCAAGGAAAACTCTACTCAAAATGGCTTCAGCACTAGTTTGGATGTAGCTTCTTATCTACAGGTCTTTTTTGATCAAACCCTAAGAAGGAAAGCTCTCTACTGGAACAAGTAGTGCTTTAGACCTGGACCAGATAACTGAAAGTTGACCCTAGTTTTTGTGGGAAAGCTCCTAGCAAAAATTCGAACCTTACTTTTTCGGTTTGAAGTACTTTTTGTTTTCCAGCCAGTGGTATTGTAATTAATTACATGTTCTTTCCATATTGGTGTGGATATCTTGGGAGGAGGGTGGAATGAGCCTGATAGCAGTTGTTCACATTTAGAGCACCTTTTTGGTCATGCTACAGGAATTGGACAGAAGCAGGTAAACCTTACAAAAGGCATCTAACTCCTTAGAAAGAAATCAGTATGGAGAAAAACTCTATTCTTCAGAGAGAAATGATGGGCCCTCTCTTGCCTTCTTTCTTTCCTTCACATGTCAGCTTTGAATGTGCTGCCGGAAGCAGCTGCTGTTTGCTGGTCACTCACAACTTTTCACATCCTACATTTTGTGTTCAGTGGAACATTTCCTTATCTGCAGCCAGGATTTTTTGTCAGATTTGGCCTGTAGAAGTAATTTCCAAATTTTTTCTTTCTCTTATCTTTTCTCTTGAATGTAGAGAAAAAAAACTGTTGGTTAGCTCAGAAGACTATGGCAGAGACCTCACTGGTGTGCAGAACCTCAGGAAAAAACACAAGCGCTTAGAAGCAGAATTAGCTGCCCATGAACCTGCTATCCAGGTAAAACTCTCTTCTTGAGAGATTTCTCTGTAGTTGTTTGCAAAAATGTTACTGTCTTGCTTGCTTGTGGCACATCTGAAAGGCAGTAACAGGTTTGTTGGAATCCAAACTGTGTAGGAAGCGAGCAAGTGATCTTCCGCTAATGGTGTGTTTCTCTGCTTTGCAGGGTGTTCTAGACACTGGGAAGAAGCTTTCAGATGACAACACGATTGGAAAGGAGGAGATACAGCAGAGACTGGCCCAGTTCGTGGACCACTGGAAAGAGTTAAAACAGTTGGCAGCTGCTAGGTGTGTGAGACGTGTTTTTGTAAAGGTCAATATTAATTAAAAGCATTACATGGGCTCATAATGACCAGATTTACTGAGTGTCAGGCTTTTAGGATGAGGGTCATTAGTCAGTAATGGGATGTAACAGCACATGTCACTGATGATGGGCTCTGGAGACTACTGAAAAGAGTTTTACTGATAATGTTCTGTACTAAAAACATGAGGTTTGGTGGTGGGTTTTTTTTTTTGAGGTGTGCTGTGTTTAGGCTTTTCTTGCACCAGTTGGAAACTAGATTTGAAATTAACTGGCCTTAGGCCACTACCAGGGTGTTTTGAGTAGAAGCTGTTGGGAGAAAATGATTAAGTGATTCATTTTAGTCCTTCAGCACCTGCAGGCTTTGTGGCCTAGAGCTAGAGATACCGCAGTCGGCTGCTGGAGGAGTGAAGTCTGGATGGTTGTCTTTAGGGTTCAGTCTCTGAACGTTCTTAGGTTTTCTGCTGCTGTCATTTGTTTTCATGTTTTATATCATAAATCCATAGGGCAACACCAGGGCTAATTTTACCTTTTTTTCCCATACAGGGGTCAGCGTCTAGAGGAGTCTCTGGAGTACCAGCAGTTCGTAGCAAACGTTGAGGAAGAAGAAGCCTGGATCAATGAGAAGATGACATTAGTAGCCAGCGAGGATTATGGGGACACCCTCGCTGCCATCCAGGTATGGAGAAAGCTGTCAGCTCTGTGTTCCTGTTGCATTATTGCTTAACAAACCTTTTCTATAACTCTCTTTCCAATATAGAGGTTATTGTCGGTCCCTTTTGAAGGCCTATATTGTAAAAAAACATGAATTAATTTTATAAAAGCATTCCAAGTATGTTACTTCATGTAGAAAGGATGCCGTTTGGTGTAGCTTTGTGTCTCTTGGCCTCTGATGGATGGTCCTGGTTAAATCAAAGGGCTGAATTTACATTGGAAGTCAATATCGGTCTCCTTTTGTCCCCAGAAATCCAGCAAGTTGCACAAACCAGCTAAGATTAATAGTTTTTCTCAGAAGTTTACACTAGCTAATCTATAACAATAAATAATTCTTTTTATTGCTTTTAATAAGTGGTGAGAAATTATTTTAAAAAGCAACTGTCTTGTATTTGCAGGGCTTGCTGAAAAAGCATGAAGCATTTGAGACTGATTTTACTGTCCACAAAGACAGAGTGAATGATGTTTGTGCTAATGGAGAGGATCTCATTAAAAAGGTGAGCGTAACTGGTAAAGAAAAGTAAAGCTTCAAAGACTGCGAGGGGCATTTTCATGTCAGTTACTCTACTTCGAGAGCCAATTTGTCATCTCTTTGAAAAGAGCTCTTACTTTTTGCAGCTGAATAAGCTGCCGGTATTAACTGCTTTCAAGGCTGTTTCTTGTACGCTGAGATGAAAATCTTTCAGTTGAAGCCCTTGCTCTGTCTCCAACTTACAAGATGCCTTGAAAGACCTTAACATCACGTGGTAAGCTTTTCTCTCTCCTGTAACGTAGAACAACCACCACGAGGAGAACATTACTGCCAAGATGAAGGGCCTCAAAGGCAAGGTGTCAGATCTGGAGAAAGCAGCAGCTCAGAGGAAAGCCAAATTGGATGAGAACTCTGCTTTCCTCCAGTTCAACTGGAAAGCAGACGTAGTGGAGTCATGGATAGGTACGTTCTATACTGGGGCACCATACCCTGGCACAAACAGACTGAAATTCTGCTTCATTTCCAAAGATCTCAAGTAGCTTCTTGCTCGTTGTAATGAGCAGGCCTAAACCCAAAGGCATCAGGAGTTTGTAGCTGATGTGTGCTTCTGGGAGAACCTAATTTGGAGTAGAAGGAACTTAGGAGATAAAGTTTGACATTTTTACTGAATTTGTTTCATTTTCCAGGTGAGAAGGAAAACAGTCTGAAGACAGACGATTATGGGCGCGACCTCTCTTCTGTGCAAACACTCCTCACCAAACAGGTTAGTGCTAACGCTGCTGCCACCCCAGAAGTGGTGGAGAGAACGGGTGAGCTTTTCTGGAACACAAAAGAATCTAGTATGTATGTGTGAAATACATGCAGGATATTGGAATGGTTAAATAAAAATACAATCTAAAATGTTTTGTTCTTCTTTTAATGCTTCAGGAAACTTTCGATGCTGGACTTCAGGCTTTCCAGCAGGAGGGAATTGCAAACATCACTGCGCTGAAAGACCAGCTGCTGGCAGCCAAACACATCCAGTCCAAGGCCATCGAGGCTCGGCACGCGTCCCTGATGAAGCGCTGGAATCAGCTGCTCGCTAATTCTGCTGCCAGGAAAAAGAAACTCCTGGAGGCTCAGGAGCATTTCAGAAAGGTAAGTGGCCAAACCATGGGGCTACAAAAATCTAATTATTCTCTTGGAAAAAGCATACAATGCTTGGAACTGCTACAGCTTTTTTAGTTGCAGCTAACGATTATGGAGACCCTGGAGACTTGTCACAAAAATTTGAGATGTTTGCAATAAATAAATAATAAAGGCAAACCTTCACTGATGTGTGTTAATTCCAGATCAACTTGTATAGAATATTTGCGTTACTGCTTGACTGACCAGTTGGATTGTTTTCTCTTATCAAGGTTGAGGATCTTTTCCTGACTTTTGCTAAGAAGGCATCTGCCTTCAACAGTTGGTTTGAGAATGCTGAAGAGGACCTGACGGATCCTGTGCGCTGCAACTCGCTGGAAGAAATCAAAGCACTTCGAGAAGCTCATGACGCTTTCCGTTCCTCACTTAGCTCTGCCCAGGCTGACTTCAACCAGCTGGCAGAGCTCGATCGCCAGATCAAGAGCTTCCGTGTAGCCTCCAACCCATACACGTGGTTTACTATGGAGGCTCTTGAAGAAACCTGGAGGAATCTGCAGAAAATTATCAAGGCAAGTCAGAGAGAGACTCTCTCTTTGTAGTTCGTAAACTTTGGAGTCTTTCCTGGAAGTTGTCCTCTAAGATAATTAGCACAAGAGTTTGGTACTACACTACAGATCGAAATATCTCAAAATTAGGGAGCAGAGAAAAAAAATCGTAGCTTTAAACTTGTTTTCATGGTCTTCCATTTGCGGTCTTTCAAAAGACAAAGCACTTGTCCCTCTCTTCCAAGCTATAAAAAGTCTCATGTCCACATAAAGGACAACAGTAAAGTAACTGCTGGTTCAGTTCCAGTTCTCAGAACTTCAGTGGGAGTGTTCTGTGAGGTCACCTCCTTGTGGAGCCCTCAGTCTCGTTTTGAGCAGCAGGCCTGTGCTGGTCTGAACAGCTGGACAGCTGTTAGTTTGGGGGTTTTACTACAGGATGAGGACAATCACATTATTTCTCTGTTTGAAATGATTTTCGTTCCTTTCTCAGGAACGTGAATTGGAGCTGCAGAAGGAACAGCGAAGGCAGGAAGAAAACGACAAACTGCGGCAGGAATTTGCTCAGCATGCTAATGCCTTCCACCAGTGGATTCAGGAGACCAGGTACAGCTTGTCTTTCCAGGAGCTGCCCTTGGAGAATTCCTCAGCAAATACTTGTATCCATCTTCCATCTCTTTGGTCTGACCAAGTTGTAAATGTCTCCTGGTGAAAAACAGCTACCTGGGACTTGTTCATTTCCTGCAGCTGGGATTTGAGGGAGGCCCCACAGGGAGGAGGAGAGTCCTGAAATGCCAGATTTTAAAAATGTTTCTGCTTCTGAATGAATTTTCCTGCAGTAATTCCGTTATCCAGGACTTCACTCTTCTCTGGTTGCTCCTGAAACTAATCTGCAGTTCAGCTGGGGGTGGGGAACAAGTAGCTGGAAGCAGAGCGTGTGAAATGCCGGTGGCGGTTCTGTTAATGCTCTCTTCTATTGAGAAAATCTCTCTAGAATTTCTCAAGAGAGAGAAGCTGTGAAAAAAGCTTAAGGGTACTTTATAATGCCTTACCCGGGGTGCTGCTTGATGATATCCGTGCCCAGGGAGAGGGAGTAAAGATTTAGCCACTGCATTAGAAATAAAAAATCTCAAGGTTGAGAACTGCAGTGAGCTGAAGAGCACGTTTGTAGACAGCGGAGGTGATGGTGCTCAGACAGCGCCGTCGGCCAGTGCCGACACTCTGGGGTTGTGGTTCAGAGGAGGTGAGTTCTGGTTTCACGTGACCCTGTGATTCTCTGTCTCTGTGTGGTTACAGATAGTTCTGTATGTGTCTTCATGAAACAATGAAATATAAATATGATTTTTAACTTTTTGATGTTTGCTTCCCACCCGAATCTCTGTCCCTCTCTTACTGTCTTGTCTCTGTCCTGCTGCCTGATGTTTGGATCTTCACATTCCACAGGACTTACCTGCTAGATGGGTTAGTATTGAATTTTATATCCTTACAACGTTTGGTGGTGTGTTCCGCTCTGTCTGCGTGTTTTCTTCTCTCGCTACATCGCTTGTGAAAGCTGCGCTGCAACCCCTTTTATTTGAAAAGAGCAATCTCTGGCTGAGGTGCATGGACACAGGAAACAAAATTTTGCAGTAGATTAGGTATAAACCAGTAGAAATATAACAATTTCCTAGTCAAAAGCAGAATTTGTGCGTGGGTAGCCGCTGGCGTACCGTGGGAGTCCGAACTTTTGTCCTTGCTTTCTTTGAGGGAAAAGGCTCTTACTCTGAGATACCTGAGAGCATAGAATAGTCTGCTTCTGGGAAAGAGCTGCCATTCCTAGTTTTCCCAGTGTTCGGAGCTTTGTGAAATAAACTTTTCTATTCTAACTGTTCTCAAAGCTCCAAAGCTAACTGTTTTTGGTAAGGAGGAGGAAAGTTTCCTATCAAGAGGCTTTCTTGAAAATTCCCTATCTTTGAACTCTGTAATACTGCAAATAGGAACTGCCCGTTCTTTAATCCGCTGCGTAGCCATGCCCCAGAAAGATTATATTCTTCAAAGCCAAACCCAAAACCTGCCAAGAGGACCCCACAGACCCTCCTGGGTTTGCAGACGGTTGGACAGTTGGACACCTGGTGGTTTGTCCACTTTGTGTCCATGGAATAGTTCCTGACAGGGACACAGGCTGGTCATTTGTCAAGGAGTGGGAAGGAAAGAATAAGATCTTTAAATGTCTCCAGACTGTCAAACCCTCTGAGAGTGTGTCTGTCCATTTAAATTTCTTCAGTATTAGGAGTCTGCAGCACAATGGGAGCTTTGTAATAAGGCACAGAGTAAAATGCTAACGAATGGTGCGGGGCCCTGGGCAGTGGCCTGTGTGTGAGCCCTGGGTAAAGTGCTGGAGAGGAGGCCAGGCCTTCCCCACAAAGAGATGAAAAAGGCTTTTCATGATAAAGGGGTGGAATCTTCGCTGATAACTGTGCTTTTTTATTTGCTCTGTAATGATCACAGCATCCTCGTTCTACTGTTTCTGCCAGATAAAAATAATTTGCCCCAATTTTGTTACGCAGTTTAATGGAACCGAGCAGATTTTCCTGGAACGGATGCTGAATTCTCTGCTCCTTTGTGACACAGTGTTGTAGATTAGTTCTGGTACCCAAGAACGAGCCAACAGAAAGGAGCCATTTACTAAAAGACGTAGGGTCAGAGTTGGAGATCACCCTGCCAAGCGCTTTTGTTGAACCAATTACCAGGAGGCTGCTGATATGCCAGACAGAGCTTGCCCTTAATTCCATGTGAATAGATTAAAACGCAGATTTAGCTCCGGCATTGGCTGTGCTTGGACTCCCTTGGCAAGAGGGCAGGCAGAGCCTCAGGGAAGTTCGAAGACAAGAGCTGCCGTGCACACACCGTGCTCTTCAGCGACCCGTAGCTGCTTGGGTGCACCCAGTGCTGCCAGCAGGAAAAGGAATTCGGAGTTTAGGAGGAAGAATACCTGTAAAGAATCTGTAGATGAGTTAACTGCAAGATTTCAGTTTGTCTCTTAGTGAGGCTCACTTTTTTGTGACTTACTCAAAAATAATAACAAATTATTTTTGTATGTGCAACCAGCATTTGAATAACTTTCATTAAGTACTTGCTTGTGTTTGCTGCAAGACGGTGCTGGCTTGGAGTGTGGCTCCACTGCAGTGGCCGCATTTGGGTGTGTTCTTTCCTCTGTTCTTTTTCTCCCTTTTGGAATTTACTTGATTTCTTTTCTTTGACTAGCATAGCATATCGTCGTGTCATTCGTGTCTATCAGTATGAAGTTGGGGATGATCTATCTGGAAGGTTTTTTCCTCTTATTTTCTTATCTCACTTTGGTTTTCAAATGCACCCTTTAATTCCAAGGCTCGCTTTCCTTACGACTAACTTTCACAGCTTAGAGACGCTTGGAGGTTTGTTTCCCTGTTGACTCTTTCCATGCCACAGCTGGTTCCCAGCTTCCCGTGCAGGGTTCTGGGCGCGTGCTTCATCTCTCAGACACGCGTTGAACCCGAGCCTTAACGCTGTGGTGAGAAACACCCAGACGTTTGGTGTGTTTTCATTGCTGCAGAGTGATTCAGCGCTTGAAACCCCCTTCTCAGGAAGCTCAAAAGCGTGTAGGATAGAGTTCAGTGGGAATGAAATCCCAGTTTTAGTGGCTTTAAATACCAATGACTTCAGTTTTAAAACTTAAATACAAAACGGGTGAGGACAGCCCATTGCAGGGTGCCCGGACTCGCTGCCCCTGTGCAGCCCGTTCAGTGGGAACTCCCTGAATGGGTTGGAAGGACAGAGGTTGCTTGGGATCTNGGGGGGACTGCACTATGTCTAATTTCATCGGGCCCAGTGAAGCGGGCGCTTTGGATCTGGCATGAAGTGTGGCTGCTGATCACCTTGCCTTTCACATGGGGCTAGAAATTAACGACATAAATCAGAACTAAACCAGATGTAAACGTGCCAGTCTGAAATAGGATGAGTCAGAACAAATGCAACACAAAACTCAGTGTTTAAATATCTGCAGGAGAGTAACACTGCTGTAAGGATCGTTAATTTCAAGGAAGGCCTGTTAATTTCAAGCCCCACCTGCCGTTTTTTCTGGGGGAAGTGCTCGCTCTCACTGTGATTCCGTGTTTAGGTCCTGCATG
>VZRU01017657.1:63040-94915 GCA_013398155.1 Pedionomus torquatus | reverse complement strand
GGGGGGCAGCGCCGCGGTGTTGGCCGGGGTGGGTTCACGTCCTGACGGTCGTCCTGCCTTACAGGTCTGTCTGGCCGAGAAACGAACAGCTGGACGGGTGCGATGCTGTTCCCACCGTGAGGAATCCGCCGCTCTTAGGCTTTCCTTAATCACCCTTCTCGCTTTGGCGAAGAGGTAGAAAGTTCTACGCCCTAAAAATAAAAAGGGGAGGGAGCCATTTTTTCACGGATAATTAATAAGTAACCTCATTTGAGCTTAATAAGCATATTCAGTGTATTAAAAATTAGAACATTACAGTCAAACACTCATTTATTTACTCTTCCTTTTCAATTCAGACAATAAAATAATTTATTAAGCTTCCATTTGTTTCAAGGCTTTCTTTTTTCTTTTTTTTTTTTCTCATCCTGAGATGATTCTGTAGAATTTATAGTTCTGTGCTTTAGGGGAATTCTATCAAAAAAAATGGAATTTCAGTTAATAGGATGGTTTTATTAAGTAATCGATACACTACTGAATTTGAGGCCTTTAGCTAGTCTACATTATCTGTACCTGCTATATGTTCACGTGCTGTAACGTGCAGAAGCAGCATAGCACACCTCTAGAAAATGAGATAATTGAACATTGGTGGTTTGTGATAGTACCTTGTATCGGAAGCTTCCCCAGAAGTCAGTACAATCAGAAATGCTTATAAAAGAGGTATAGGGCTAAAAAGCACACAGAGTTTGGTACAGACTCTCAGAAAAGTACCTGAGTTGTGGATTTGTGTACCCACGTGAAAACAGTTGCCCTTCTTTATGGATACAAACCTTTTGGCTAATAGCTCACAAAACCTGGTAAATTTAGGTGTAGTGTTTTTACATATGTATTTTTAGCCAGTGTGAATAGGCTGCTGACTCAACAATTTAATGAGGATCTGCCTAAAATGAAGGGTAACAGATCAAACAGTACAAAGTGTTTGATGGACTAATAGAAGTAATTAAATAGCTTTGCATTTGGTGTTAGCTGGGAGTACTGAACCCCAAATGCAAGGGTAGCTGTGAACTGCATTGTGAAACCAACTACTAGATAAAAATGAAACTTTTCAGCAAAATTTTGGGTGAGTGAGTTGCAGAGTTTAAGGCTGAATCGTGTTTTTGTCCAGCTTTAGTAGTTCGACGTCCTTGCTTGTCAAGTTTTTCTACAAAAGATACCTGTGGCTGTGAAGGTGCTTGCACATGAAGGCTTAAGGTCTTTTGGAATTCTTGGATGTTATTATTATTCTGTGGATTAATTTCACCATCATATATCATGCACGTGTTTTCATGCTAAGTTTTCAGTTCCTTAAAGTTTGTCATGTTTTAGTTGCAGAAATAAAAATAATAAAGTATCTTAACGTATTTGTGGATTTGTAACAATGTTCCCCTGCATGCCCACACAAAATTCCAGTCCTCTTTTTAAGCAACTTTCAGGTAGCTTGTTTTCATCAAGTTTTGTCAGTTTTCACCCCTGAATAAGAATTCTTGTCTCTTCATTTTAAGCTATTTACATTTCCTAATGGAATGAGGAGAGAAACAGTCTTCTGGTGTTTGTTACTGCCTTTTTTTTCAAATAGCCACAGTGTCTGTTTGAGCATTGGTCTTCTGAGATTTCCATGCAGCCAGGAGAAAACAGTGACAACTCTTGCTGCCCATTAGTTTCTGAAGAGCAGAACTGAAACTGGCAGGAGCATTGCTAGCTCTACACTGCTATCGTTTCAATAAAGGAGAAGAGAAAACCAAAGCAATCTTTGTATGTGTTGTCTTTGATACCGAGGAGGTCTAGAAACTAAAACCGCAGAGGATGATATTTCATATCAAGTTATTGATTACCCCAATTGCTTTTCATTGTAGAAAGCATCTCATTCACAACTTGCATACGTGGATGGGTTGTTTTCTGGGTTTTTGTTTCTTAAACTTTGATATATTTGGTCCAAGCAACTGGGTGCTTCACATCTTTGTGTACAAAGTTCCCATTATTTACTGTGGTAAGAAGCATTACAATTAAGGATGCACTTTTAAAGTGTTTTGACCTAATACCTACTTCTAATCCTGGATGCAAACTCACTAGTTAAAATTCCTGCTGTCTTTGTAGTGTTCTACACTATATGAGCACATTATATATGTAATTTAAACTGGTTTGTGCTGCAAGAATGAAAAATCTTTGTTTTCTTTATGGTGCATAGGTTTCAATCTGACTTTACAGTCAAAGATGCAGGAATTAATGTACTATGCAAAATCCCAGATAAGCAGTGTATTTTCAGCATCCTCCTAAATGTGGCAGCCTTGAGAATATTGTTCTTTAAAGGAGGAATTCTGAGACAGTGGCCATCCATAACAATTAGTTTGTCTCTAGTGATGTAATTTGTGTGGGAATTTAGGCCCCCTAAATAGGCATAATGTAGCTGAAATGTCAGGTTGTGTAGCTGCTGTACTTCACCTTTTTTGTAATTTAGTTCCATTGTCTGAAGACAGGAATTAAAATACTTCAACAGTCACAGTGGAGTATGGATGCTTGAAAACCAGCTAATGATTATTACAGACAGTTTTTGCAGTTTTAAAAGTAGTCATGTATGTTGTATTATGGTTTATGATCATAAAACTGTAAATCATGTTACAGTTAATGAGTATGTGTTATTAAATAAAAGCATTCAGTCCTCTGTATGCTTACTTCTTATTCGTGTTTAAGAAATGAAGTTTTACGTACTATCTTGAGTATTCTGGATTTAATGGTGTTCATTTAGTTGAATGAATTTAGAATTACAGTGGAAAATGACTCGGTGAATTGTTTCTTGTTTTATTTCTGGTTTGTGGAGATTCTGTTTTTTTCTGATTTCTATTAATGAACCTTTATTTTTGCTTCCATGTATTTTCTTGGAATGTCAGTTCCTAAAATTTATTTTTCAATTGATGATTTCTTTTCTTTTTTGTAAATATGCTTTTGCTTTTCTGTAGAAATTGTAACTGAAAGATTTACTAGAACAATGACCCAGAAATACGCAGCTTGATAGCAGCTAGCTGAGGAACTAATCTTGAATAAAATGTGGATTTTAGAGATATCAATGTACAGTTTTAGTGCCCTTCCAGATGGCCTTTCAATTTCTATTTTTGTTTCCAAGTGACTCTAATAAGCTTTGAAAATACACCCTGGGAAGTTGTACAGTCTCAAAAAATGGTAAAGCCCCTTGAAATTTGCACATTCACTTAGAGCAGAGTTTGTAAATATTTATCAAGAGAAATTACACTTCTTTTCACTTTCCTCAGCTTATTTTTTTTCTGTTTCTGTAGTTTACCACGAATTTATTTGTTTACTTAAAGCTTCGAAGCTATGATTCCTCATAAATTGTCATGTCATGTGTGGCATGACTTGAGATGGCAAAGAGGTTTAAGTACAAGTAAACTGCCATAAAGTATCAATGTGTGCATAGCTATATATAGATAAAATAACTTGCATGCGTGCAATTAACTTTTTTAAAATCTTCCTTGTTAAAAAAAAAAAAGTGTTTGTGAAGATCACAAAGTCTTCAAAACCATTTTGTTTCTCTTGCTCTCCTTTTTGCCCTATTTGTTGCACATTGTTTTTCCCTTGAAAGCAATTAACCTATGCTGATACCTCTGTCAGGCTGCTATGCTGTGTAAAATAAATGCATGAAAACATAAGCACCACCTATAATTCCATTCTTACACTAATTTTAACTTCAGATGTGTTCTCTGTTTCAGAGCCTTCACACAAGTCAAAAATGGCTCTAGAAAAGGAAGAAAATTGTAAAGGTCATTCCACATTCTTCCTCCAAAAGGCAAATCTTGTGAAATATTTGAAATGGAATTGGAATGCAAATTTGAGTACAAGCATTGGATTGTGAACAGTTATGATTTTTTGTTTGTTTGTTTTCAAAGTACCTGGAACTTCAGTTAAGAATGTCTGCTTCAATACTTTATTTTCTACTGCTAGGTGCAGTAGCAAAATACTGTATCAAAATACTCTTTTGTTTTAAATTACATCTGAACTTGTGACTGGAAGAATTACAGTTGTAGTGCAGTTAGATTTCCCAGTTTTATTGGTAGCACATTTTCCATTCATCTTTGTTTATGATGACTCTGCACAAGTGTCCTTATCCATTATATTATTTAATTAGACACTAATGTATTGTGAATATTTTCCCATATGGTTCATGTTTGTTTCCTTCTGTAACTTACACTCTGCTTCTGATTTAGTTCTACTCCCCAGCCCTCTTGCTGTTTGCTGTCTTACAGTTTTGTGCAATTGCTCATTTGGCTCTCGTTTGGAGCTATTCTCTTTGTTATGATATCTGTACAGCTGGCTCACTCAGCTCTTTAAATCCCAACTTAAAACTGATTTCTTAATTATTTCATTGCATATTCCTCTCATTTATACTTAGGGGTTTTAATTGCTGGAACACAGTCTAATGTCAGATGCTATTCATTTGTTTTCTCTCATTTGTCTTTTTTTTTTTCCTCACTGCAAAGTGCATAATGCTTCTGGGGGAAATGTTTGTTAATACATAAAGGAAAGCTGTTGTTTTGGAGCTGGTGTAGTTTTGAATCTTGCAGTGTGTATTCCAAATACACAGACTTAACATAAAGAAAACCAGAGAAAAGAAGTATGACAGTTTACCAAAACAAACACACAAATACAAAAGTCTAATTTTGCTTAAGAGATCTCAACAAATCATCAGCCAATGCCATAAGGAGAAAAGCAGATACTGTAATGATTGTTTTCAGAGATCCCAACTGAAGATTTGTTGTATTCAGCGGAGGAGGTCTGATTATCCTTTTTGGCAAGGTGAGGGTCTGTCTGGTAGATTCAAACATATGGTGTTAAAATGGACAATAGTATGTTGGAAACTCAGATGCAGAGACTAAGTTTGTTGGCCATAAAGAGCTGTGTAAGATACAGTGTAATTATATCTGAGTTTAGTTTACTGGAGCAAAGCAGTTCAGAGCAAGAATGATCATGTGTTGATAAAGAATTGGAAAGGGGTTATGGTTCTCAATGTAAGGCTATGCATATCAGGAATTTTTGATTGCAAGATCAAACAAGGAAAGCCTAGTTTGGATCCATCCAAACAGTAAATGTTTCTTTCTACCCTGTGGAAATAAAAGCCTAAGAAGACTTTATATGGGATCAAATAGAAAATGTCTTTTTTTTCACTCAAGTATTAAAAGTTTGGATTAGAGCAATTGTTACAAGCAGAGCAGGTGGTCCAGGTGTTCCCATGAACCAAATGATTTGAAAATTCCCTTTATTAGGTTCCCTCTTCTTACCGGTGAGGTTTGAGCAGGGACGTGTAGGGTGGGCAGTACCCTAAACCACTGGGCTTTATATATTCTGAAGAGCTCTCATTTTCTCTTACTGATGCTGGCTAACTGTGTAAGTACTGGAAGGGCAAAAGCTGCTGTGTTATCTCTAGAGAAGTACTGTGAAATATTCTTTACTCCTCTCACCACTTAGATACATGTTCTGGCTGTTAGTTAATAATCTTTAGTTCAATTACTATTATAAGTATTTTATAGACATAGAGACCATTTATCAGTACAGATAACAACCATCTGAGTTGTTGTTGTCTTTAGGAAGGTGAATTGGCCTCATTGGTGAATGATGATGATTCAGATTTCTTTGAGGAGAGGGTAGAATTGAACCTTGGCTTTTAATATCCCGGAGGAACTCAGTGACTACCAGGGTTTCATTTTAAAGATGGATTACACCCAACATTTCATGCACACAGGGCATGTTCTGAGTGGCCCAAATAAGTTCTGCGGAACAGCCAGGTAGAAAAAAAATGAGCTTGAAGAGCTGCAGGTTGTTAGGTAGAGTGGAGAGCTTGGCAACTGTAGGGATGACACTCAGCAGATCTTCATATGCACGGAGAATTTAATTCAAAAATCTTGAGTAACTAGGATAGCTAAAAGCTGAAAGTAGTAATAGAGAGCTTTCCTTGTATTTAGATGCCTGCAGGAACTGTTTTGCAAATACAAAAGCTATCTGGAGTAATAAAGTTAAATTTTTATGTGGTTTAGGTAACTTTATTTCTATTTAAAAGATTAATTACCTTTTCCAGAAGCTGTTGGTAGGAATTCATTGAAGCAGTTGATTTCTTGCAGGCAATGACTAATTCCTGTTTGGTAAAGATAGTAGGTGATCATGCGTGGGACTTTGCTGCCTTACGTAGAGCTTTACGTCTGGACTAGTCCCTCCAGCCTGCCTTTGTAGTTAGTGGGGATCTAGGCAGAAGAGCCTGGTATACCTCACAGGCATCTAAAGTTGAGGTGAACGCACACACACACCCACACCCATCTCTTACTCTTGACATCAGTCCAGCCAGTGAGATACATTTGCCTGTCATGAGGTTGTGGGATTTATGGAGATGACTTCATCTCTTTGCTCTGAATTTTACTCACAGTTTCGTAGGGTGAAAGGTCCTAGAATTTGTTTCTTCACCTGCAAATAAGTGTTTATAAAACACTTGGATCAACTTAGTATAGAGAGGATAACTGTGAAAACCTTATTCTGCAAAGATGTGTAATTCAAAAGCTCAAAGTTTGTTCCTGCAGCCAGGTGTGCTTGTATTTTGATTCATCATTGTAGCATCTTGAAGAGGAGTGACAGAAGAAATTGGTTTAATTGTTATTAATAATAGTACTTTGGTGCCATGCCATTTATTCTAAACAATGTAAAGAGCATGGGATTCATTGCTAATTTTAGGTGTAAGATTAATTTGCAAAATGGAAAAGCTCCTCACTGCAACAGCATTCTTCACCACAAATCCAAGACTGTACTTGCATGCTTCACCATAGGCTGCTTTATCTTTAGTTGGTGATTCTTCATGAACACTGCTCTGCTCCTAAATAGTATTTTATATAGGTTCTGTGATGTTTCTGTCTTAACATCAGCGCTCATTTAAATGTTTATTCCAGAAGGTCTGAAAAATTATGTTTGCAACTACTGTTAATTTCCCCTGCAAAAGATAACTTATGCACAAGTATTTTTCAGAGTCTTTCTCAAGACATTTTGAATTGTCTTTGAAACTACAGCCTAGTCTTAATCTGAGTCAATCAGTCACATTTTCTCTTCAATAATAACGCTCTACATTGGTTTTGCAGCCTCTGAAACTGCATTTTAAGGACATATACATTGCTCGGGTCTCCGTTCTCCTTAAAGGGATGCATACTGATATGAATCCTAAGCAAACAGTTTTGGTGCTCTTTTCCCAGCTTGCTTTTCCTGTGGTGTAGTGATGGATACCCTTTTCTGTTGACTTGGGCAAGGCTGAAGAAAAAAAAAAAAAAGCAAACAGACAGCCCTGTCCATTGCTGTGACTACCTAAACTGAAATGCCAACCTCAGCAAACAGAGCATTCTTCATGCATAGAAGAATATGCTAGACACAGTGTCCAGCCAGCCAGGGATCAGCAACTGTACCAGAGCAATGCCTATGGCTGAACTGAAACAGAAACATTTTATGTAGATGCATCTGTGTGTTCTTTTTTCTTGCTTGCTACTTGGTGCTGTCTCATGTTCTACTGTATAAGAGCTCAGGGTGCCTTTCTTCACTAGGTTTGCTTACCTTTCAGAATATTAAAAGAATATTTTAAAAAATTGTAGATAACATTTATGGTGTCTTTCTGTTATTACACTGCATCTGTTTGTATACATGCATAAAGCATAGCATAAAGCTACTTTTATAGATTAGGGGAGGTCACAAAGTCATGGGTTTGGCCTAGATTTGTGATCCCTTGGTTATACCCGCATCTGCCAGCCCTATCCCTTCCCAAGAGATTACCACCACCACAGCCAAGGCTGCCGTTCCCTGTGTACACAAATCCTTGTGTATTAGCAAACTGAGAACAGCAGTAGTTCAAATTAAAAGTACCACGCTGGACCAGCAACTGCAGACTCAGTCTTGCTCCCATTTATTTGGAGTGGCTGAAGAGGTTACCAATTCCAGTTGTATGATCAACGTATTTTTCAGCTGCTCCAACTATAACCAGCATATGTGACTACATTACAAAATGGAAATATTAATGCTTCCTTTTTCAGTCACAGAGTTTTAATTTTTATCCCGTATTTTGTTAGCTACCTGACCCCACATCTTCCTGCACCTTGAGAAGATGTGCAAGGGCAAGTATTGGCAATGTATCAATAAATACATTGCAATGTATTAATAAATCTTTCTTCCTTGTTGAAAATAGCTCTCAAACCTTAATCGTGTGGGTTATACAAATCTCAATCCGAAGACAATCTTGGAATTTCCATAGAATACAGTTTGAAGCAGATGCTTACATTTGATTTTGACTTATATGATGTGCAATATATAGAAGGTCATACATCATGTCAGACACATTTCATGCATCAGAGTTGCATCCCAATGCTTTGAGAAACTAGCCAAAATTGCAACATGGGAAATTCCTTAACCCTGAAGAGTGAGGATTTGTTTGGACTTTCTTGTTCCAACAGAATCTACTATGTTGCTACCAGCTAGGAGCGTACATCTCTGCATCTCTGTGGGGAACTAGCATGGGGAAGTAGGTAACAGAAAAGCTCCAAATACTTTTTATTCCCTGTTCCTGCTGGGAAAAGATTCTGTTTTCTCCAAACCTTATGTTCTTCCCCATCAGAATCTCAACAAATTCATCAGGAAGCTCCTTGTTCCTCAATTAAAAGAATGTCAAAACCACTTAATTTCCCTTTTGCAGTCCTACTTGGATCTAAATATGCATTTGACATTTTGTGCTACGCCCAGCTCCAACAGATGTAGGCTCTGTGGCCTTGCAATTAGGCACTATGTTAAGTGGTATCTAATTTTAGGAGATGCCATATGGCTTTCCCTGTATTTTCCTGGATAGTTTCTGAAAGGTAATCATGCCGCACAGTACAAAGATCCATCATTTCCTGAAGTCATGGGAAAGCTCATGCTTCCTCAAGAGGATCCAGTTCTTCTTGGACTGCAATCCATCGACAGGCTATGTAGAGCCTTTTCTACCTCCTGTTTACAGATATGATCTCAAAAATAAAAACATAGGGATTAATTAATATAAGGACATTGATCTGGAGCCTGAGAATGTAAGTTTCAGGATGATGATGTGACAGTCATTTTTCTATCTTTGCCGTTAGAAGATGCCGTTTGATTTTAGGGACTGGTATTCTACAATTTTTAAGTTACTATTCATTTCAGTGTAAGAGACCGCTCCTCTGTTATCTGACCATCTGGGATCCTTTCATAAGAAAAACATCATTCCAGTATTAGAAAGAATATTTCAGCTTGCCATATTTAATCGGAACATATTGAAGCAAGATGCAAAGCAGTATCAAATGAAAGCTAAACTCCTCGTGAGATGCTGAGTGGGTATAACCTTCTTGTCTAAAGACAGGCAAAGAGTTTAAGAAACTACTGGGTTAGTGTTATGCAGAAAATAATGAGGAGCAGTCATTTAATAATAATAATGACATAGTTAAACATATTTATAATAGTAAACCACACAAAGGTTAAGATAACACTAATTATCATATATATTAAGACATTTTAGGCATTAAGATATATATTGAAGAGAGTGTCAAGTTTTTCCCCATATCTTTCCCATTAGGCATTAGATCACATTCCACAAGGCTAAAGGTAATCTCCTTGTTATCATTTTCCATTATGAAATTTTCAGTGTTGTTCTGTCAAGCTCTAACCGTGTTTCCTAAACACAGGCCACCAGACCAGTTGCCAGCCTCTCTGCTTGCTGGCAGCACATCCATCTCTAGGAGCGTGTTCCCTCCTCACCTGACAGGGCTGCTTGTCCAGCCCTTCCAGAGTGGGAATCTACACAAGGCACTTATGAAGAGACAGAGGAGGCTGTTCCCGGAAAGCAGCGCCCTTTGAGATGAACACAAGAAAGTTTTTTGCCAGTGCCCCACCACATTCTGCTGTGTCAAGTCAGCATTAAGTGAATAAAAATTCTCCTTTGGCAGTCCTAATTATGGTTGGGGATCTCAGGAATGTATGGAAGCAAACAGAAGGGCTGGAGTACTTTCATAGTCTATTCTTTTGAATATCCGGGAAAAATACAAGGAGGGACTCAGGACCCATAGCACCCAAGAACTGCAATTGCAGGTCATATGCAGTTTCATCCCTCTTGATTTCATCTGCAGGACTCCTGCTGGAGATGGGTATTTTGGGGGTGACCAATCAATCAGTAGAAAGTCTGTACAGAGCTGTCTGTGGTGGGCATCACTCCAAGATTTGCCAGCATCAATGCTGTAACTTTTATACACAGAGTGCAGGTGCTCAGTGTCTATTTTTCCTTATTTAAATTGATGCACATGGTATCTGATTATCTTTTTATTGTCTTCAGTGTTTTGTAAAAATTTGTAAGAATATGAGAGTGCTTCAATGCAAGTTGTTGGGAGTAAGCACCTTGTAGTTGCCCTTCATTCATCCAAGGGCCATGAAAAGTAGAAAGCAGTTATGGTCCTTTCTTGGAGTGACACAGCTGAAATAACTCCATCACCCAAAGCATAACAGTAGGCAATATTGTCTGGAGTCAGCTGTGCAGGTGGAAGGAGGGATGGGTGAAAATGGGTGTCACTGCCACACAGCCTGCAAAGCTGCTTATGAAAAGGCAGAGAGAAGCAGCAAGAGGAGAAGTGTGCTTTGGGAAGAAAGTCCATCAAAGCAACTTATTTGGCAAAGTGCTGGCTAAAAGCGGGCTGGAATGGCAAGTAAAGAATCTGGTGTTTAATTCCTGCTTGGTTAGAGGAGCCATAAACCAAAGGTTCCTGGAAACTCTTGATTTACATCTGGCAGCCAAGAGCTTCAAGACACCCCTCTGTCACCCTGCCTGGGAAAAGAACCCATCAGCACCTCGTTCAGTAGAACAAAGCAGCAAGATCAGGTTGGAACACCTCCTAAAGCATCAGCCAGCAATTAAGGATCCTCAATTAGCAAGAGCCTTGGGGCAGGATGATGACGTATGGCTGAGAAGAAAAGGTAGGGCTTTAACTTAGTGTCGGTAGCGTGAGAGGGTTTTGTTTGGGTTTGTTTTTTTTGGGATTTTGGAGGTTTTTTGGGGGGTTGGGTTTTTTGTTGTTTTGTTTGAGGAGAGAGGGTGGTGTCTGTGTGTGTGTGTTTTACTTGGTTTTCTCGCTCATTTTAAATATCCTTACTTTATAGACCTAGGTAGTTTAGAAAGAAGTGCTCCAAAATAGTGAAGCACAGGTAAAGAACAAGAGAATTTCCAAATATTTGAACCGGTATTTTGAGTACAAATTTTTGATATATAGTGTNACCTGTAGTCTGACATCAGGGAGACCTCCCAGAAAATTCTCTGAAAATGATTAGTGTCTTGAGTCTGTCGAAGTGAAGGTCCAATAGAGTATGATCTTCATTTTCTGGCACACACTGCCTTGCTTTCAGCCATTTTTTACACTTCATTTTTGTCCATCGACTCTCAAATGTAACTAAGCTCCCCTGCATAAGGATTCCAGTATCACTGCAGAAAACGTCCCATTGCACATTCTGTCATAAAAAAAAAAAGAACGCCACAACAGGTTATATTTAACAAAGGAAAGAGGAATAGAAAGTGGTACATCTGCACAATGAATATAATATAGCATTGACTTGGAATTTCCTGACTTCAGCAGTCCCTCCAAAATAATAATGCATTAAGAGAATTACACTTAGCTTTCTGCTTTTAAAAGGAAAATATTTGAAAGCAAAAGTCTTTTCATCTTCCAAGTTCTTCTGGCTCTGTGTGTGAGATAGTGGAAATAACACAGGGCTGTGTAACCACAGCAAACAAGTGGGGTGGGAATTCTGTAGCAGCTCAGCTGGCCCGAAGCAGAGTGGTAGTGAAGAAGCAGCCTGGATTTTGGATTTAATAGGTAGAATTTCCCCCCCACCGCCCCCCGAACTCTATTCATTTCTGTGGATGAAAATAAAATTATTCTGTCGTAGGCAGAACGGGTGGTGCCCTACAATGTCTGACATTTCCATTATGAGAGGGAGGTTTTAGTTGGTTATAATTTCAGGTGTTTGTTGGTTTAAATTTTAACTGATTAGGCAAGAGTATCCTTTTCAGGATATTTCCTGCAATAGGACTTTTTTCAGAGGAATGTGATAGAGAAAGAGTGAAAAGTTCAGCAAACTATTCCTCAGTATATATAAAACAATTAAGCAAAAATACATTATTTTGGCCATATAGAAAAGCTCTAAACATCTTGCTTAAAATTTGGTAAAGATGTCATCCTCCTGTTGGAATATCTTTCCTGTTTTCTGTAGAAAATCTTATCTGATACATAGGCAGTAAAAAATTGTTCAAATTTAGCACGTGGATGTACAAAAAGAAAAAGAAATCTCTCTAGCCTGAGCATGCTCCAAAGCAGGCACAGAATTAGCTCACTGAGGAACACTTGATTGATCCACCAGTAAAAATTCTGAAAGGCAGCAGAAATATGTACATATTTAACCTCCCAGCAATTTTAACTTTAGTGGAGTTTAGCTGGTGGAATGTATAAAGTTATTTTGCTTCCTTTTTTTACCAGTAAAGTTGCCTAATATAGAAAAAACTTCATAATCATAGACTTTATTCTCTTTCTTATAAATTAATTTTGTCTTTAGCATTGCTGTATAACCAAAAACTCTGACTCACTGACTTTTTCCTAGGTGTTTTTCGAGAAGGTATTACCAAATGTTCTTTGGGTACCAACATTTTTAACCATAACAATAAAAATATCTATGATGTGTAAAGATGACATAATTTTGGGATCTTGGTCAGGAAGGATCAATCAACATTGTCTGTATATAGCTCTATGTCTTAGATCCATTCTCGATTAAATCTGGTTTTAATGTCCAGCCCCTTGTTGCCAAATAGGGATATTATTGATGTATTGTAGTTGGAGGCTCTGGTTCTGAAACTTCCTCAGTGCTCTAGCAGAGTAAAAATTCCTTGTGCTCTTCATTGTCCATGTATCCTCCCCCTGTTAGTTTTTCTCTGTCATCCATAAATCATCTAAGAAATAAAAAAGTGTAGGACCTGCATTGCTACTGGTAAAAAAAACCGGCCTTAATATTGTTTACAGAAGTAGTGCCAATCTTTTGTTTTCATTATAAGAGAGCAAATGTGCTTGTTTTCCTTCACAGGTTACTCTGTATGTCAATAATTTAAGATACTGGGTTTTGACATTTCACTGTTTTCCCGTGGGAGTGTTTGGAGATAAGTCCACACACCAACAGGTTTTAAATGAGACATATGGCTCCTGGTTTGGAAACAGCTCTTGGAGCTGGGTACACAGTACACTGAACACCAAGGGGCCTGACCGATGGGCTAATGTCATCATTTCCAAGACTCCTAGAGATGCTGGTGGGTACTGGGTCAGGCCCTAGAGGTTATCTGTCTTCTTCCATTTAACTGCAGGCTTAGAGCAAGCCTGAGCAGCTTTTCCTGCAGTGAGCTTAAGCGTGGGATCAGTGCAAACACATATGTTCTTGTGGCTTTGTTGGACCTAGAAAACCCAGTGGGAGTATGTATGCAGCTTAGTTGTGATTGCTGCAAGCTGTGAGCATGACCAGGGACACTGCAGAGCTTCAAAACCGTGTTGAAAACTATGTTAAAGTTAATTGTATTGGATATACAACTGATTTGCAGCATGCTGAAAGCATCCCTCCTATGCAAGATACAGAAGAGTAAACAATGTGAACTGGGACTTTTTTTGATGTTCAAATGTAACACATTGCTTCATCCTGAAATCTGAGAACTTTTGTTGTTGTTTTTTCTAGACTAAAGATACAATACTCATTTTCAGTAATTAAAAATCATGTGTATGATGTTTACAAGTTCTAGAAGCTAAATCAAGGTTTTGTCTACCACTGATGTGGTATCTACTAGTGCATGTCTTATTATTTAGCTTAAGGGGAAAAAATGTGCTGGCATTATTTTTTTCCATCTGTTCCATAACCTCTGATACTGAGGTAATGCAGACTAAACAGGTCACAGTCAAAACAGTAAGGTTGCTTTTCATGCATTCTTTAAATCAGATGTTTTAATTATGGTTTTTTCATTTGTCTTCCAATTAGAAAACAGGTCCACAATGTGGTATCTATCTTCTTCCATTTGAATCAATAAACAGAGAAGTCATGAGAAAGGGACCTCTTCCCTCCAGGGAGTCTTTTCTTGTTAATGTTGACTCAGGTTTTTAGTGCTTATTCTTGTGTTCTTTCCTCTTCTGCCTACTTCCCAGCCTTTTCTCTTTCAGTTCCTCTTCTTTCCCAGTGTGAGATCTGCTGCCTTGCACATGCCATGTATGCATTTGTCCTTTGTATTTACTTGCTCTGTCATGAGCGTGCTGTATTTTTAAGTCTGCATTGTGAAAGTAAGCTCTTTCACTGGGCTGAATGATGCTTCTTAAGCTCATAAAAAATTCAAATGTGAGTTTCATTGAAAGTGAGGCAAGAGAAATAATTCAGCTATAAACAATGGGTATGAACTTTTAAATAACTTGTGAGACCTGTTTGGAATTATCATCGAGGTTTGCCTCCCACCTGAAAATCACAGTGCTGGTGCAGAAATGAGCACTTCATGTGCTTGTAGCTTGATTAAAGAAAGAGAAGTTACTAAGTGGTCTAACTCTTTTGGGTTGCTCTGTGCTTTGGACAGCATAGTCAGATTCTATACCTTCTCTTTTATGGTTAGCTGAGTCCAATTCCAGCAAAGAATTTACATGTATATTTAACTTTATTTTGGTTCACTGTCTGTGTAAAGACTTTTTAGATTTGGGACCCTGATTAGTTTCTTCCTTGCTGAAAAGACCACTATTGATTTCAACAGGGAAACAGAAAAGTCCCATAACAATTTTTAAGGAAGCTTTTAAAACAATCCTTTGAGAATGTACAATTTAAAGTGAATTGCATCAGATACTGAGTTATTTTGAATTTTAAAATATCTGAATAACCGTGACCTGCTTTTTCTATGTACAGGCTTTCTACTGCATATGAGGAAATTCAGAAACTCTTTGTGAAGGAGCAAATAATCATTAATTCCAGAGTAACTAAATGCTGTGGGGTCTGAGGGCCGCAGTTCCCACTTGTTTCTCCATGAGTGCAGTCTGTCCCTGCAGACTCTAGACAGACCTTGCTTGTGCTCTGTATTGCTGCTGTGTGTCAGCTCTGAAGAGCTTTTCCCGTGATCTAGAAACAAAGAAAGGTCAGTTAAAACAAATACCATAAAAGGACACAGTAGAATTTTTCAAATTTTAGAGACATTATCTATCTTCAAATCCCCTCACTAGATCTACATTAAAATAATGATTGTGACCCAAATATAGAACATTTGAACTGTCCTTTTCCAGGCCAGATGTGCTATGTTATGTAATGCCATTTTAGGGTGATTGCTGGAGCTTGGAGTAAAAGGAAAACAAGCATATTATAGATATTGTTCCAAAGACCAATCGTCATAAAAAATCAACGTTATAAAACTCAGGGCAACAAATTCTAGCAAACACAAGTTGTACACAGAGCCTTGCCTGCATACAGGCTGAAATCTCCAGCAAGGTGCAATCCAGCCCCAGGCCCAAGAGGTTATGGTAAAACCACAGCCCAAATACACGTCCCTGCAGCGGCACACTGGACCCAGATATAAAAGCATTGTAGCTCCTAAAAGCTTATTCCTCCAGGCACCGCACATTTCTAAGTGAAATGCACCACGGCAGAAATTTTCTCCATATGCTTTTCAAAACCCTGTTAAATAAAAACCATCCAAGCAAGTAGTTGTTGATACGTATGTGCAACAGGCTTCCCAGAAATTCCTTGTAAATAGAGCATCAGTGTTTTCCACGATTTGCAGGGAGGAAATCTGCTGAGTTCAGACCGCTGTAATCAAATCCACATTGCAAAGTCACAAATAGAGACACAAAGGACAATCACTGTCCATTTTTTGCACTGCAGATGCATTAATCAGACTCCATTTTCTTCACTGCTTTGGACTGTGTTCTCAGGGTGCTGTGCCAGTCTCCTGCCTCCGTCAGTTACGTAGCTGTCCCCTCTGTCCCCGCAGCCAGAGCTGGGACAGCACACTTGCCACTTGAAGTGTTTCATGGTTGTGATCCCAAGCAGATGACCAACGTCTACACAGCGCATTAGAGAGGCAGATTTCCCAGGAGGAAGGCTTGGTGCATCTACATTAAGTGTCTAAACACGTATAGGGAGCATACCATGAGAGTGACTGAGCTCAGTTGACTCAGGGAGCATTTCTTCTCTTTCAAATCTCTTTTCGCTGTGAAGAAAATTTTCTTCCTTTTCAGGCATTCTGCAGCAAGAGCAAAAATAGGAACCCAATTACGCCTGGTCTCTCTGCAGGGAGGTGAGAGCGGGTGAGGACAGAGGGTGCCGTGCTGCCACTATGCCCAGGGCGCAACCTGTGCAGGAACTCGCTGTCCCCAAAGGAAAATGTGACCTTTCGCAACTCATTTGTTCTCGGAGGGGACGAGCAGAGCAGCTACGCTTGGCAAGAGCAGCAGGGGAGGCTGTAGCTGAGTTCGGTTCCCTGGAGGGCTAAGCCTTGGGGTGTTTGTGTCTTAAGCACCCTTTACTTCCTCCTCATAGACTCGATGCAAGAAAGGATAAATAGCCTTTCCCAGGGCTATTTGAGAGGAACCTGCTTCCTGCTGGAAGAGGGACTCTGCTGTAAATGGGCAGTATTTGTAGACTATTTGCTAAAGAACCCCTATGATTCAGACCTTTTGTAAGACTGACTAATAGGAATAGGTATAAATGGGTAGGTGGTTCAGGCACAGCAGATACTGGTCGTCTGCCAGCTCTATTTGTCACACGCTCCGTCTCTGGGTGCAGGTAACAGGACCTGTCTGGGCCCGGTTGGAGATCCCTGACTTGGCTCTGGGAAGGCTGCTGTGCCTGCACAGCCCTCAGACATTGTTGAGAAAAGCCAGCATGGGTTTTCAAACCGATTTACTGCTGCAAATGTGTTGCTGTTGTGGTTCTGATCTAATCAGAAAAGACAAATGATGTCCACCCCTCCCCTCTTTAAGAAAAAGAGAGGAGAGGAAGAAATTAAAGAGATTCAAAAGTTTAGTTTGCTACTGTATTTCTAGATCTGTGCCCTTTTCCCCCTTTAGCATCAATAACATTAGAGAGTCATAGAATCATAGAATAGTTTGTGTTGGAAGGGACCTAAAGACAGCAGTCATACCTCCTCTGGCTTTATTTAGCAAGGAATTTTTTGACTCATAAGGTTGTTTTAAATTAACTGCTTGACCTTGTAACCTTCCTCTGCACCTATCCCAATTTGACTTTGTCTCTTCTGAATATGAGCAACTCAGGTATTCAAAAGGTTTCAGAAGAGGTGTCACCAATGCTTTGGACAAGAGCCTAAATTCTCCTTATGCTCCACCCATACTTCTTTGTATCTTCTTTATATGTTTTGCACCCTATGATCATGTGTGTCCTTTCTCAGGACCTCACTGACTGGTAGGCTATGGTAATCAACCAGCATCATCATATCTATCTCCCTCCTCTGTTGTTTCCAGCTCTTGATCTCACACTTTCTACTTTTAAGTCCCACTTCATTCCTATTACCTCACTGCCCCTTTCTAACTCTTTCTGAAAAAACTTATACTATATTGATGATGCCACTTTATACTCATTATTATCTATTAATTTTCTTCAAGGCACTAGTATTTTATGAAAAATAATAATGTAAAGCTTTAAGGAGGAGAATGAGGAGAACTTGCAGGTCTTTTTGAGTTGCATCAGTTCAGATAATCTTAGATACCATGTGCCTGCCTGCGGCACCAGGGCTGGTAGCTTGTGGAAAGCAAGTATTGCAGTAGCTGGCAATACACACAGTCTGCAGCTCACGAGGAATCACTGTAGGTTTTTTTGCAATTAATTAAATGATATTGTGTACAGTCATCAAAAATGGAGCTTCACAGTAGATGTAATGATGTGCTTTGTTCTAATCTTTGCCTCCATAATATCAGAAGAACATCTATTTCTAGATAAAATAAATGTAAATGAATATAACCAAGCCTGACAAAGTTATCAGAATTTCCAATAGCTGGAGGTAAACTAAGAAAATATAATTTCCCCATCCTGTTCCAAAAAAAATAATTTTAAGAACACACAGGTGAAGGATTTGCTTCTTTAGGGGGCCAGTACAACAGGTCTCCAAGTGGTCTTGCAGCAGAAATAGCAGTGAGCTGTGTGTCCTGCAAAGGTGGGTTTGACGAAGCAGTAGAGATTTTATAGTAGCTGAAATATAAATAAAGGAGAAAAGCAAATGTCTGACGATGAGTCAGCCAAGAGGTGAATGCATTTTCTCATAAGTGGGCTGTTTTGTAGATCACACTGAGGCTGAGAAACCAAGATAAGGCTGCAGAGTAAGTGCTAGAACTTTTTAGAAATTTTTGATTAATTGCTAGAGGTTGACGTCTAAAATGTCCCTGCTCATTTCCACCTTTCTTTTATTCAGTTCCTATCTCTTTAGTTTTCTATTCTCTTGCCTTTTCCTTTTTCTCTTTAATATTTTTTCCCTAATTAAATATAAATAACAAGGACTGTATATTCTGTGCTGTCAAAATACATAACTTCTCACCAGCAATCCTGGATTCAGTACTGATTTTAATTGACAGTTTGTAATTAAATAAAGAGAGAAGGTTTATAAGTTTCAACTGAATAGCTGCATTTCTTGACTTCTGGGTAATTTTTACAAACTTTAAAGTGTGTAAATCTGGACCTTTTTTTAGCATGTGTATGTGTATAAATATTTCTGCTTTTATATCTGATTAGTACTATTTAGTTCACCTCTAGTCAAGAGGTGACCACTTCCTTCCAGTATCTGAAGGAAGCCTACACGAGAACTGGAGAGGGACTCTTTGTCAGGAAGTGGAGCGACAGGACAAGGGGTAATGGTTTTAAATTGGAATAGGGGAGATTTAGATTAGATGTTAGGAAGAAATTCTTTCCTGTGAGGGTGGTGAGGAACTGGAACAGGTTGCCCAGAGAGGTTGTGGATGCCCCATCCCTGGAGGTGTTTAAGGCCAGGCTGGATGGGGCTTTGAGCAACCTGCTCTAGTGGGAGGTGTCCCTGCCTGTGGCAGGGGGGTTAGAATTAGATGATCTTTAAGGTCCCTTCCAACTCTAACCATTCTATGGTTCTATGATTCCAAGATAGCTGTGCAGGTATAGCAATATCAGCTAGGGGAGTGAGTGGGTTGTGGATTTTTTTTCTCCTTTCTGGGGAGAATCTGAGTTTAATGTGCAGTGAAACTAGAAGAATCCCAACAAGGGTATAACAACAATTCATGCTTTTCCTGAGATTTTCCTTTGGGTAAAGCTCTACGGGTATGATAGATGACTCTTTTTTCCTTTGTGCTTTTTCTCTTTGTGCTTTCTCTTCTCTTCTCTTCTCTTCTCTTCTCTTCTCTTCTCTTCTCTTCTCTTCTCTTCTCTTCTCTTCTCTTCNGCCGGCAGCGGTCCCGGCTCCTTGGCGGCCGCCGAGCCGATGTGTTTCCCCGGGTCCTGCCAGCTCCAGGCAGACAGACCGGCTGCGAGAACAGCTGCGGAGGAGGACGGGAACTCAGAAAGAGCCGAGAAGTGATTTGTAGCGGCAGCGGTCAGGACAGAGGGTGCCTGTGCGGCTCTGCACCCCCGACGTGGAAGCGCTCGGCAGCGGGAGGGGCGGGCAGCGCGGCGGCGGCGCACAGCCCCGCTGCAGCAGCGCCTCCGGGCTGGCGGCGGGAAGCGAACCGCAGCGCATTCACCCACACTCTCACAGGCCAAAAACCTCCGGGTGCCTTGCGTAATTTAAAAAAAATCTAGTACTGTCATTTTCCCAGTTGAAAATACGACGATCTGAATATGAAATTATAGAATCATACAACGGTTAGTGTTGGAGGGGACCTTAAGGATCACTGAGTTCCAACCCCACCTCCCACCAGACCAGGTTGCTCAAAGCTCCATCCAGCCTGGCCTTAAACCCTTCCAGGGATGGGGCATCCACAACTTCCCTGGGCAACCTGTTCCACTGCCTCACCACCCTCACAGGAAAGAATTTCTTCCTAATATCTAAGCTAAATCTCCCCTATTCCAACTTAAAACCGTTACCCCTTGTCCTATCACCCCACTTCCTGACAAAGAGTCTCTCTCCAGCTCTCCTGTAGGCTCCCTTCAGATACTGGAAGGCCGCTGGAAGGTCTCCCCAGTGCCCTCTCTCTCTCAGGCTGAACAACCCCAGCAAGTAGCTCCCTCTTTAGCCTTGTAGTGAGTTGGCTTTTGGAGGAGAGGCCTCTTCTTTTATTACCATTCCTCAGTGAGAGAGCTGGGATTTCTTTGCAGAGGTGATCTGCATTGCCTTCTTTAGAGACCCAAAACAGTTCCCTCCCCAGTTCTGGAAAGCCACACCACAGGGTGATCTCACCTCTAGATACAATTTCTGTGCTGGGAAACAAGAAAATCAATTCCATCCTGGGTCCTATTCACATCTAATTTGGCAATCCCACTTCAACTTAGCAGAAGTACTAAAGACTGGGAAAACTTCGTTTGTGCTGTCTCACTACAAAGCTCACTGCAGCCTTCTTATTTTGTCTGTATTTACTCCCTTTTAGTATCAGTACTGCTCACTGGGAATTTGTTATGAAGTAAAAGCCTTAAATGCAAACTACTTCCCAGGCCAGTAAGAAATATTTAAACACTTCAGGCATTCAGTCTGTGATTCAGAGATTTATTTATAAAACTGTTGATTTTGGGACACTAAACCATTGCATTTAAACTGCAGAAGTGAGTCATATTTGTGGGAGGTAATTACTACCAGAAAGTACAACTAACTTTTGTAGGTTTCTCTGTAAAATGTCCACTTATGATCTGCAACTACTAAAAATAACGTGCTTTGTTGAATTTCAGCACAAGTTATCTTTACAGAATTAGGTGGCTTTATATTCCGTTTTCCCAACATATGATAAAATAAATGACTCACATGCCTGAGAATTTATTTGGGTGTTTTATGTGGACTGTCCCAACCAGGTAACTTGTTCAGCTTATGTACTTTCCATGAAAACTAAAGACTTTGCAGTAACTACTAGAGAAAAGCCATTTAACATAAGAACAATGATTGTAGCTAGCACTTACAGCGTTTGTTCATCAGAAAGGTCTCTCGATTTCTTGTATTATCCAAAACCACAATAATCTACTTAGTCTGTTCTCTCTTCTGTGCTTAATAGATCTCGGGATCTGAGGGAGTTCCAGATGTCCAGCACCTGCAGAAGCTACTTGCAGAGCAGGAGGAAACTTTCCTCATTATCCTTCAGTCATGACTGAGGAATTCAAGTTTATTTAACTTGTGGTCACTTAGCAGCACTCCCTACCAGCAGATGAGTCAGATGCTATGCCACCTATCCTGAGAGGATACCCTGCAACCAGGTTCAGAAAAACAGTGTCATCCACCCTGGCATACTAAGCATTGAATAGTTTTTCTCATGTCAATCAGGGAGAATTTAAGGTGCACCGCAAAACCAAGCAGCCTTTCATTGCTAGCAGACCAAAAATGGAGTTGCTGTCTAGAATTTAAACCACAGTCCTCTAAGTATCTTCTTCCCTTTCAAAATGTGCAATTATAGAAGAGGTCTTCCTTTACAAACTACAATTACTTGTGTCTGTGATTTGCCGGGAATCAGGTAATCTCTGCTACAGCTCCTGGGAATCTCATGACCAGGTCATGTTCTCCCTGCTGCTCCAAGGTGAATCCAGCTCCCATCAACTGCATAGCCTCCATGAGGTAAAGGGGGTCAGAGATGTAGAGGACAGGACTCACAGTTGGCTTTCCATGGATTTCTAAGAGAACTAAATACTATCATCTTTAACTATGCCTCTTTGAGCACCTCCACCCTATTCTACCCATGGTTCTTGGACAAACAAACACTTTATTTTTCCTGGCTTTCTTTCCCCCCTCTCTTTCCTCAAATCAGATTTTAATTACCAGACTGCTCTGAGCCAATTTCTGCACTTGGTTGTGCCCTTTGTCCTCTCTTAAAGTGGGACTGGCTGGCAGAGGGTTTGTCCACGCTAAGGGAGCTCCCCATGCTGCTGGGATGCCACTCTGATGGCAGATGCCACTCTGATGCCACTCTGATGCCAGGCAGAGGGCTGGGTGAGGGCCAGCTTATGCTTTGAGACACCATGCAGAGTGGCATGTCAGCTGGTGGTCAGGGAGGACAGGACTGTCTGTTATCAGCATTCAAGTGGACTGGGGTACACTTTACATTGGGTACACACCAAAAGCTACCAATTGCATCCTTGAGGTGTTGTATCGGTACTACTTGCCACAGCAGAGTAGGGTTGGAAGGCAAATTTGCTTTTCCCTTGAGCTGACTCCACAGCGAAGTAGGAATTAAGATTTCAGTCTGATTAATGGCCTTCTCACTCTAATGTCTTCAGCCAAGGAGCACGAGTCACCAAGGCTTCAGAGAAAGACATAAAACCTGGTAATAAATATTTATATAATAAAATGGGTTTTAGGCAAAATTCTCCTAAAGTTACTTTTGCATGAGAAGTTAATGAAAAATGAACACAAATCTCTTCTTCTGGTTCCTTCTTTCATGGCTTTAAAAGAGGAAACACTTTCATCCCAAACAATGCAGCAGTGGTCTTGAAATCAGAAAAATATTTCACAAAACGGCCATAAGTTACAGGTATTATTTCACAGGATCATCATTATCAAAATGGGCTAACTCCAGAGCTGAACATAAGTTTTTCTGTTTAGATAGACATTTTAGAATTTTCAGTGTGTATATTGGATGGGGAACCAGATGGTCTTTACCACACAATTGGCAAAGCAGTTAATGGCTGTGAGCCTTTAGCAACCAGTGTATTAGGGATACAGTGGTCATGGGTAATAAAGTTAAACACACTTGAACTGAAATTAGGCAATTTTATACATAACTTAATTTCACAATCTCAAATCAGATAGTTTCTGTCAATAATTTTTAAAGCTCTTGATTTGAGAAGTTATCCTGACTGTATATCTTGCATAAGTTGAGGAGGGTGTCTCTGTAAATTTCTCAGCACTCTCTCAAACTTCCAAATGACTGTGGGCTTCTAGGAAAGCCACTGATCACCACTGAGCATTGGGCTGTACTGAGCTGAAAGTTTTGAAGTAGGCTTTGTATTTGTTAAAGTGAATCTACTTTTATAAGTCATAATTTTTCCTGCAGCAGTGGAAGAGCAGTATATTCTACTTCACTTATGCATTTGCCCAGCAATTGCCTAGAGCCAAGTTCCCATATTTGCAAAATGCTGTTCTCCCTGCACTGGATCCTGAAGGGTGTTTGCCTGGAAGAGCCGTGTCCCAGTCACATCTCCTGTAATGCTCCTGTACCATATTGTCAGAATTTTGCTACTTCACAGGAAGAAGAAATATGAAGGAAGATAATCATATTAAAATTGTTTGTACTTCTTGAGACAAATACACATCCTGTTAAAATACATTTTTGTATCATAATTACTCAGTCCTCTTCAAGTTGCCTCAAAAAAAAAAAAAAAAAACCAACCAAAAAAACCCAGGGATGAAATCACTGCTGAGACTGCTGCTAGTCCTCAGTCACCAGGAGAGATTTACTACATGCCTTCTGGCTTCTCTGCCCTTCTGACTTTGGTAAAGGCTCCTCTACCTTGTAGCTTCTCCTGAGAGACTTTTGCCTGATATGGAAAAGTGTAAGAAAGACTGCGTACAGAGAGACACAGACAGACAGCAGAATGATAACTGTGCTCTGGTACAGCGCTTGGGCTCTGCAGTCTCTGGTTTAAGTGTCTGTAAAGGGAGTCAGCAGCATTTTCAAGACACTTGCTTCCAGCAATTCACCTTCAGGGGACCTAGAAGTGCAGTGGGGAATGCAGGGATAAAGATTGGTCATAGATTACTCATAAAAAGAAAGAAATTTTAGTAGAACAATTTAAATGTTAGGTGGTGCTCTGTTTGCCAAGTTTTAGTTCAGTGGAGTTGAAATGGCCAGGTTTTAAATGCCAACAATTGAGGTTTGTAAAGGAAATACCAAACCAACCTTGGCGGAAAAAGAGGCGGACATTAAATTATAGAGTAAAGACTGCATTTGCTTTGTAGGCAGAGGAAAAGAAAAAAAAAAGTTATAAAAAAGAATCAGTTTGAGCTTTTCAATTTTAGTCCTGTGCCTAAGCAAAAAGGGGCAGAAGAAGAAAAGTGCAGGGTTTACCAGAAGTGGTCGAGCTCAAGCAAACGCTCAGCAAGCTGCATGGAATTGCTGCCGAGGGGAGCAGGGAAGGGGACCAACGCAGGGAAGTGCTGCAAAAATGCTCAGAAACTGTTACTTGGTCTCATCATATAAAGATTTAAAAAGAGCCCAGACCACAAATTCTTGACTGTTCTTATATCAGCAAGTGCCAAAAAGACACATTCTTTAATGTATGCAGTGGGTTTTTCTTGGATACAGCGTCGACAATATACACTTGTCTTTGGACATTTGTGTAATTTTTCCTGTATAATGTGTAACAGCATGCCCCTGAATTCCAGCAGCAACAGCAGGCCAGCTACATTCACCATGAGCCCTATCTTCCATCCAAGAGGCATTCCACTGAAGTTAGAGAAACTATTCACGGCATGGGGACTGCCAAGGCACACTGCAGCAAGGATAGAAAAATCTTCTCCTGAAATAATATTTCAGTCATTTCAGTTTTATAAAGGACAAAAGAAAACATTACACATTGCATGGGTAGACTTAATTGTCCTCTACAAGGTTGAATATATTTCATCCAGAAGTGACAGTGGTGCCTGAAAAACCACTTCTCAGAATTAGTAGGTTTATTTTGTGGTGCAACTTGCCAAGCCCAGGTTTCCAGACCCAGTAATGGACATCAGAGAGGTCACAGTGCAGAAATACCAAAGTATAGACACTGGTTCTTGTACAAGACTAACCTAAAGAGAACTTGTTTGAGCAAATTCTGCACCACGTACATCCTTAGTAGATGTGCTGTATGTGTGTGTGTTAGAGACAGAGACTGGCAGTCAGGGGCCATCATATCTCCAGACACTTCTTCAGATTCCCTGTGACTTACCATCCTCCTGTTTTTAACTTGCTAGCTCAATGGAATGCTTTCCTGTTCAATTAAGTAGATGCCACACTACAGCAGAGTATTTCTGGGGTTTCTACTGTAATTTATTCATACCTGGAAAAAAAAGCAGCACCAGCTAATATTTGGGTACTCAATCACACACAGCAGTCACCAATATGTCCCTTTTGTAACAGTTGTTGTCATTTTCAATAAGCTGCTGCAGTTCTGCTCACTCTGTGCTATGCTTTTCTGTTCTTTCTGAATTGTCCTTTTCTGTAAAATAATGCTTAATAAATCTGGAGTAGATGTGGGAGTGCTTTAGCACATGCAAATTTGTAAACCTTGTGAAGCAAAGGAATATACAGACTGCATGCTACTCTTCTTAATCAATGCGTGAACTTTGTAGTTTTAACCTACCAAATGAAATCAGGGATCAGTTTTACTGATTAAATGGTCTGTAGCAGCAGGAATACGTTACTTACTTTTCTTTATATGCTCCTTGCTAGAGGTAAATAAGATATCATTGCAATACCATTCACTCTGCCATAGCTCTGGCTGTGTCAGCATTTATGTTATAAACCTCTTCTTCTTCCAGGGGTTTATAACTCAGCCATAAAATGCACTCCAGTCTAAAAGCTGGCGCACAAGGTCTCAGTCTGGCAATGAATTTATTTTACAAAAAGTGAGAACAATGCAATACCTGTTTGGCTGCATCCAAGTTAATATTGTTTAGGCTCTTGGTGAAAAAGAGGGCCTACATAGAGAAGTCCATGACACATCTGCCTCTCCAATACATCACTCCAGCCTCGCCTTTTTAAGGTTCCCATGAAATTCAAGTGTGTCAAAGTCTAAAATGTTCCATGAAGTTTTGTGCACTGTGGTGGTTTTAACTCCAAAGGTGAAGTTTGAGAAGTGTCGGGCATCGCGCTTCTCCAGGTAGCACTCCCACTGCTCCCACTGGGAGTGGAGCTCAGCGCAGTTGCCAGGCGTCTGGCCATGGGTTTGTAACCCAACTCCAAACCTGCTCTGATGGTGAGGAACAGGGCCTGTTTCACTTATACTTGTACCTTCGGTTCCCAGAGTGTGAGTGTTGCCTCTCACGGCCCCTGCCAGGGCCCGGCTCTTCTCTCCCCTCCACTTCTCAGACCACAGCAGGAGGCCAGGCATCCCTGTGGACGCCGGTCCCCGCAGGTCAGAGAGCCAGGCTGGCTTCTACTGGGGGGTCCCGCAGTCATGACCGGCCTTCGATTTCCAGTCAGTCACGTAGGAAAAGGTCCCATAAACAGTGGAGCTGTTAAAGTCATCGTGTTTCAAGTTCAGAGACTGGATTTGCCATACCCTCCTTGGGAATTTATAGTGTTACAGTCCCCGAGGCCAGGTGTCCTTCCTCAGCCGCAGCCCTCAGTGGGTGATGGGGAAGCAGTGCCTCCACCTCTCGGGCACAAACCTACTCCCCCTCCGCAGTGGTTGCCTACCCAAAGTCCCCACCCAAATTTTCCAGGAGAACTCCTGGAGTTGTCGCAAGGGTTTCTTCTCCTACTCTCCTACTGGAAGATAACTTGTGTGAGTTTACATCCTTGGATTTGCCACAAAATCAGCATTTCCAAAGATTAAAAGGTGAATACAATTAGAAGAGCAGTCAGAGCACCTTGTTATGGAGCACATCTACTCCCTGCTCTTGCTCTGTGCTACACCTCAGACTTTCTCCTCTGGTTTCAAGAATGTGTTTTGTCTCTCTTTTCATCCCCAGCCAAGCTGAGGAAATGAGTGAGCATTAGACAAGTTTGCCAGGTTTGATATATATTCGCCAACCAGCAATTATAAAAACCATTTAGATCATATAACATATAATAACATATAGATTCTGAGTGATATTGTTATTAACCATTAAAAAACGTGCTTGGTTTCAATAAAAATAGAAAGGCTGATGAGATTTTATCCAGTATCCATCTTAAAGGCAAAAATATGAGGTGCAATTCCCAAAGATTAATTCATTCTCATCTTGTGATATTTTCTTTTTGGAATTATAAAGCCCCAACCCTCCAGGTTCTCTCTGTTCCCTCACTGCAGATAGTGGAATATTATGGTATTGATTGCGTGTGTTTAAAAATGAGCTGTTTGCTCCTGTATCTTCAATCCAAGTAATATAAGACCACGCTTAGGAAAAAAATAATCATGAATGTGGTTTTGAGCATATACATGCAAAAGGAGATTATTAATAATGCCTTCATCTTAAAGTATAACTCAAATAGACACCTAGTATTCTATAAAAACCAATTTAAAGAAAAACAGATATGTTGTTCTGCCTTGTTTAAGCCAAAGTTTGCATTGGATGTACATTCAGGGCATACTTTGCCTGTTGTTCAACTATTTGGAAGGAGATCCTTTTTAGACTCCAGCAATGTAGCTGATCTTCCAAACTCACTGAGAAATCTTTATCACAGAATTAGAATCCCAGCAATTAGGTGATTAAGTCAGTGACACAACCAATTCAATTAAATATTTGGACTCCATTCTAAAATTTATGTTAACTGATAGCCAATCTGTTTTTCTGTCTCTGGGGAACTTTAAGAAATGGGAAGGAAATAAATATTAATAAGTATATATGCAAGCTGTCATAAGAAGGATTTAGGGAGAAAAATAGACAAATAAATAAATAAGATTTAAATTCTTAAAAAATGAGCCAAAACTGTAAATTGCACAATTACAAAACTCAGCAAAGTTACAGTCATGTACAGCCTCCCTCCTGGGTGCACAATAAGACTTTATCTCATTATTTTTTTCTGGCCAGGGAAGGCATATACATTTTTGAGAGGCTAGTCAAGGCATGCATTAAGCAAGGAAGTTCACTTTTATATTGGAAAAGCAGGGCAAATTTTTCTAAAGTTGTCCCTTTTTAAAAGAATACAACACAGATAGCTAGAGTGCCTATTGACACTAATTTCCATTCCTGAAAGAAAAAGATAGCAGAAGCATCAACCTAGCAGATACTGTCTGAAATGCAACATTAGCAGAAATGTTGAACCTGTGAATCTAAGTAGGAACATACTTTCATGGCAGGAAAACCAAATCACTCAGAAATCTTATAAAAGATTCAGTCTTATAAATCGTTACACTGAGTCCAAAACTGGAAGAGGTACCTCCCTTGTTGTGATGTTATTTGTTTGTGGTTATGGAGACAAGATGTTTTTCACTGTGCTGAAACCCTTGAAATGACTGGCAAAATTCAAAGAATGAAAATATAGGTCTCAAGTGAAAAAATGTATAAAAATATCTCATCAGCTTTCTTGGAAATTTTTCTTTGAATGTACAAGTTCAGGAAATAGTCTGACATTTTGAAGAAAACAGATTGGGCAATATTTCTTTTTCTACCCAAGGCTTTCCACTTGTTGGATTTAGTGATCACACAAAACTGAGCTGGATTTTTCTGCTTGTCCACTGAGCAGCTGCAGTGGGGGCCCAGCCTTTGCCTCCAGGTCTCACAAGCAGTGCATCAGCTCCAGACCAGAGCACCAGTGTCATCAAGTAAAAGCCTTATGGCTTTTCAGGGCTAATAAATCCTTGGTTTTATCTAGACACCCAAAGGATAGTCATCTGGGTTGCAATTTTTGTATGCCATTAAATGAGCACAGTCATCAGTGCAGAACAGCTTCTGATTGCTACCGGTCCTCAATACATAGAAGGTTTTCTCTTCCCTTAACAGTTCCTCAAGTCATTCTACTTTGCCTTTGTCCCTATTTAGGAGCAGTGTATGTGAACCAGATTAATTTATCTTGCAGTGTTTGGCTCTCTCCATAACATCCAAAGAGCCAGATTAAACACCTTGAAAATCATGTTGGCTAACTCATGTTGAGTGTCTCTACCAGGATCAAAAGCTATCACAATTTGGCAACACACTTTCATTCATCACCCACCTATGATCTCTCATTTGCTTTCTGGTCCATGATTTCCAGGAGGTTCATTCAGCACAGAACTGCTATCTCAGCTGTGGTCCGACCTGAGCTAAAGACAGCCCTGGTTTACAAATTATTTTAAGCATCAAAATCAAACATGGTTCAGAGAAGAGAAAAGACATTCCAATTATTATTTTCAAAGCTGAAAGACAGTTTTGAAGTCTAAGTGGACAAGTTTTTATTTTAAAGGCAGTCTTAGCTAAATATTGTTTCATGGCAATGTTTGGTGAAACACACTTAAGCAGGCACTTATCATTGGCATGCTCTTCAAAAAGGTTGGGATCATCAGCTAGGTGAAGGCAATAAGTATCTACCCAAAATATATCATCATTGCAGTTTAATTCTATTTAGACTAGAGGGAATTAAACTAAGTTTGACCCTACCTGTGAAGGGTAGTATTCACATCCCCTGCCATCAGGCCTGGTTCTGTGTGGGGACCAGTTGCAGGGACAGGCTTCTGTCCTTCTTCCTCCAAGCTCCTTTTTCAAATCTCCAACTCACAATGGCTGCAGTCCGCATGTTCACATTTTTACTATCAAGAAGCTCATGTGGTTCCATACAGAGTAACCACCTGCCTATAATTCTCTTAAGAATATCAAAACTAGCAATTGGATCCCACTCATTCCTTTCAGCCTCAGTCCCATTCCTAGTGTGTTTACAAGCCACATTAGAGCCCCATATAGAAAGAGGCAACTACAGAATTAACCTTCTTGGTACCCCCCCGGTTTATAAAAGTCAGCATTTAAAGGAACTTTACAGTAGGAAGTTCAGTCTGGTGCACTGGGCTCATCACCCATAGACCGACATATCCTCTATGATAGCATTTAATTACAAAACACAAATAATTTTTTTCCACTCGGCCATACATTCAGCTATATCCCATGACAATAAATTTCAGAGCTTAATTATTAATTGCAGGAAAAAGGACCTATTTTTGATTGTTTTAAACTTACTCTTGGAAAAACACCTTGGCAACACCCAATCCCATTATGACAGTTGGCATCTAATTGTCTTCTTTTGTTTCTACAAACCGTTCATAATTTCATAGTTTTCCATTACAACCCTCTACAAGAGAAGTCATCTAATGTCTGACCTTGAAAGTCGTAGCCACTGAAATTTCCCTGTACAAACACAGTTCCATACTACTGATCCGTTTCATACACCCTTTATTATTCGCAATTCCACTGTACACTGTCTGAAATGAGATAACCGGACCTGCACGCAGCATTTAAGATGCAGGAGCGCTGAGGGCTGATGTGGTGGCACACTGGTTTCTGGTCAGCTTTCTCTCCTAATAGCCCTTATAGGCTGCTTGTCTATTTGGCATTGAAGCTGCTGTGTTCAGGCTCTGCTGCCTCAGAAACATCCCTGGTTTTGAGAGACATGGGCCTTTTCTTTCTAGACAATGGAGAGTTTTCTGCTCGTAGATCTGCCCATAAACTTACCCTGCTAATTTCAACCAAAACGCATGAGGCTTACTTGGCAGCCAATATATGGCTGCAGATACAGCCATATCTCCTTTGCTGCATTGAGAATAAGAGCAGGCTTCTTGCTAATTTAGTGGTAGGTGGAATGTAGAGCTGTCCCAATTACTCTGCCCTAGCCAGTAGCTCTGACCTCCTGGCTGGGACAGGAAGAGAAGGATGCCAAAGGAAGAGTCCATTTAAAATTTTTGTTTCAGTTTGTGCTGCAAAGCAAGCGCATTCTGGTTCCTCCTTACTTTAACAAGTAAACGTGTTTTCCGGTAGAAATTTCTTCAGATTACAATGAGAATTTGAGCCTATAAAAACATTTTATTTATTTGTTAGAGAGCTTAGGAAAGGTGATGGAGCCTCTACCAAATCAGTATATCGTTAGCCAAATTTAACCCTTCACCCCAGTAAAAAAGAAAGGATAATGTAAATATTGCTTAGTCTCATTTTCCATTTCCCAGTGTTATTATTTCAGCGTCACATGGCCCCTTCACATATATTTAAAGTGCATATGCTGAGAGGAGCCCTTTGACTTTGCCCTTTTTGTTATTTCAATGTCCAGGAATGAAATACACTGTTTATGTGACTCCAGGCTTTGCACTTGTTCATATGCTGTGTATACTGTTCATAAGCTGGGTTTATAAAACGGAATGACCTCAGCCACCTAGTTTTCAAGACCCAGGTCCAGATGTTGACACAAATCCTTCAGTCTGAAGCTCATTTTTTTCGTTCTGTTATTGATAGTTTCTATTTTAACTTTACTTTTTTTTTCTTGCTACTTAGAAACACACATGATTAAAATTCAAGAATCTCAGTATCCAGACTTCTTCACTAAAAGCTTCTTCCTTCGTTATTTGTTTACTTTTCCAAAATACGATTCTAAGAAGTTGTATTTTCTCCTCATTGCAGAAGACCAACAGAACTTTGTTAGTTCAAGATACCAGTCAGATTCCACTGTAATACAAGAAATGCAATACATTTGGAGTGGGACCTGAAGCAAGACCTGCATTGCCTAGATAGAGCAAACAGTAGAGCTTAGCCAAAGTAACATTTACTCTAGAAAATGTTTTATATTTACAAAGTTCAAATGTTACGGTGTCCAAGAACTCCCTTCCTTACTTCCTCACATTCTGACCCCCATCAAGGAATTGTTATCCTTGTTTTATATTAAAACAATTATATTATGACATGAGCTTGGGATGAATTAGAAACCAGAAATGCCTGACTTTCTATCATTGTACTAGACCATCGAAAGCTTCCTCTTCTCTGCTCTCATACCATTATATAGGAATAAGAAATTCTTTGCCTCTTTCTTGTCACTTGCTTTTTTCAAATACACTTCCTTCTTC
>VZRU01017657.1:0-63030 GCA_013398155.1 Pedionomus torquatus | reverse complement strand
CTGAGAAAAGAGTTGAACTTCAGGAATTTTTGCTTCCCTTTTTGTGAAATAAACCCAGACTACCTCAGAGGAATGTTTTAATAAAATGAGTGATTTCAAGGTTGGAGGTCATGCTGGTAGGAGGTCTCAAGCTAGACTCTGGATATATGAACCTGCACAGAAGCTGGGGGAGGAAAACAGCTTGCAAGGCAGGGTATTTTGGATAAGGCAGAAAAAGGTCAATCTGAATGCAGATGGCTCCGTGTTTTCCACAGGTGCAACATCTTTGTATATCATCACCTTTATTTTCCCAGCTTTTGCCCCAACACTTGATACATGCTGTTAGCAGGTTGTGGGATTAACAGATTCCAAGAGTAGGTAAAACAGCATAAACTGGCAGAATAAGAGCCAGGACATAACAGCGCTGGATTTTCATGCAAAAAATACTTCGAGTAGGGGGCAAATAAGTACAAAACCTGAATGCTTGTACAGGACCATGGCCATAGCCATGAACATAAGAAATTGAAGGTAGAGCTTTTTAATTTATTTCCTTTCTTTTTCTCTCAACAACGTGAAATTACAAGGTGTGAGTCAGATTTCAGCAAAAAGTATTGGCCAGAAGACAAAAGTTTTTTCTGTTATAACACAACAATGTTGGATGAATAGCCTATTTGAAGGCTGCCTGAAAGGAAAACAGAGATTTTTACTATGAGAAATGTAGAAATGTGGCATCCTCTATGAATTTGGAGACATTAAAGGTTCCCCAGGTAATGACAGGATCATTTATGAGACATGTCCTTCCAGCTTGCAGGAACAATTGGTGAAGGAGGCAGTTCTAAATCACAGATAAATGCCTCGAAATAGTTAGGGCCACTGAACTGTCCTGGGAAAAAAACGGAAGACACAAGGGTAGAACAGATATGGGACACCAGAGAAAGTTCCTGCACTGTCAGAAAAACCCGTCAGTTCTGGTTGGTGGTACAGCCAGGTGAATGGAGCACTGATGAGTAGCAGGGTTAGGCAGAGAAAAGCCACCACAAACCCATTCCATGGCCAGTAAGGAGGTGCAGGTAGGCTTTGAGATATCTAAAACCAGAGCTGCTGTGATCACTCACTGCTTCTGCTGGAGGAGAGAGGCTTGGGTGGATTGCTGGCATCATTGAAACAATCCTCCTGGGAAGAAGCACCTGGGGGTCCACAGCCTCTGAGAGTCTGAGATGTGGCTGAGGCTAGAAATAGCCTCCCTAGTCCTGTTCCACAGGGTGCACCCATGACTGCCAAGCTCCAGATCATTTGTGTTGGTGAGACAGTGGTAAAGGACAGGCATGCCTGCAAGAACAGGCATTGTTCATCTAATCCCAGCACATAGTGGGTCTACCTGTGGCTGGGAGAAAACCCTCAGGTAACCAAAGCATCTGCACCAGCCAAAAGCAGTTAAACTGAATATTGAAAGGAATTATTTATGGCTGAGGAAATGCTACCTAATAGCGCATGGAATAGCATACACCACTTGTGGCACAGTAACGGGTCCTGGCTTTCCGAGACAGATGAGCCATTCAGCCACCTACCAAGGCCGGACACAGCTCCTGGCAAGTAAAGCTTGGCAGAAAAGCCCCTGGGCACCAGGCCAGGAGCAGGGGTGCTGTGGTATGAACTGACCCATACCAGCGACTCCCAGGCATGGCAGGGATATTGCAGACAGAGCTGTGCGCCAGAGGAAGCAGGCAGGAATGTGACCCTGCTCTCTACAACCTCAGCACAAAGGTCAGAAGGAGAATATTAGGGTAAAATTAGCCCAATGCTAATCCTCTACATCTGAGATCTATTGCTTTCTGAAGAACGTTGACTGACAAGCCCCAACCAAAAGAAGTCTGGCCATTTGTGCAGACAGGCAGCTGTCTTTTCTCACTCTGAAAAGCCCAGGAACAGGCATGGGGAGACCTTGGGGACCTTCTCAGTGAACCACTATCTTCAGTTCCTTTGAGACAATCAGAGCTTCAGCCTGCTGCCCCAGTAGGACAACTGTGAACAAGGCACAGCAAAATCCAGCAGCCCTGGGCACTTGCTAGCAGACTCCCAGCATACCCAGTGAGAGAGCAAGGGACAGTTCTGCTCCTCTATTTTCTTTGGATCCATTAGTTTAGCTTTGAGTTTTTGATCATTACTTGTATCCCAGAGAGGTCCTGATGACACACCACCAGACAATTACATGGATTTTTTTTAGTACTACAGGGGAAAATAAGGTACTGCCCTTACACCTACATCCAAACTGCATTTTTCTGAGGAAAGTAAATAGTATTTAACACACGATGACATTGTTTAGGGAATGTTTAGGCATCTTACAAAGCATTAAAGAACTCCAGGTGCTATAAAGAGTAAGGCAGCTCATTGACATTTGTAAGGAGGTAGTGCCAAAGAAACTACTCCTGCTGCTTTGTAAGAGACCATCTGTGATCACAGCAACAGGCAGAGCAGTAGTCCCTGCAGTCTGTCATCAGGAGATGGACATGCAGGCAAGCCAATGAGTATGTCTGACAGCCAGACTGGGATGCTCAGCTGATGTACATCAAACACCGCAAGCTGTGTGAGCATTGGATGATCAAGATAGGAAACTGCCGGCCCTAAACCAGAGTCAGAACTGACTTGTTCCATTTTAAAGACAAAAACTACATGGCCATATGAATTGTTACTTCGCTTTCTTAAAAATAGGCTATGTGAAGGGCATTCAAGCAAGAACTGAGATCATGAAAGGCAAAGTACATTTTCTCAGACACCAGGTTGTAATGCAATGCAGCAAAATTCAAGTGATTCAGTGCCATGGGAATCTGACCACAATACCTCTTCCCCTGAGTTACCTACAAAACAGGTGAAAGGCAGGAATGACAGTAAAGAGCCAGGAGCAAAAACTGCACAGACAAGAAGAGTTGTCTACTTGGAAATGCTGTGCTCTTGCAGCAACTCTCCCAGGGATTAAACAACAGCGCAGCAAGACACCAATGAGTAGGAAAATCAAGACCCCAGGGTAAACTGACAGACAGGCTGTCAGCAGCCACATGCATGGTGACACTGGGATAGACTAGTGACTCGCAACAATAAAGACACCTGAGGAAAAAGCCACTACAGGACAGTGACCAAGTAGAAGACCAACCGCCAGGCAAAAGGCAACAGCATGATCTGCAGCTAGACATGGGACATAGCTGGTACCCGGGGGAGCAGTGGAGACAAAACTGAAGACAAATCAGCAGAAGACAGCTGGCAAGCACACAGGAGAGCAAGGAAGACATAACAAGACCTCAGGAATGAACTGATTTGACGCAGGAGTGCTGGGGAAATGAGTGTCCCAGGAAGCCAGAGGAGCAGCAGGGCACCAGCGAGCAGGAGTCAAGGAGCCAAAGAGGCTAGTAAAGCCCCATCAGTAGCAATAACACAAACAAGATGAGGAAGGCTGGACTGAAGGGAAGCACACTTGAAAGACAACAAGGCTCAAGGTACTGCTGGGCAGTAGCAGTAAAACTCAGAGCCCACTTCAGGCAATGCAGAGGTAACTACACGCTCAGCAATAGCTGCCAACATGGTGACAATAAACAGCTAAGAGGAGAGATTAACAACCTTCACAGGTCTTGGAAGGAGCATGCGTGGCCATAGAGAGGGGCTTGGAGGGGGCACCAGGAACTGCATCTGCATTTGCTTGGCTTGAATGGCTGCAGCGGTTCAGGTTTTACAAGTGTGGAGTCCTTTCATGTTGCTGTCCAGCACCCAGAACATGAAACACTTGAGGTGAAATTCTGCCCTCACTGAAGTTAATGGGAATTTTGCCTTGAGTCTGGTTTCTCTCTGCTCACACTATTTTGTATAAGGAGAGACAGATCTCACCTCAGGAGAAAGGGAGGGGGAAAAGCAGGAGGCAGAGAAAATCATTAGAGCAAATTTCCTGGTGAGCATGTGCCAGGAGCAGGGGGACAGGACTGTGTCCCTTGCTACTGGAGTCTGTCGGGCTCAGGGCTTGCTGAGCAGAACAGAGACAGGGAGCAGGGCTGAGAGGGCAGGAAAGCCCTCAGCACAGAAGGCAGGAGATGAAGGGCAGGGGTGGGAGATGGGGGGAGAACAAAAGAGCAAACTAAATTAAAAGCTGTAGCAAGGAGCTCCCAGAATGGCCAGATGGGACCATCCCCATAGGGAAGGACAGCAGGCAGGAGCAGGCCACCAAAAAGGCACCTTGGCGGCACCAGCAAAAACAACAGAGTTGGGAAAAGCAGGGGTCCAGGTTTCCTGCTATGCCTTGCTGGTGTCTTAGTTTTGCTGCTGCATCAGCAAGGCAAAACACCTTCTAGTTGTACTGCTGCGGGCATGTTCAGGGCTTTGAAAAATGAGAAATGAGAAAGTTTATTTCCTCATAGTCATCATGTGGGGAAGGCAACATCACCATTGGGTCTCTGTGTATTTCAGCAGGAGACCTGAATCTTATGGGTCAGTAAAGAGCAAGTGGCAGAAGCAATGAGATAGGAAGATCATGTGCAAGTATACTTCTGTACACTTCAGTAGCTGGAAGTTGTATAAGATGTCACTAGAGGAGAAGTAGCTGCTGCATGCGTCTGAGCTGTGCCAATTCCTTTGACTCCAGCAAGTAGTTTTCATTGTATCTTTGGAAAAGATACTATGCAAGACACAAAAGACCTTGCAGAAGTGGGACTTTCCTTTAGCTGAAGGCTACAATTGTGATACATACAATTTCTGATTGTCACAGAGCTGAAAGTGCTACCAAAGGATCAGAGAGAAGGAAAATTCCCACAGTAGATCTCCCAGTGACAGACAGCAGTGCTGAGAAAGGTAGAAAAAGAGTCAGAGCAAGAGAAGTCTGTGAGCAGACCTGCTTAGGGCTTTTTTTTTTTTTTCCCTTTTTTTTTTTTTCCCCTTTTTTTTTTTTTTTTTCCCTTTTGTCGGGATTTTTTTNNCCCTTTGGCTGGAATGTTTTCTGATGGGAAATGCCCACTTGACAATATCAACGTTTCCTTTTTTCATTTCCTTCAAGAATGCTTGTCTGAAGCTGGTTGATTGCCTAGAAGCCTCTTGTTCCTCTCCAGCCAAAATGGACATGAATTTCCCAGGAGGCTGCAATGCTGGGGTCCGGCATCTACCCAGCAGGACCTGGCAGTGGTACCAGGGTCCCCATCCCACCAACTGCAGCACCAGTGCTGGGACAAGGGGGTGTGCTGGGCCACCATGATTTCTTGGCAGAGGTAATGGACAGGCACTGAGGAAGCAGAAACCTTTCTTTTCTCACTGTCTTTGTTCATGCAAAAGGCAAAAAGACTGTGGTTTCTATGCTCTTTCCTCCTGGACATAAGGGGAATGCTCAATACAGACCCAGGTCCCAGCACCTCATAGTCACTGGATTATTGCATGTCCAACTGGCAGCCTGAGCCCTGTCTGTCTCCATGCAGCCTCAGCTCATTCCTCTGTACCACCGCAAAGAGTTGTTCCCAGCTCATTGGGCTGTTGTGAGGCCTAATTACTGAGTGTTTATGAAGAACCTCATTCATTAGAGGAGCTTGAACTATATAAGTGCATATTATCATTTAGGATACTTCAAGATGAAAGGCACTTAAGTGCTTGACAAACTGAGAAAGCAAATGTATACAGGAATCACGCCATTTGCCTCTGAAATGAAGCATCTGGGCTGAGATGTAGCAACTGTTTCAGGCATCGACGAGAGGCGAGAATGGCAAACTGCCGAGGCTCAGCTAAATGTCCCAAAGCAGCAGCTTGGGGGGAGGGCTCAAAGGATACCTCAAAGGATTTTTCAGCTGAAAACTTCTCCTCATGGTTCTTTCCCTGGAAGAAGAATAGAAGGGAGGACAGCGATGGGAGAGGTTGTGGGCCATGTGTCTGAGCCAGAGAAGGTCATCCAGGAGGGGCAGAGCAAGTTCAGGGCAGGAAAGATTCATCGAGCCACCTTTTTTATGGCTATTTTACATGCATAACTTGGAGCTGAAATAAATACCACTGGATGATTTAAATCCCTTCCAACAAGCCCTGTAGTCTTTCAGAGGTATTAGCAGTGTGCCTCCAATAAGGAGTGCTCTGTTTTTCTGTGATAAATCCATGCTACACCATGCCTCCCACGTACACAAGTACTCGATTTCTGCAGCAAGTGGAGATAGCAATGAAGAGGCCTGGATGGAAACCAGAAAGTAGATTACTGAGTACTATAGACCATTTAAGACACATGCTGTAGTGAGAATGAAGCTTTTTAGAGTGTGTTCATGAGCTACATTCTCAGTTTTGCTTTGGCCAAGCTAGGAGTCTTGAAAAGCATATATTCAATAGCATTTTTGACAAGCTCTTAAACAGAAGAGGGTTAGTATGTATTACTAAATTTCTTTTTTTAGTTCATTTTCTTAAACTGTATATAACACCCTGATAACTAAAGCAGTGGGTGAAAAATATAGTGGACTTTATTTTGGAGACTCATTAGGTGAAAAAAAATTGGAAAGAAGACTTCTTAGGTATTTTCTGAGTTGCTGAGCCCTAAAGTATGTCTGGCAGTACACAAAGGCTGAAGCAAGGACTCCATTCAGCAGACTTGTATATTGTTTCTTAAGATATGGAAAAACTGATCCATATTTGCCACCAACAAATCATGGGGGTCTTTATTTCCCAAATGCCAGTGCTCCAATCAATGTTTTAATTCTGAGGTCATACATTTTTCTCTTACTAATTGCACTCACAGAGGAGATCTTATCGTTTGCACTGTCCACCTGTGCATGATTGCTCTTTTGTTTGCATTCTCTGCTCTGCTCTCCTCTCCCCTCCTATTTGACCTCTTCGCCTGAGTCATATTATACCAGAACTTTTAAGAAAATGCATGGTCAAATCCAAAAACATTACTGGCCATTTTAGCAAGGCTATAATGTATTTTGGACTGTGTCTCTATTTCATGTTTTTTTTTTTTTTTCACTAAATCTTTTATCTCATAACAAGAGCAGATGTAAGTTATTAAAAAGATTCGGTAGGATCTCAACCAATTCTTTTTGGTTTGGGAATCATAAATAATCAAATCCTGCTGACAACACTTTGTAAGTCAGTAGAGTTTCATGACCTTGGGAAAGATCATTTAACAAATCTTTTAACAAACTCCAAGCTGTGCGGGTGTTACATGGTGTAGTCCATGCTGATCTGAGTCTAGGGCTGTGGAAGGGGAGAGAACAGGTATCACATTTCACCATGCAGGAAAGCCAGGATTCTCCTCCAAGCTCCTGCCATGCACCAACAGGCTTTGGCCTTTGTCTGTTGTGTCCCTGACTTTTATCATCCCTGTGGCATCCTCTGCTGTCTCTGACATGCTCTCAGCAGCCATTGCTGTTATCTTCCCCTATAGATGTAGAACAGAAGGATTCTGTTTCTGCTTTGTGCATAAAGGGCCAGGGCCATTCGTTAGTTATCTGCAGGACCATACATGACCAAGACAGGAGTTATCGGCAAGTCACCTTGCATCTCACCAGCCAAACAGAACTTAAGCCTAAAACAACAGCTAACATTTGCTGGAGTCTGTAGTCTATCTACATCCACCTGTCTTGAAAGAGATCCTCAACTGGGAGACTGGAAATTCTTAAAATTTCCGGACTCCTTGTACTGCTGGGAGACTCCCAGGAGAGGTGTTTTGCTCTCTGTGCCTCTGAAAATGAAACTGTTTTTACTCCTATTGTTTCATTTGCCACCAAAAGTGTTGGCCTGTGCTGATGAAAGACACACTGAGCTGTTCTGATACTGACATGACAGTGTATATGACAATAAGAAATCAATATTACTGAATCCCACTTTTACATGAATTTAAGGTTGCAGAAATAGTAAATAAACTCTATGCTGTGCTGTGTAAAACCAAACTCTTATTTTACAATGAAAGTGTAGCACAACACAAGGAGGCAGAGCATTGTCTAACTTGTGCAAGCATATGGATGTTTCTTTTATAGTGTATTCCTATTTTCTTCCTAAAAATCAGTGATTAAGAGGATCTCTAATAGAAAGGATCCTGTGATGCAACTGGTATTCCAGTACCAGTACTAGAACTGCAAGCCCTCGCCCAGCAGTTACCTACACAGTCAGGAACTTGCTCTGAAGAAGACTGACACCGAGCTTTATTCAGCAGGATTCTTAAATGAAGGTAAACTTCAGCAATATAGGATTTCTTGCAGCTGCAGGCTGAGGCTTTTAAGAACTTCAGCGTCACGTAAACCAGTTCCTGAATATGTACACAGTGGGCATAGAGGAAGTATGATGCCCACCTCAAATATTCGCAAGCAGATGTCTGTGAACAAAGAAGAAAGCAGAGGAAGAAAGGGTGGGAGGAAAAATCAGAAAAAGGCAAAACCCAAGCAAGATAATAGGGCCGAGGTAAATTCACAATTAGCATATGATACAGCATTGAACCCCTAAAGCTCTGTAAAGTCCAGAACATCTAAAAGTACGTAGCTGAAGGCAAAGGCTGAGTGTGGACTCTTGTTAACACTGCTAAAGCTGGGACATATCAGCCTTTAAATGTTGACTATTCTGAATGGAGATATGAGAAACACACTTTATCTAACATAGAGCTTGATCTGGTGTGCCAGCTTCAAAAGAGCAGCTGCTGCAAGTGTGTTTCCCAAGGGCTGATTAAACACTGGAAGGAAATTTCCAGAGTCAGAATCTACATTGTGGAGAAGCATCTCTAAAACTAAAACACAGCCTAAGTTTAATAGAATGTTTCTGCACCAGCTGCTTCTGGAAACAGTTGCTCCAATGTAGAAAATATTTCTTAATAACATGCTGTGCTGTTGCATAAGAACAGCAGAGGGATATTAAGTAGGCAAAAAGTCAAAATGAAGTACTCTCTCTTTCTTTACCCAACTTCACAAATTCACAGGAGGACCAAAAATTCCTAATGAGTGAATGAAATGTTAAAAAGTTTTTTCAGTGATAATAAAAGAAATATTATTCCATGCTTGTCATAGAGGTAGGAGTAAGGAAGGATCAAGAAGGGAGGGGTTGAGTATAAAAACCATTCCACATCCCTCAGGGAACCCAAAGAAAATAAGAAGTGACAATAGGGTTAGGTCTGTGAGAGAGGGCAGGGAGGCATCATGATCTGGAGAGGGAAGAGATGAAAAAGGGTCTTCATTCTGCTGTGTACTCTAAGGCTTCCCTCCCTTGCCAGACCCGAGACTAGTAAGACAAATTCAAGTACAAGTTGGTGAAAGCTGCATCTTTTTTGTGTTTCCTTCAATCCACCTTCGTTTCTTGTTTTTACATGGTTTTAAATATGCTTACGTCTTATGTGTTGTCATGGTTTAACCCCCACCACGCAACTGAAATGAAAAAAACTTGTGAATTGAGACAAAGACAGTTTAATAGAACAATATCAGGAAAAGAAAAAAACACTAACAGTAACAGTTATAACAACAATAACAACAACACCAGACACTCTTACCACCTGGTGAACTGGCACCAGCCCGAGCAGTGATTGAGCATTCTCCTCCTGAGCTAACCCCCATTTATATACCAAGCATGGTGTCTATGGTATAGAATATTTCGCTGGACATTCTATCTATTCTTCTATGGGGAGCTGAAAAAAAGTCCTTGAGTAATGTAAACATCACTTAGCAACAACTAGAAACAACAGGTATTATTGACATTCCTTTCACAGCAATCACTAGAAAAAGAAATTAACTCTTCCCCAGCTGAAACCAGGACATACACTAAGAGGCTGAAAAATGGTACAAGCCAAAGCAGCATGTAAATCACAGCAACTCATTTTCTGTTTGTCAGGTGAGCCCAAGAAGTAAAGAGAAGCCTACTTTAATTTAATGGGGAGTCTATTTTAATGGGATGTAGGCTCTGCTGCTGTCACACAGACATGGTCTAATCTTGCCCAATGTCTCTCCAATAAGCATTGGACAAGCACTCTTTGGGCACCTCTCCTCAACATGACCAGGGCTGATAGGCCTTAAAAGTACCAGGAAGGGATGCTTTTCCTAAAGAAAAGGATTTTTAACATTTACTGCAAAATCTAGTCCAGTGTATTGAGTTAAAAAATCTGTGAAAATATCCAGTGAAAATAAGAGCTAGGAACCAGCCTCCCTTTAACCTGAATGAGACCCTCTTCTAGTAGATTATCAGAGAAGTTTGCCTTTCTACTACAGGGTCAGAAATTGTCAACTCATTTATAGACTGACTCCAGGAAAGTAGACCTTCCTGCCTCACACACAGATTTGGAAAAAAAAAACTAAATAGGAAAAGAAAAAAACCCCAAACTTTTGAATATTTGTCAGGCTGTGCCTGAGGACAGGGACATTTCTGTGCTGCAGCATCCTTCTGCTCTGTAAACCCATGGCAGAGTAGAGTCAGAGGTTCCTGATGTTTGGAAAGTGACTGGCTGCACTTGCTCTTCCCTTTTCCCAGGGAGAAAGAGAGATTTTTCCAGGGACACTCTGTGGACAGAGCAAGCCATGTCCAGTCTCTGGAAAGCAGTCCATGTGGTATTTCCATCCAAGGCAGTTCCATCTTCCACTGGCTGTGTACTGGCCCCGGTACTTGACAGTACTGGGGCCCTGCTTCAGCCACCAAGCCCTCTGGCAGGAGCCCACCCACCACTGTGGGCAGCCAGCGTGGGCTGCAGGTTGGAGGTGAAAATGCTTTAGCAACTGTCCCAGAGGCAGACAGCAAATTTTAATTGTCCACCAGCAGAACCCTTTCTACAGTATACAGGAAAACAGCTCAAAAAGAAAGGGCTTGCAAAGCCCAGTTTGCATCTTACTGGGTTCATCCTTGGTTTATGCAGCTGAGAAAATGCGTGGGATTTTCTGTGCAACCAGGAGAAGCACAGTAATACCAGGTGGAAAGCCATGCTGGATTGTTTCCCAAGTTTTCTTAAAATTTACACTCTGAATAAAGCCATTATGGTGGTGGAAAGGCTTATAGTCACAACAGAAATCACTCCTTCAAGAAAACACTGAGAATTTTCCTGTATGTTTCTGGGAAGAGTTTCAGGGCCTGTCTTGAGGCCCTCATATGTCAAGTCCATCCTTTCAGTTTTATGATGAAATGAAAAATCACTCTGAGTCCACACCTGCAGCCAATGGGCACTACGAATATTTACCATGAAGGAGACACCCTTAGCATCTCAGGTAATTAGGTTCAAATATTGCAGATCTCTCAAAGATTAATAAAAAGCTTTTCACTCTATTCTTTTCACACTTAGTTTGGGTGTGAAGAAAAAATAACTTCATTAAAGTCAGTGAATTACAACAATTACCAGTATGGGAGGAGAATGGGTTCTCTGGATAGAGTCCAGGGTTTCATCATATGAGTCTGCAGTCTGTTTTCTCACTGTGATCCACTTTGTTATTTTGTCAGGTCAGGCTGAAAGAGATTAAATCCCAGTTCCAATAACTATTCAGTAGTTTAAGGTCTATAAGATATTTATGCAGTTAGCAGTTCTCTTCTGCATAATTACTTTCAAAAACTGAAAATGTCCCATTTCTGAGGTTTTCAACTGATGGCGTTAACTTTTAACATGCATTTATTTATTGGCCCTAATAATGCCTTCCTTCTCTTTGGCTACCTCCAGCCTGACAGAGCCCGTGCCACAGTGCATTGCAAGGAGAGGTGGAAAGTGAGGTGAAGAAGGGGCTCAGGTGGAACATGCAGACAAAGGGAGCCTTTTCTGCTGCCGTCAGTTGGGTCACTAATAAGCTGGAATCCCAGGACCAGCCTAAAATGAACCACTGTGGATGTGGGGTCTGCTCCTGGGAGAGCAGCAATTCACCTGCCACAGGAGATAGGCACCAGCTCCGGCAAGTCTGGGAAAGCAAGTGTGAGATTTTCCTTTTGCTTGACAAGCCTCCTTCCCCCACAGTCTCAGAATCTGCACACACACCCCTCTCCCCCATGCCCCGGGTCTCCTTTCACATTAGGGAACAAATCAGCATTGCATACGGGTACAAAACGTGGTCAGGAAAAGAAGAGAACCCCTATTTTGAGAGAAACAAACCAACAATGGGCTCAGCAAGTCATTTGTGGTTTGCTTGGCAGGACCCAGATTGCTTTTCTTCCCCACTCTGCACAGCGATAGAAGCTGGGCTGCAGCACTTAAGGCCTTGGCACTGTCATCTCGATTGGGATTTGGAGTTACTCCAGGAGGCCCAAGAAACCCACACCTCAGGCCAAAAACTGGAGGCTGGGAGTATGCGGGGCTGTTCTGGAGGCTGGATGATTTAAGGTAGATAGCAGCAGTTTGAACACGCCTCTTGCCTGGCTATTCCTTCAGCCTGTGAAAATGTTTGCAGCTAGCTCCAAGGTTTCAGCTGCTGCAACAGCACGCTTGCTTCTCTTTAGGAACCTTGTTTTTTTCCCAGGAAACATTTCCACTTGCAAAAAGCTCAAAAGGAAAAATCAGTAAATTCAAAGGAAAATCTGCAGAGACATTTGACCCTCTGAATTAAGAAGGAGAATGAAAAGTCCTCACTCAGATCATTTCTTCTGAGAAATTCGTTGTATTGGTTATTTCCCAATTTCATGTTGGGATAATGACAAGATCAATAAAGGACAGGAATGTCTGTGACCCGTTTCCAGGAACAAAGCGTATAAAGTTCAGCTATGTCCTTGGACTCACACAGTATCATCTCTCATTTGTCACAGTGGTTTCATGGTCATGACAGGGTTGTCTGGATGAAGTTCAAGCAAAGTATTTAACCTCAGGTGGCTACTAGCAAAACTGCTGTGCTTAAGGTGTTTGCCCATTCTGATTGCTCACTCTTGGGTTGCTTATTCCCAGAAAATTATGAATCATTATGGGTCACTTTGCATTCTGTACGTTCACTTTTAGAATATACTCTTAGGGGTTTCTTTGAAGAATGGAGTTGTACAGCCACATCCTGCTGGTGGGCTCTATGGGAAAACCACCACACTAACAGATGCATTCCTCAAACAGTAAGTACCTTCACCTGCCTGAACAACATTTTCCCATGCAAAATTCTCACTGCTGCTGTGATTTCCAAATAATCACCAGTATTTGGAAGACTAAGGGAAAATCTTCAGGATTAAGGGAGCCATTACTTCTCATGTGAAACTGAAACTGAAAACTGTAGAGTTCTGCTTGCAAGTCAGGGAATCACAATCTCTCAAATCTTCACCTTTCCCTTATGGGAAAAGCAAGGCAGATATTCCAAGGCGTATCTGGTCTTATTCTGTTACATTCTGCTAAAGCTGATTCTGAAAAGCTGAAATCTGATGTCTACCATATAGACAGGTTGGTCTTAAATTAAATTCTTAAGAAAATACATTATGGAAACACTAGAAAAAGAGGTATTCCCTTGATGGACAGGGATGCTTTAAAACCACGCCACGCCCATGCAATATTGATGTTTGAAGATGGAAACAGAGAGAAGATATGATGAAAAGGGAAGACATGGGACAGGGTGAGAGCTACGGCATCAAGGCTGCTGTGCTCTGTGGTCTACAGTGAAGACCTTGATGTCTGGATCAGCTCGTTTAGTCCATAGCATGTAACATTAACTTTTCTGCCTGCAATCACACATTCCAGGTAAATCCTGGTTTGCCAGTCCTTTGAAAACATTTCACTGGAGGCTTTAACTGTGAGATATACGTGACCTTCTTCAGACAGAAAATATGGCATTATACTAATGGACTTGACAGGAAGGGAAAGAGTTAAGCGTGATGGGTAGTAGCACTAGCATTGACACTGTAAAAGTGCAGTTCTGGCACTAAGAGGAGGAGATCTATGCCTCAGCCCAAATGGCTTTGGGGGTATCTGCTATCTGGGATATTTTCAGTTACAGTGAGTGAGAGTCCACTAAAGAGACTGCCAGTCTCTTATTGCAAGCTCCATGTCCGTCTCCTTCCACTGTGGCTCTCATGGTCATCGCTCAGCAAATTAGAAGCTCTTCCTAGCTGTTTTCAGTCCAACATTTTTATAGTTCTGGGCAATTTCTAAACTCTCAGTTATGATACTGTAATTTTCTTGACATTCACTGTAAATGTGTGTGCATGAGAGAAATGGAAAGAGAATAGGGAATGTTTCTCTTCTGTCAAAACTGTTATGCCACTCCCCATCAAAAAAAGGGAAAATACACGATGTTTATAAGTCATGGCTGTTGTAAATGTCCTATTTTATGTACTACATTAAAAAAAAATCTTAATTTATATTGTTTCAATAACATGACTACTTAATTCAAAGGTGCAGATTCATGCCCTAAATAGGAAGATGTCTTGCAGGTCTTGTGGATAAATGAAAAGAAAAACAGTGTTCAGGACAACACTCTAACATGTAATGGAAAAATAATATTAATGACTTTCAGTGAATCGTGCTTTTCAGATCCTACCACATCCTTCTACCCAGCTTTGATTTCAGCCACAGCTTCTATATGGATTTCATTAAATACTTGAAGATGCAGTAAATTTCTGCAGATAACTGTTTTCAGGAGATCTGTACAGTAGCAACACTGGTCTCTGGAAAGCATCCCAGAAGGCTGGCTACAGTAAAGGGTATCATCATCTCTGTATGGGGCCCTCATGGTCAAAGAAAGCATTACTTGAAGCCCAACGAAGAGGTACAAGTTCTTCCATGAAAGCTAATTTTTTTGAACATATATCAGATACCTATTGCATTAAGTGATGGCTGTGGCTACAACTAAAGAGTATAGCTCTGGTTCAAATAGTCCTTAAAAGTAGGTAGAGAAGCTGAGTTAAGTACTTATAAGGCAGATGAAACATTGGTAGATACAAAAGGCTATGGAGCTCAGTGGTGCATTACGGTGCTGCCTGAAAAAGCCATTTTACGTGGCTCCAGTTCAGGCCATACTTTAAAATAAGTTATTTGAGACTAGGATGCAGAAGTAAGAGTTAGATCTAGCTTACAAGAGTTAGATCTAGCCTGTTTACATTTTAGAGTGTGTGGGAGGGTTAGGTCCCCAGAAAACCCTGGCTGCTGCTGAAGAAGCTACCTAGAACAAGGCAATAGAAAATAGCAGGGGTGCCACTGGTCTCTCAGAGTTAGAGCCGTCTCAGAGCTTCAGATCACTAGTCTCTGCCCAGGTACAACCCAGAGGCAGAAGCCTTCTCTTGAGGCTCAGCACCCAGCTGGGTGTCAGACAGCTGTGTATGTTTTACCTGATGTTTTAGTGGTGGGAGGACCTTCCAGCACGGAGAAATTGTATTTTAGATGCTGTCATTACCTGAAGTGTTTCTGGCCATCATCTCCTTTGAAGTGCACCCAGTTGACTAACTTACGGTGATGGGTTACAGGGAATATTAGGGAGGCTGCAGGGTAGAAGTGTGTGCAGAGCAATCCAGTGGCCATACTCCACTGTGGATTTACCCCTCAACCACAAGAGATCAGAGCCCTGGTTTAGGGTTGTTGAAAATGTTTTTCTTGCAAACCTATCAGAAGCTAGCAGTATTATTCCTCTAGTTGTATGGGTTTGAACAACATGGGAATCCGGCCTTGTGGCAGTGAGAGATTGTTCCCTGCAGGATACATTCTGGAACTAATGCAATTTTCCTGCATGTTTGAATGAGATGCTATTAATATGTATTGACTGCTCACTTAGCAATAATTGTATCTACTTCATTACTAATGACAGCAATGTTGCCATTTAGAAATTTTATTAAAAATTTGCAGCTAAGAGGGGATCCCAGTTTAAATACTGGGTTTCTATTCACAGAGTGTATGTCACAGACAACCTCTTTAATGGTGCTTGAACGCAATGGAGGAAGTTGGATGCTTGCAAATCATTAAAATTCGAAAACCCCATCCAAGCTGCTTTAACAATTGACCTATCCAGCAATGAAAAGAGCTAGAGTAAAGGTGAAACTCTTTTAGTAATCCTGTGTGTTGGCTTTGCTGCTCCACAGAGCTCCATCTAAACTGTGGGATCAAGGGCACTTCATACCTCTCACATCTAGCTCCACAGCCTGTTGACATGCTAAAACTGTACAGGGGTGAGACCTGGGTGCACTTGTTGCCTTCTGTGGTTTTCAACTAAATGAAAAGGTGAAAGAAAACTGGTTCTCATTGCTCTGGGTGGTAGATCATGACTGTACCAGGGTGTGAGCTTGCCTAGTCTAGATGCAGTTGGCCAAGCCTGCAGCTGCTGAGCTTTTCAGATGTGTGTCCAACCTTTATAAGAGATCAAACTGTTAGTCTGCCACTCCTTGTACTTCTCCAGAGTCACACAGTCAAGTGTCTGTCCTGGTTTGAAGTAAAATGAACCAATTTTCTGTTCTATAATTTTACTTTTTTAGCTGGGCCTCTTCTAACTAACTAAACTCTGAAATGAACAGCACATTGTTCAGAAAACTGTTCACTCTCGCAGTGATAAGACCTGATTATACCAAGGGATGGTGTGCAGAGAGGCCCTTGCTTATACTTATTGCTAGAACAGCCAAGGTCTGGTAGTTTCGTTATTTGACCTGTTGGAGGGTGGGAAGTGGAAAAGCGTAGAGGGGTCACACCTGTAGGGAGGAACAGACAGGACAGGTGACCCAAAACTGACTGGCTGGGGTATTCCATCCCATCTGCGTCATGCTCAGTATAAAAGCTGAGGGATCAAAGGCTTAACTCTCTTCCCTTGATGGCTGATGTTCAAGGAAGGCCCTGCCTGTTTGTGTGCCTTTGAACCCGATTCAAGCGTTACTGACCCCAGACCTGGAATCCAGCTCCTGTTGATCATTGAGTCTAGTCTTTTCCCAATGCTTGTTGGTGATGTGGTTTTCATCCTGGGAGCTTGATATGGTTTTGTATATACTGTATACTTTTTAAAAAAAATTTTAAACTTTCTTTTTATTATTTATTATATTATTATTATTTATATTTTTGTTAAAGTAATTTAGTTTTTTTTCTAAACTCCTAAATCTCTTTAATCTTTTTCTTAGAGGAGGGAGGGGGGAGACATCATTTATCTTTTCTGATTGGTCATAACCATGACAGTGTGTCTTGCAGGTATGATCACAAGAAGTAAAACACTTCAAGCCCTGCCAAAATATTATTTGGAAATTAAGATATCTTCTCTTATCTGGTTTGTTGTTTTTTTTTTTTTTTTTTTTTTTTTTTTTTTGTTTTTTGTTTTGGGGTCCATTNCTATAGGGTACATTGGCCAATGCAGCAGGAAGATGCTGCCTACAGTGCCTGCTTGAATGGCTCTTCCCACAAAAGGGAGCCAGTCCCAACTCAATTTTTGTGGCCCTCGGCCTTCATATAGAATCTACAGTCCTGCTAATAATAGCCTTCCTCTAGCTGACAGAGCCTCACAATGTGCTTTGAAATTTTAACTAACATCTCATGAGCCTATTAATCTCTTGATAAATCAAATAAATTAATGGTGAAATGAAATCTTGTGCCATAAGTAGATGGGCCTTGTAAGGCTTAACTCAGCAAAAATACATTGAGATGTCAGTCAGGCAGGCATTGCCAAGATAATAGGGGACTTTCTAATAGGATTTCTCTCCTTCTTCAGATTTTTCTCCACCACTGGAGTAAGCATTTTATTGGTCTTGCTGACTCACACCTTTAATTAGGAAAGAGCAATGTTTTCTGTTCTCTGAATAATATGCTTAAATAAAATGTTACAAGTACTCAAACGTATTAAAATATTAAACAAAATATTCCATAATTTAATGTCATATATATTTCTTGGCAGCAGTGAACTCCAAGAGCCTGAAGCTGTAATTGAACAATAAATTTAAACCATGACTTCAGCCCATGTATTATAGATGTGCTTGGGGTCTCTACCAAGCTCCTTGCTGATACCATGTCATCAGAATTCTTGTTCTTCAGACAAACTCTTTCTGTGCATTTTTTATAGACAAGTGCTGGTATTACAGCAGTAATGCCTACAAAGTCATATTTGACTGTAATTTTGAGGTCTTAACATGTGGAAATTGGAAAAAGCTATGACACTCTTTCCTTCAAAGCTGAAAAACAGCCACTAAACTTATTTTTCTGACCTGAGACATTTTTGGGTAGGTTATTTTCTGGCTTTTTACAAATACCTGAATATTTTATTCACATACAGAGATGTGTCTCTGCACACCCTGCTGGACCTTGATATTTAGAATGTTTACCTTTTCAGTCCTTCAGAGACCTTTATCCGCTGCTTATAGAATCAGATTTAATCATTACAGATGCTCTGTAATGATTATTGAAAATACAATTCAGCAACTAAAAGAGGGCTCCTTTTCCTCTAGCTTACTGTGTATGAAGATCAAATTCTGGCTCTCTGCTGGATCTCTAGACAAATTAATCCAAATTGTCTCCATTCAGTTTATGCAAAGTATCTCTAGCTCTGGGAAATGCATTTGCTATTTTGCAAACATGTATGCTTATATCTGGATTCAATTGCCTGCCTCTGTGGTGGCAGAGCAATATGGCAATGGAACAAATTCAGAGTCTGCTTCTGCTAGCATTTTGGCTAGTGCTTCTCCTCAAGGTTTTGCAGGGCCTCAAGAGAAACTGCTCTGAGAAAAGTCATCTGCCCCCATGGCCTCCATAGCACATGAAAACTGATGAAAAAAAGAGTGCCAAGCAATGAAGAGTATCACGTCTGCATCAGGGGAAAAAAAGTAGCTAGTGCTATTTCATTCTGAGGGATTTGAGAGTGCTCTGCTTCAAAACCTATCCCTCAAAGTTGACCATCTGTTGTTACTGAACCTGCTCCAACCCCCCTGTTCCTGAGCATGACTGTCAAGAAACTTGTGGTAAGACAGTCCTTGCAGTTTGGACACCTTCAGGTCTCCTGTGACACCATACTGCCTGGTGCCCAGCCAGCGAGTGGTGACAGACTGTCCTATCTGAGTAGTCAGTAGCCAGTAGCTGGGTACCTGCCAGCACAAGGAGCTCCAGTGGCCAAACCAGTCCTATGTTTGAGGCTGTGATTCACAGGAAGTTTCTACAAAGATGCTGCTGCTGAAGCACCTGTTCATCTCAAAGCAGAGCAAAACATTATTTTTATTTTTTTTTGCCATGCGAACTTTACCCAGGAAAAGGGCTTGTATTCAATGTCTATCTGCTTTATGTTCCACAACTGAAGAGTCTTTTGGATATTTCTTTCCACTACAGTCAATGAGAACTCTTTTGTTAGGCTGGTGTGCCTGAGCAAGTTCTTTAGTTTGAAGATAGCACTTGGTCTGTATGAAGACCTTTTGATCATGAGCGTGTGAGCTCATTTTTGGTGCTATAGGATTTCATCCCATTCCTTCATCCCAGCCCCACGGGCCATTTACTTCTTTTTGTATGGTATTCTGCTCTTCCTCTGCATTCATGATGTTCCTTAACATTAGGTCACCAGCTAATTTATCAGCACAGTTCTAGTGGTTTCGACAAGGTCATTATCAAAATATTAAGACTTTGGAGTCTCGCCTAGTAACCTCCCTCCAGTCACATACTTCTTGCAGGATTACTCATTGCCTCCTATTCCTTCCACACTCCTATCTCTAAGCCAGCTTCTTACTCACCTTTCACTTCCCAAATTGACGCCAGCTTTTTCAGTTTAAAGAAAGGATTTCCAAATGACCTATAGCAAAATATCCTACTAAGGTCCAGAGAGTTTGACTGTAACATTTTCTTTATTAGATAAATTTAACATGTTATCGAAGGCAATCTGACAGAAGCTACCTTAAAATCACTCCTATTGTGGTTTATCACATTTCCCCTTCACATTCATGACTTTAATTATGACTTTTTTTAGAATGTTTTAAACCCTGAATACTGCTGAGACAGACTAATGAGTCTAGACTTGATCTGAGCACTTTCTTTTCCTTCAGATCACCCATTTTGCCATTTTTTGTGCCAGTTTTTTTTCAAATGCAGGGATGAGATCATCCAATTTCTCTGAACCAAGTGCATTGAACTCCTTGAGCTTTGTTTCCACCATGATTTCCAGCTCTTGTTCCCATCATCTGTCTTTTCCTATCATGATTGAACTCATTGTTCTTGTGGGAAACTAAGGCAAAGTCTGGATCCATAGTGCCTCACTTCTATTTTCCTTGTGTTTGCTGCTGCTGAAGAACTTTTGCTGTTTCACCTCAAGCTTCATGAGATCAATCTCAGTTTTCCTTTGGCAGTACTAAGATTAGTTCTGTTGCTCTCTTTTTGTATATAGGTCCTCTTTCCAATCTTTGCACACATTTATTCTTTCTCGTGTCTCTCTCTCCAGTCTAGCCTGGAGTAGAAATCTGTTTTCTCGCATTTTACCCTGTTTGGGATATAGGTTTCTGATCCAATTTTTGACATGTTTGTCCTGTAAGTATTTCCTTCACATCCGTGCTCAGGACTCAGCCTTAAAACCCAGCCCACTGGATTGCCATGAGGATGTGGGATGCAGCTGCAGCAGATGGTGATGTGTGTTTCAGCTCTGTTGAGTACCTAGAATTCTCTGTTGGGGTTGCAAGCTGCAGGCTGGAGGATCTTGGACAATAGCTGGAGAATGAGGCAATTGGTGCAGGTGCCAGCTGGAGGAATCAGTCCTTGCTGATCCTGACATGCTCCCAGGTGAATATGAGCTATCCCTGTCAGTCTTTTGCTTTGAAATGAAGACTAAAGCCCTGGCAGAGTATTTTCGCAGCCATTGGTGCTCTGTGTTTGGATGTGATGGAATGTGAGAACTGAGCAGAGAACACAAGGTCTACCTTGTGGGGTGAGCATGAGACAAAGTAGTCATGAACCAGGTTTTTAAACACCCATTGTCTGCAAGGATTTTTGTAGATGATATTCTCAAGCTTCCCAACAGGGAAAACAACATGAGTTCATGCTGAACCAGCACTCCATATACTGCAGGACAAAGCCCAGCAATAGCCAAGGTGCATCCAGGGTAGCTCAGGATGAGGAGGAAAATAATGGACTGGTGCCATTCTTGGTGTATGTAAAAGTAATCCTGAGACTGTCTTACTGCTGCTTTGAATGTCCCAAGGCCTGTGACAGGGGCAGGACATTGGAGGGATTATAAATACATTCTCAAGACCTTTTTTCCTTACTCATCATCCCTGTTTTGGGATTGGAAGGAGAGAGAGTAAAAAAGTGGGTTTTGCTACTAAATTACTCCCCTACCACAGGGAGTCCTGGGGAGACTGAAGACAGATTTCCCTGAGCAAAGCAGCACAAAGTATCCCACCAGTGTGATGACTCTGATCCTTTCCAATTTTTCTTCCAGCATTTGAGCTGTTTATGTCACATCTGATGACTGGAATGAGTTTAATTCTGGGGTTTTGGTCTGTCTAGCAGTTTATGGTAAATGGATGGAGGTGGGACCAGGCTGTGCTGTGGCGGTGGCAGGTACCCAGCGCTGCACTGGGCTTAGATGCTCTGCAGTCAGCGCCTACCATTCCCTCAATGCAGCCCTTGTTAGTTTGGAAATGAAAAATAGTTTCACATTGAAGAAGTGATACTTAAGCACTCTGGAGCTTCTGCAGAATCACTGGTTGCATCATTTGGTGTAAGGACAGCTTTACTAGGTCTCACGTGTGTTGCTGGGTCATCCTTGGACTACAAAGAAGGTTGCTGTAGGTGTGGATCCATGTGCACCAGTTCTGCATTGTTGGTCCCAGTTGGTGTGCTCTGGTCCTGCACCCACAGAAGACCTACACCTGAGCGAGCATGGGGAAAATGCATATGCAGGGAGCCAAGCACAAGGTCTAGATAGTCTCAGGTAATTGAGCCTTGAGAAAACAAAACTGCTAGGTCTATGCAGCCCCACAGTGGTCTTTCTGTCAGTAGTCACTGCAGGAGCCACACAGGAGGAAACATATTCTGCAGGCAACACACTTGTGTTTCAGCATCAGGCACTTTGGAAACATTCATGTACTTAATAAAACTGAAAGTAATTCTAATCTGCAACCCTCCGTGCAGTGCGGTCGCTTCACTGAAGGCATGAAAGTCCCAACTGATATGAGCTGGCACTGAAGTCAATGGGGCCATGTCAACCTATCCCAGGTGAGGGTTTAAAGCCTTCAAAACATATGATAGTATCTATATCTGGGAGCTGGACAGCACTGAGCACTTCTTTCTTTGTATCTATTTTTTGGGGGAAAAGGCATCTTTCTACAAAGCCACTATGGCCAAAAGGAATAAAAAAGTACAGCATGCCATTCTTCACCAGGAAAATTTCACACTGAGCTCATAAAGTATTTCTGTATCTCCTGTGATCTTTGGCTGTGTATTTACTGATAGGGTAATTCCCACACCACTGCTGCTCTGATGGGAAGTGGATTTCTTTTATTAAAGCATCTGTGTTTTTATTTCAGCAAATGAAACTTTATGTGTGCCATTGTTATGCTTTGACTACAGAATCATTTTTGTAATACAAAAAAGTCTGAGATTTTCTAATGTAAAAAAAAAAAAAAAAGAAGAAATATATCAAAGAAGAATGAATGATAAAATGATTTTTAAAAGTACTTTAGATAAGAGAGGAAACACAAACCCCACAGCAGTGTCTTATATAAAGTAGCAGCAGGGAATTCCATGACAGTTTCCCTGGGAGGGAGAAGTGAAAAAAAATCCAGTTGCATAAAACTGTTTTGCTGTTTATTAGGTTATTATTCCTTTGTCTAGCACAATACCAGGCCCTGTTTGATAACTAACACAGATGGAGGGCTGTGAAGACTACGGAGTTTAAATTCTCTGAAATAAATAATAAAAAAAACCCAAATAAAATTCTTTAGCTATTCAGAGCCATTGGACTGGAACATCATAGTACAGATTATTACAATCTATCACAATTTATCTACCTTTTAAGCAAAATTATTGTTCTGTTTATTAAAAACCCAAGTCCTTTACTTGTCATATTTGATCATACACTGTATTCTTTAATGCCAAATGCATTGCTGTGAGTGCCTGTAATTTGCCATCATCCCTGAAGATGTTCTTGAAAATGAGATGTTTCATCTCAGTGGTCATACCCTGCTGACATTTTTAAAATAAATAAATTATCAGTTCTGTAGTACTGTTGTCAAGGTTTAAGAGGAATTTACATAGAATGCTGTGTTTCTGTGGGAATTGTCAAATCTTAATCTTCCAGTAAGCTACAAAATTATTATTAACATATCTCTAGGTAATGTTGTTTAGTGTTAATACTCAGTGGAATATACTTTTCATTAAAATATGAAAGAAGTCCTAATATGTTTTACCCTCAGGCATAATATTAGCTATGCTGTTTCTTGGAATGACTGCAATATAGAAATTAATCTAGTCTTACTTCAAATGACTTTTGTGTCACTGTATAAACTCTGGATTCTTTTCTGGGTGGCAAGATGGGTCAAGACAGGATAAAAAAAAAAAGCCTGGCAAGGGAAGCCAATAAAAGTGTATTAAAGTCAGAAGTTTTAAAGCAATGAGGTGTTCCCAGTGATGTGCAAAGCAACTCCTCTGCTCTTTATGGCACATTTCATTTGATCTAGACTTGGTCTCTTACACATTCTGTTTGGTGAATGTTTATCTCGGCCTCATCACATGAATGAGTGATGGGAGTATAAATATGAGACTCAAGTGGCCCTGGGACATGGCAGGGTGATTCCCACTCTGAGAAGAGCAGGCACTGTATTTGGCAGAGTATGAAAACGCAGCTCTCTCTGCCAGATGGCTAAGCAGAAAGACTGAACGGGTTGTTGGAGCCATCCAGGTGTCCTTTAGAAAATGGAAATTCCTGCTTTGTGTATCTGCAAGAAGAAATAGAACCAGTCAGATATTAAAAAATATGAAATGAATATAGGGTGCACTTGTCGCAAAAGCAGCCCTAGAAAGAACAACAATAATAAAAAAGAACATAGATAAAAGAAAAGGTTGCAGGATATTTTTTTTAAATGTGTTGGCAACAGGATGCCTTCAAGGGAATCAATGAATTTATTGGGAAATGAATAGGATAGCTTACTACCATGTGGATAGGGAAAGGATGAATTACAGTATAATCCCACTTTAAGTTCAGAAAAATTTCCTCCTAGCTAACAGTTTTATTAGTGCAAAACTGGTGTGTGTGAATTCAGCCTAAACAAAAATAACAAATGGGACTAAATGGTTAATTTTCACGTGGAAAAAAAAACCTGTTGAGTTAAATAAAAACAATGTTTTAGAAAAGGGGACAATTAAAATGTGCATTAATGTGTGATTGGAGAGGTGGCAAGAAGTAAAAGGCAGGCAGAGTGTGATCAAGAATGCAAGGAACTTGAAACATCTCAAGAGAGTTCAGGGGCAACCCTACAGAGGAGAAAAGTTGCTCCCAAAAAACCCAAGTCCAAGCAGTGTTAACAAGAGACTCATTGCTAGGATCTAAAAGCAATGTAATCAGTCAGAAGACAAAACTTGGAGTGAGGGAGAAATGGGTTCAATCTTTGTAGGAAGACTAAATATGGCTTTGAATGTCCTTATACTATTNTTTTCCCGGAAGGAAGGAAGGAAGGAAGGAAGGAAGGAAGGAAGGAAGGAAGGAAGGAAGGAAGGAAGGAAGGAAGGAAGGATCCAGAAGGGGAGGTGTCATTTCATCTTCCTTTGTCTTCTACCTCACCTTGGCCTTTGTCAGGGACAAGAGGAATCCAACTCTAAATCCTTTCTCCTTCTGAAAGGACCAGACCTTGCAGAAATGCCCAAAGAGATGGCCATAAAGTATTCAACAGGACTCTCAGCTTTTTGCATTGAAAGTCCAATGAGACTGAGGCCTCAGGAAGGTGTCTGACCAGAGGGCTACTGGGTCCTCCTCACACTGTCTCTGCAACAATTTAAAACTTTTGCATAAAGCAGAGCTGTTTTGGCAGCAGAAGAGCCCTGGAGAAGGTTACGGACCACAAGGTAGGAGATTTTCTTCACATTCCTCATGTAGACGAGGCCATTAGCTGAGCTGATGCATGTTCCGGATTCAATGGGTGGACTGTTCAGTGGATAAGGAACTGGCTGGATGGTCGCATCCAGAGGGTGATGGTCAATGGCCTGAAGTCCAGCCGGAGAGCAGTCACAAGTGGTGTCCCTCAAGGGTCCGTGCTGGGACCGATACTGTTTAACATTTTTAGCAATGATCTAGACAGGGGGATTGAATGCACCATTAGCAAGTTTGCAGATGACACCAAGCTGTGTGGTGGTGTGGATACATTGAAGGGAAGGGATGACATCCAGAGGGACCTGGATCGGATAGAGAGGTGGGCCCAGATGAACCTCATGAGGTTCAACAAGAGCAAGTGCAGGGTTTTGCACCTGGGCCAGAACAATCCTCACTATCAGTACAGACTGGGGGACGAGGTACTGGAAAACAGCACTGAAGAAAGGGACTTGGGAGTGCTGATGGACGAGAGGCTGGACATGAGCAGGCAGTGTGCACTTGCAGCCCAGAAGGCCAATCGCATCCTGGGCTTCATCAAAAGTAGTGATGCCAGCAGATCCAGAGAGGTGATTCTGCCACTTTGCTCTGGTGAGACCCCACCTGGAGTACTGTGTGCAGGGCTGGAGCCCTCAATATAGGAAGGATATGGACCTGATGGAGCAGGTCCAGAGGAGGACCACGAAGATGGTCAAAGGGCTGGAGCACCTCTGCTACGAGGATAGGCTGAGGGAACTGGGGCTGTTCAGCCTGGAGAAGAGGAGGCTCTGGGGAGACTTAATCACAGCCTTTCAGTACCTAAAGGGGGCCTACAGGAAGGCTGGGGAGGGGCTGTTCACAAAGGCTGCTGCGATAGGATAAGGAGCAATGGACTTAAGTTGGAGAAGGGTAGATTTAAGTTGAATATTAGAAAAAATTTCTTTACTCTAAGGGTGGTGGAACACTGGAACAGGTTGCCCAGGGAGGTGGTTGAGGCCCCTTCCCTGGAGATATTCAAGGCGAAGCTCGACGAGGCCCTGGGCAACTTGGTCTAGTTGGGGGTGTCCCTGCGACTGCGGGGAGGTCAGACTAGATGACCTTTGGAGGTCCCTTCTGACCTGGATGATTCTATGATTCTATGTTCCTTCTCTCCTATGATTCCTCCGCTCCCAGGTGATGGCTAGGGCCGGATGGTCTTGCAGCCCCAGATTAGTGCTTTCAGTCTGCACAAAACACAAACAACCTTGTCTCATGGAGGGAGGACACACCAGTGTCCATCAGCTCCCAGTGAAACCTCGGTTATGCATGATGGGAAACCATGTAAGCCACATTGCTCCTCTTTTGTAAACTGCAGATGGAGCAGCTTATGGGACTGAGTAAGAAATACAGTCTTTGGACTGCTCCAGAAAGACAACCAGGGTGGTCAGGGTGATCACTCCGAGGAAAGTGCAACCAGAAGTGACCCGATGCGGCCTGGAGGGAGTACCTGAGGCCCGGGTTCAGGATAACTCTGAGTCCTCTGTACCATTTTCTCTGCCCAGAGCCAGCCAAAGCACAGCAGTGCTGTTGGGCGTCCTTCTAGGCAGTGGGAATTCACACCCCAGGAGTTGGGGTGTGAATTCCCAGCAGTTGCCTTAGCACTGCCTGACTATGGCATTCCCAGAGGTTTGATAAAAAATGTCTTTCTGTAGTGTGGGATAAAAGTAAGAGAGAGGGTTCATTTCTGCAGAGAAAAAAAAATTAGAAGCATTTTGTCCAAGGGTTCTAGCCTCCCAAAAATGCAGTTTTTCACGTGGACTGGTTTCATCATAGTCTTTGGGAAGAAGAACCAATCCTCACATGTTGTTCAATACCTTTCCGAAGCTAATCTAAAAGAGAAATCAAATATTTGACAGAAGAATTTGCCAGACTTCCTTTTTCCTTATTTCTCTCCCATTGCTCTGAGTGAACACTTTCTGCTTTTCTTTTTAAATCTCACAGCCTACAGCATGCAGTAATAGCTCATTCATTATTCAAGTAACTGTTTCTGTAACTGGGTTAATAATAGTCCTTATAGCTAAGTACAGTAGTCTAGATGGTAGAGTTAAAGTTCCCACAGAGCTTTTGTTTTCCTCAGTTTGCAACAATATTCCCAATAAAGCCATTCATGAAAAGTATTGTGCCACAGCAGCTTGTGCATAACACCCAATGAATTATTATAACAAGATTTGTTAATACTGTGGAGGACATTTGTAGTAATGTACTTATCTGTAAACGATCTTCTAAAAAAAATTGTTGAGAGCTTTCATTTCAAGCTATGCTGCTTTCTCTGCTGCAATCAATTCCAAGAGCTGACCAGGTTACTGTAATATCTGAAGGTAGTTTGTGATTAAAAAGCTTAGAAATTTTTCCTCATACAAAGGAGAAGCTGAGGCATACAAGTACAAGTAGAAGGGTTCAATATGGAGCCCACATTTAAAAGAAGAGCTAAGGATAATTTTTTAATCAAATACTTCAGTGCACAGAAAATTGAGAAAATCATTAGAGTAATAAAGCACAAGAATCTTTATAAGTTGGTAAGGATGTATCAGCATGGCATATGTAGAAGTAAATTATGCTTCTCCTAAACTCCTAGAATTCTCTGAGTTGAAAAAAGTAGTACATAAAGGCAAGATGATGGATATAATTTATTTAGAGTGTTGAAAAGCTTTCAATGGGATTCTACCCATGAGACTATGAAAGAAGTCCAGTAAGAAGGTGAGGTAAAATCTTGTTCTGGATTAACAACTGCTGAAGAGACAAGCTGGCAGTGGGAATAAATGTCTGAAGCCTGAGGCTGAAAAATATTAGGAGCGAAGTGCCCTAAGGATGTCTATAAGGACTGCTTTTTATCTATCCATGTGCGGGTGACTATGTTGTACATATATTATACTAATTTCCTTCAGCTCCTGTGAGGATCTTTTTACAACAGATAGGAGACAAATATGGACTTTCAGATAAGAAATGTACCCATTAGTGTTTTTAGAGATTTTTAGAATTATTTGCTATGTCTTAAGACTGTGATCATAGTTTCAGTGGATTTGCCAAGTACTGCATTTCCTAATAACACTAAGAATTAGATGAACAATGAAATGTCAAAATATGCTGCTGATAAAAGCTTGATCAGAAAGGAAAAGCTGCAAAAGGATTGTTTGAAACACCAGACAACTCTAATACCACCAGTGGTTGTCCTAACGTGATGGCAGATGAACTTGAACTAAAAGGTAATGCATTTGAAAGAAATAATTTAAACTACTCTGACACACTGATGGCTTCTGAATTAACTGTAATCTCTGGGGAAAAGAACTGAGCATTATTGCGAACAGCTCAGTGAAGATACTAAGCAGTAGAAGCAAAAAAATGTGTCTGAGATGCTGAAACGGGGGGATGCATTAAGAAGAGAATAAGAACATACCTGCCCTAGAGTGCAGATGTGCCTGCACGTGTAGCCACATGTGCACACAGAAGGGTGCCCCTTCAGCCTCATTACCACATACAATTTCAGATGTCACATGTGAAATGTGAACTTGACATATGAATATTTGAATAATTCACCTTTCCCGATGAGGTAGATGGACTGAGGATGACGAAGTTGGTCACTTGCATCTAGGACCTAACAAGTCCCTCTGGCAATGCACCAGTTGTGAGGCTGGAAAGATTCAGGTTGGCATAACGGGTGTCTGAGCACTCAGACTCCTCATTAACATTGGCTCTGCTGCTCCTTTTCAGGATATTTCCAACTGCTTCTGCCAAAGTTTCCCCCTCTGTCATTTTCCAACCAGGATCGTGGCCTATGCTACCTCTCGTTTTTATAAGTTATGGTCACATTTATGGTCTGGGTTCATAATCCCATATGGAAAAATGAAACAGTATCACCCAGGACTCCTGAAGGAACAGCGTAAGGAACGGCTGAAGGACAAAGCTGGAGGAGAGCAATGCCAGGGAGCAACAAGGAGCAGAGGCAGCAGGAGACGGCAGAACGCCCCTCCAGGCTGGACCAACCTCTCAGTCAGCCTCTCTTCAACAAAGTTTTTCTCTGTCTCCAGATCTCTGACGCACCAACATCCCTGAGGTACCATTTTATGGTTAGGTCCCTTTTAAGATAAATAGAGGAAGCTCGTAACTCTGTGGTTTAGTTGCAGTTTCTCTGGCTTTGACGCAACAAGATAACCTCCTCAAAATGCATATTGAAGCATGGTTATCTTTGCAACCAGAAGGGCTAAACACTTCATTAGCTTTTTAAATGAAAGCTTAGGCTCTGGAGAATGCAGTCAAATCTGAAGGAAGGGCCTAATTCCTCCCACATTTTCATGAGCACAGAGGATCAACATCTTTGCTAGTCAGACACCCTTGTTCTGCCTGTCCCAGAAAACAAGGAAAAGGGAATGCTCACATTTGTGAGGCGATACGTTTAAAGAAGATAAAGAGAACTATGAATAAGTAAGGTAGAACAAACCTGTAGAATTCACCAACAAAAGTTTTTACTGAATTCTGCAAGATTAGAAAAGGATCACTTATACAAATGATGTTTGCAGCTGCATTAGTTACAGTGTCTGTAAACGATGAGGGCAAAGATGCTTTCTCTTGGCAGCAGCACAGAGCTGGCTTGTTGTGGTGAGCTGGGTTCAGTTCAAGCTGTGGCAGTACTAGGAAGTATATACTCTGCTGTGGGACCCTTCTTATTTATTATGAAGCTCATCTCAGTGTTTTTTGTTGTTGCCTTTCCTAGTGGGGAGAAATATTGTGCAAAAATCAAAGTTTTCACTAAAAGAAGGAAGCAGGTTGCTTGCTTTCATACCTGTAGAAACAAGCTTAAATATCTGATTTCTGAAGTCTCAGGAAAGCAAAAAGAAAAATCTTGTGTGAAGGCTATGAGCTCTTCTTTTCCAGAATTGCCACATAGGAACCATCAATATGTGTTTTTTCACTATTGGTGTGACAGGAGAATGCTGGAGATAGTGTGTTAGATAAGAGGGTCTTACATTCTCATGGATCATCAACAAGAATATCCAAGACCTTTGAAATCTGAAATGCCATAACTCAAGAGCTGTGTCCTCTCTTATTAAAGCAAGTGAGGACCAAGGGGAAAAATGCTTTCTTTCTTCTTTAAGTTCTGCAAAAAGCTAATAAGGAATTGACACAGGACCCCATTTTGAAGCATAACTCAGATAAAACCCTGTAATTGAAGCTGAATCAACAGGAAATGTCATGCTGGCTTTCATAATGCAAACCATGCACCTGTTTCTATAATGCCATATCCCATCAGAAGATATCATGGTGGAGTCTGATAATGAGCCAACATCACACAGCCACGTTGCTGCTGGATGTACTGCACAAGGTGTCAGCATCCTGCCAGACTTATTCCCTGAATAGGCATGGCTGATGTTTCCAGGAGCTGTAAGACATCTAGGAGTGTCGCCAACGGGGAGCAAAACCAATGCTGCCAGTAGCGGGATGGGATAGTGCCAAATTAGTACAGAAGTTCCTGTATGTGCCAAATAGCTTTCTAATTACATTGCGAGCAGCAAGACAAAACTGTGTCTCTTTAAAAACATATGTCTGTATTCACAGCAGATCTTCAATGCAGGAGGGGAATTTAGAGGCAAAATGGCAGATAAGTAAGTCATGTTTTTTTTCAGATGTGTCTGGGCTCCTAGGATTCCAGACCATAGGACTGACCCCCTCCACTCCAGAGACAAGAAATGAGAGGACAAAGAGGAAGTGGTATCTAGCAGATTAGAAAGTGACTGTACTAATTCAGTGTATGAGTACACATTGAAACATATGCGACTCTGGCAGGTACCTTCTCACTTAACATCAAACAAAAACATTTGGGGTTCTGTTCAGTTGCTTTAGTTGAATAGCATCTTACTCCAAATACAGGACTGGGTCACCAGTCCTAGTTCTTTTTGTGCATTTAAGTGTAATTTTTTTCCCCTAAAATGAATGTAGAACATATTTCATAGAATTGGGTTGTAACAACCCAAACTTGAATAAACTGGTCCAAATTACAAGGATGCATCTGATACTCATTAAAATAAAGGATGCAACAGCTTTTTGGAACAGATAGTGGACTCCTAGGAGTACATCATGGAGGAATTCACAAAGAATGAAAAGCGAATCATGTTGCTGTAGAAATAATTATTCAAATATGTGCTAAGTAAAATTTCATCTGGATCCTTTGTATTCTCTCAGACCTTCCTTGAGCTCCTCTAGCTGGCAATATAGCCACCATACAACAGAGGGATGATGAGATTGATGTGCACAAGGGCTTAAGCACCTGCCTCTTCTCCAGGCCATTATCCTCAGGGACCAAGGACATTTTATATCTAGCATAAAAAAACTTAAAAGAGGGGAACATACAAAAATATTGACTAGTCTATTGATTTGATGGGTGGCTGTACTGCTTTTGACTCAAGGAAGTTAAGGCACAGTGAGCTGTGGTGTAGATCTATGCTATAGTAGCTACACAAACTCCCTTTCCAGACTTCTGGAAGCCACACTAAGGCAGAACAGCTTTCCCCATTTCCAGTGCCCCATGAATTCATGTAGGACAGGCCTAACTAGAGCTATAACATCATCAGGGCATAGCTGAGTAGCTGCTCCTGCCCTGGGTTTTTGGGCAGCACTTGCCAGCTGGGTTACAGGACATGGGCACTGCCCTGTGATGACTATGCATGTTTCCTCCATGAATATGCATCTTTTGAGAATCAGCAATACCTAACTGTGCTGGAGCTTCAGCCTTTTCCCACTCCTCCCCACATCCTTGGTTGAAGTGACCTGTCTCCCCTTATCATGTGAAATGACTATACTACTGCCTCCCCAACCTCCCCAAAACCTCATTATGGGCAGGGCTCTGAGATGTAGAGACACAGTCTTTACAGGCAGAGATATCAAGCAACCAAGTGTAGGATGCACAACAATAGATTTTGCAAAGATTAAGCAAGAACTGTGCATTTAAAATAACAGTCATATACATATTCAGTATGGCCATTGCTATCTCTGGTCACACAGGGTTTGTGCAGGGTTGTTTGGATATAAGTATCATTTATCATATGCAAAGCAACAGTTCTCTGGTTCCCAGTCTGCTCTTTATTCTGCAAGGCATCTATGTAGATCCAGCACCTTGCAGAGGATCCATACATACAAAATAGGATGTAGTTTATTTTATTTTGTTTACTTTTCATGGGTTTTGTCAAATTTCTCACTAACAGTAGGAGCCTGCAGTATGAAGTTCTAGGTCCTCCATAATTAGAGAGGGCTAACTGAGCAGGCCACTACACCCCAAACCCAACCCCATATTCTGACAATCTGGTTTTTTTGAGATTTCAGGCATTCCAATATTTCAGGCCATTTTTTGTAGAAGTCTTCTGGCTTCTGTTCAAGAAAAAAAACCAATTTACTCCAACAGGAGGCAGTCCCTTATGAGATACATCCAGCTGGCCACAGCGGGGGCCAACCTCGTCGTCTTTACAAGCAGGATATGTTCACATGCCAAAGTCAGCAGAAACAAAATAGATGACACATCCACAGTCTGAAGGTTTGTATTCCCAACAAACGCAAGCAGAAATAAGACAGGATGGGGAGCCAGGTCCAAATCAAGCATTTAGTTCAAACATTTACACATCTGAGATCAAACTCCTGGATTATATTTTATGGATTAAATCCATAAAATGTGTAGGAAGGAGGGAGCTGCCTGTGGATTGTCTCTTAGACATGTCTGGGGACATTTTGTGACATCTGTTGTACAAGCTTGGATTTGTAAAACCCACATGCAAAACCGTGGGTTTAAACCTAACTGCTTATGTCTGAAATTTTCACTCTGCTTGATACAAGAGACTGCCAAATCTCCAGCAGTATCTGTCTGAGGCTCTTTTTCCTCTCATCCCACACACCTTGAGCTGACTGTTACTTGTGCAACCTCTTTTTTTTTTATATTTTGGGAGCCATATATCAAGGACAGACCTGTTTGGGAGGAGAGAACAGGGATGCTGACTGTTCTTTGATTCTTAATGCGGTTTTCAGCTTGACATAATTTAAGTCTCTCTGTTCAAAAAATATGACATCAGTCATGGACTCTCAGGCGTGTGAGGTTACTCAATATTTACAACCTTCTGTTGTGTGACCATTCAGGTTGGAACAGTTTTATTAGGATGATGTTTCCTGTCATGATTTGAGGACACTTTTGGCTCACCCCTGTTCTTAGGATTTGGTGTCCCTGCATCCCTGTGCAGAAAGCAATGTAGCTCAACAGCACTCTGTAGAACATGCTCGCAGGACCTGTTAGAGAGCCCCAGGCCACCTTGTCTGTCTTCTGGGTTTTTCTGATCAGGAATATGCTCCTCACAGCGAATTTCAGAATTTCCACTGAAGTTTCTTGCAACTTTTGTGAAGCCCCAAGTACTGACCAGAGAAAGCCCTCCTGAGGCTAATGACTACTGAAGGGTGCATGACTAGGGCATGTCTCAACCCTTCTTCTGCCAGCTTTAGAGTGACAGCCTTGGGGATATGAAACAGCATATTGCTGGAAGGAGAGAGCTGCTTTCAGTGGCACCTGGAGGAGACAAAAGTATCTGCCAAGGGCACTTTGCTCCATCTATTTTGAACTAACTGGAATGGACTTTCTCTTTTACCACACAGCTGGGTTTGAGAAGAAGCCAGTGTCTGTCACTGAGAGACAGAAGTGCCAGATCAGGGCCATTTAGGACTTCTGTGCAGACCTGGCATTTCATCTCTGAATTCAGTGGGGAACAGTTTGGGCTCCCGTATACTTAGTGAAATACAGCATGAGAGAGGGTGTCCTAGCCCAGGCAACTTTGTGTGTTTGTCTCATTTGAAAACTGGTTAGCAGGGGGTTGATAACTTTTAGAGCAGTTACACATTTTTGGGAAAAAAATTATATGATATAAAAGTCCAGAAGGAAGAAAACATTTTACTGGTATTGCTGGAGGACTGCGGTAAGGCTGCTTGTAACAGTCATGAAAGATGTCTATGCTGTGCTGCTACAAAGAGCTACCTTGCCACATTAATTCTCTGAAAATGAGTGGACTTGAGGCTAGGAGGTGCCGAGCTCCACAAACCCCAGTTTCACTGCCTGGAAATAAACTGTTGATTAAAGTGACCTATTTTATATGTTTTTTTGGCAGGTTGAACTCCTCCTTTTTTCCCATGCTTGCTATTTTTTTAACCTTTACTACATATACTCCAAGTATTTATTAACACTTTTTCCTTTGGATTAGCTAACAATAAAACCTCTCTGAATTTGTCTCAAAATCTACATAGTTACAAGCTGACTTGATAGGGCTCCAAGACACCATTCCACAGATAACTTGCAATGCAATGCCTGGCTGTGTGTATATAAATGTATATATATACTGTATGTGGCATCCTCTTATAAAGGCAGGACTGTATATATTAGAGCTGCTTATCATCAGTATGAACTTGGGCAACTGATGTTTTTTACATTTAATTTTCTCCCTTCTCTCTTCACTAGAAAGAGACTAAGTAGAAACTACTCATTTGAGCAAGATTCATCCCTGTTGCATCAAGGCTTTACTCTGGGGATGCCTGAACTGCAAGTGATAGTTCAGACCTGAGGTTGCTGCATTTGTGTAAATTAGACAACATGTGCAAGACAGCCAAAATCCCAGGCCAGCATATCTGCGTGGTGAGCTCCAATAGAAGCAGAGAAAGTTGGCTGAGGCCAACATGGAGTACATGGAGCTGTACTGGCAGTATCAGTGGCTGAAAAGTGCCTGGAAGGGTGAACGAGGACCACGAAGGAGTGGAGTCTGTGGCTGTGCCCCACCAGCACTCAGCAGTGGGTGGAGCAGTGGTGCAATGTCTGCCCAAGGGTGTGAGAGCAGGCAGCACCCTCCCCTGGGCAGGATGTAGGCTGAGGATGTGCCCATGGGGAGGTACAGCTGTGCCATGCCTCCCCTGCTCCTTGGGGCTCACAAGCCCCGAGAGAAATTTGCACATAAGAAGTCTTTTCCTTCCAGTTAAAAAATGCAGCCAATAGTGAATCAAGTGAAGGGTGAATTCCCAAAATACACATCCCACATTGTTTTCAAAGGCCTATAGCTCTTTCTTCCCAGCCCTCTTACCGTCTTCTGTTCCCAATCTCTGAGAGTTTCTCCCGGCTTCACAGCAGAGTAAAGGAGCCAGCTCCAGCCTGTGCTCCGTGGTCACCCAGAGGTGTGCCTGGCTGGGGCTGGGCTAAAAGCCCTGGCTCAGCTGAGCTGCACAGAGCTGGCTCAGCCCTGGGATGCTGCTTATCTGCCAATGGAGAAGCCACCCATGGATAATGGAAAGTGGCTGTGGCAATGGAACGTGTTACAAAACTTCTATTGACTTCATGGGAGCCAGCCGACAGAAATCGCTGTGTTCTTACACTAAGGAAGTAATCTGGGACAGTAAATTAGTATCAGCAGTCCTAGCTTCAGGGGTTCTCGAAGCTATTTTGTGCAATTTTAGTTTACATGGATTTGTTCCCTATTAAATTCATAAGGATGCAGCCAAACTTCTCTCAAACTGTTGAGCTGTGCTTTGTTTTGGGATTTTCAGAAAAAAAGACGAAGCCAGAGCTTTGCGTCACTCCCACCTGGAAGCAGAAATTGGTCCATGTCTGCTGACCCCCTGCAAACTTGAGTCAAACTTGGCCTGGGATCCATATCTGCATCCACCTGGCTTCATGTCTCATTACAGAAGATCCACCCAGCTGTAGCTCAGGGGTAGAAGTCGTCAAGCTTCACATCTGAGCTGGACCACCCATGATATTGGTCGAGTCAAAGGGCAAAAATAATAGTCATAATCACAGCAAGTAGCAGAACTTCTGTTTTCCTCTTTAATAAGAGATGTGTGAAATTCAGCGCGGGGGGAAGAGTAGTATGCCTGCACAATGTAAGGAATTCACTCATTAGACTCTTTGCACTTAAAAACAGGCCCAGCCCAAGCATCTCCAGGGAAGATCAGATCTGTGTCCATACCCATGTTGGTATTCCATTTTTGAATGTCAGTGGAACAGAAAACAATGTTTTTCCTTTAAAGTTGAATTTCCAGCTGTGGTGCTATGAGGAGCAACTCTGTGGTCAGCGAGAGAAGAGAGAGGAAACCTCTGGAGTTGCTGTTGGACCATCATGCAGTGCAGGGAGGAAGAAGATGAATGCTCTCTTTATAAAGGTGCATGGGCACAGGGGACATGGCTTCCCTTCTGGGGGTGCAGGGGCTGTCTCAACTGCAGCATTAGCTGGGCTGCTTCTTCAGTTGCCCCTCACCTCCTTCTTGCCTAACCACACAAACCTCTCACGTGGGGCAACCTCTAGCCTGACAGGGAGTACACTGGAGAGGAGATGTTTCTCTCCCTCTAGCCCACCTGTTGTATGGACCAGTGAGCCCCTTTCAGTGCAGTGGCCAGTAGGAGACACTCCTAGTAATGCGGGTGGTAGAGATGGAGAGGATGGCCATAGTAGGGACACCATCACCCAGGTGGGATGCTGACAGGGCAGCCTCAAGTCACCTAATATAATTCTGCTCTGTAGTTGCAGGTTGGTGATCACAGCTCTGCCTGCAAGAACCACCAAGGCATCAGCACCACCACCATGGGGAACAGGATCCCCATCATTGCCACTTGTGTGAGCCCTTGAGAAGCAAGCCCATGCAGTCTTTCTTCCTCTACCCCAACTCACCCCTCTATGCTGCCAGCCTGGACACTGCCCGGCTCCCTCCGGGTCACTGAGAGCCCTCTGGCCTTCAGGAGTGCAGCTGTTGAGTGACCTGACAAAGAAACAACAAATTTGTAATGCCTGGTTTATATTTTTATTGGCACTAGAACTTCTGTGACAGGAGAAAGGGAAGGTCATACCTTTTAGGAGACTGAGAAGCAAAGGACATACTCATTGGTAAAGGTGGAAGATGGCCACAAAAATGGTCCTCACTTGCTGTGTAGCAACCCTGTAACTTGTAGAGGGAGCAAATTGCACTCTGCTAGAAATTCTGTTTGCTTTCCTTTGAGAACCAGCAGCAAGGCAAAGATCACACTCTGCCAGGTCTGCTTTTGCCTGTGGTCTGCTTTTGCCAGGCAAAAGTGTTACTGTTATACAGGCAGGGCTGTATACAGGCAAAAGTGTTATTGCTTGTAGAATTACATACAGGTTTCAGATCAGTTTTCTTAAAGTAGTCTCATCCCCTCCATACCTTCTCAGCTGCTCTTAGAATGGTGCTGCTGACTGGATGTGCACATTGCAACAAGCCTGAAGGTTTGTAACTTTCTGTGAGCTGAGACACCTTTTTTTCCCTTCAAAGGTTTCCGCAACTGATGTTTGGTGGCTTCCCCTCCAGTGAGTCATTTCCCTGTCTACCTTCTGCCTACACAGAGTCCAGGTGCTGACAGCTTTGCTGGGATGTTGAGCGTGAAACCAAAGTGATTTGCTGAATCAAAATTACATTAAAGTATTTCCTTTCTATTAACTTTTTCAGAGTTTTCCCATATTTTTATTCTTTTCCCCCTCTCTTATTGTAGTCATTCATAACACCTACGAATTAGCTTGGTCTGCAGACTGGGTTCACTTTCCATTGATAGCCAGAGCAGAGAGGTGCTTTCAAATAGATTTTTTTTTTTTTCTCTCCACAGTGGGAGTGATGTCAGCTGGGGACCAGAAGGACTATATTCAAACTGCTGCAGGGAAGGAGCTCATAGAATCATATCTGCAAAGAGGTTATCAAAAGACAAAGTTTGGAAACACACTGCCGTGAAATCTGTGCACTAAAATGGAGGATCCAAAGAAACCGTGACAGTCAGATCCAAACTGAGCATCTACATCAGTGTCTTAGTTTGGACCAGGAGCCAGCTTCCAAAGTCTGTCTCCCAGTTGTCCCCACTTACTGTGCTTCCTTTTGACTTGTGGAGCGGATCTGGAAGAGATGAACTTGATGCCTTTCAGATGAAAGACACACTTGAAAACATGTGCCAGGAGCTGACCTGGTGCACCCCATGTACAAACACATTCAGATCGTGGCATGCTTCAGGTAGCACATAATTCCCATGAGGCAGCTACTGAGGGGTCTGAATTTTAGGTTTAGAATAATAAAAGATCAAACCTTCAACAGGAACAAAAGAACTATGGATCCTGCTCTACTGTGCATCATACACAGAAAATCAAGTTGTATTTAGGAATAAGATCAGCTATGGCCAATAACTGTGTTTAGAAAAATGTTTGTGAAGTGACTCATGAGGTACTTACCGGTACAGAGTCAACTAGAAGTTGCTATATATATTGCATATGAAGCCCTTTGACACATTTTAGGAACCTTCTAGTCTCCCTGAAAATAAATGTATTAATATATATGTAACATATAGATAGTAAGTACTTTTTGATATGAGTATATATACACATAAAATAGTTTCCATGCATATATTGTGATTTTCACCACAGTGGAGCTGTTCTTCACTCATGTTAACCTCTGTAAGGGAATGCATAGGTTCTTTGACACGCTGTTTTGCCCCAGTCCTTCTTTTGTACACAGAAATTCTGTAAAATTATTGATGTACAACCTGAAAGCAAATAAATCTTAATATCTGAAACATGAACTTTGCTGCTGCTGCTGTATCTTGCTCAACAGGATACAAGGATTGTGAAAAGTAGTTACAGTAGTGAAAGCTTAATTATTCTTTACTAATTACTGGCTGAAATAAATTGAATGTCAAAGGTGGCTGTAGTAAAAAATGACATCATGTATGATATAATTACACAAAACCATGTTTAAATAGCTGTAAGTTTCTGGCTAAACCAAATCAACCAAAATATTCAAAGACAATATTGACAAAGGTTTTTACATCACATCATTGTGAATAAAAGTTTATCACAGAAATTATGTTAGTTTTAATTACATATTTTCTGGTAGATTAATTTTTATTTTGTATTTTTATGATTATTTGTTTTTATTTTTATGGTAATAAAAGTCAATGAGAATGTTATAGTGAATAGTTGCTATATTTGAGAGGTGAAATTAAAATAAGCTGATAAATGTATAATATCACCTATCATCTGTATCACCTATCATATCTATATTTTGGTATAGAAAGTTACCTAAGGGCTCTGGGAAGAGCAATCTAAATCTGTAGTGCAACTGCTGCTACATTTTTGTGTCTTCAGAAACTTTGACCTCATGTAATCACAAAAAAAAAGATCTTAACCTGGATGTTCCTGATGTCAACATGACTTGAAAATGTTCCTGCAGTCTGACCAATGGCATATGACCTATGGCAGATCAGGAACTTGCGCTGGCTCCGGGGGTGAGTTTGATGATCAGCTGGGGATTCTCCCCCTCTGCAGCTTTGGGGAGTCTCAGCATTGCTCTTGCTGCCGGCTTTTGTCCTAGGTTTCAGGACGAAGCAGACATTACTGACACTAGAAGAGGAACTTACATAGTGCAAAGGCTGTCAGAAACCAAACAGGAGCAGCAGGAGGGGTTACTGTAATGAAAATCCTTTTAAAAAGTGTCATAAGCCATCATTTAATACCACAAACCTCAATTAGCCATTGTCACATCTAATTTTTAATATCAGGTGCTCTCAGCTGATTTGAGATGAGGAAGCTCATCCAGCCCAGCTCGCTGGCTGAGGTGGCGGGGATGCGGCGGTGCCGGTGTGCCGGGTGGCTCTGGGGCAGCGGGCTGCCAGCTGGCCATCTTTGTTCCTTTGTTTCCCCTGGCCCCCTTCCCCATCCAGACCAACCTCCCCGCAGCCTGGCCTTGCCTTTCACCCCCCCACCCCTTGCTCACCTGCAGTCTCTGTTCATATTGTTTTATGGTACTTTAGACAACGGGTTTTAACAGCTAAACATAAAAGCCACTGAGAGCATAAACAGGAAACTTGTGTTTAGGTGGGAGTGCCTAGGAATTTTATACTGCTGACCACAGAGGCCATGGGAGAAAGGAAATAGGAAAAACATTGTAAATACCTGGGTGACTAATGACTTGTGCTGCTCATCTGGATTTTCAGAACATGAAAAGTTCAGCTTCTTCCAGGCAAAACAGCCCAGGGCAGGCGCAGTTGCTCAGGACGATACTCTCCATGCCCCTCAGCTGCCTAAAAGTGCCTCATTCCCATAAAGTCAAATTAACCCACAATTAACTGTTGCCTGGCCCTCGAGCCTGTGCACATCGATGGCAGTGAGAAGGGAGTGTGACACACAAGGGTGTGCGCCTGCTCTCCGTCTTTGCGCCGCCTAAGAGGATTTAGATGTGAGAAACCAAATTTGCAACCCCGCTTTTGTGCTGAGGCAGCAGCTGGAGTTTGGGGACAGTGCGTGCCTTTGTCCAGCCTTCCATCACTGGCTCCCGAACGCACTGCCATTGTTCTCAAGGGGCCGCCGTGGGGCCGCTCCTGTGCCTGCTCCCTTTTATTGCCAGCCGCGAGGCTTGCGAGACTTTTTGTCTTCTGCTGACGGCAGCAGATTTGGCGGATCGGCATCTCCCCGGCGATGGCGCTGGGGCGGGATTTCCAAGTTGGCCATCTGCACAGGGCGGGCTGGCAGAGCGGGGCGTCGCGGTGGGCTGGCGATTGCCCTGCTGGGGCCCGTGCGGCTGGTGAAACCGCGACATCTGGTCACCTTCACCGGGAGCACGGGGTCCGATTTCACTCGAACGCGGGGCAGTTTCTCACACTGAGGTTGTGACCTGGGCAGAGGAGCGGTGAAAGCAGATGAGGATGCTCCCTGAGTGTTAAGTTTCTTGGGGAGGGGGGGGCAGCCGCCCCATGGGAAGACACTGAGGCCAGGCTCTTCAGCTTGGGCAGGGGGTGCCAGTGCAGCCCCCAGGGGGACTGCAGGCTCCCACAAACGAACTCCCCTCCTACAGGGGCACAGTGCCTGGAGGTGAGTGCTGCAGGCAGCACACGGTGCTGCAGGCTCCAGCAGCAGGATGGAGGGCGCTCCCTTGGGGTCCCTTATTCAGTCCTTGCTGTTTCTAATTCCCACAGCACAAAATCTGACACAGAATAACTAGGCTGCTTTTCATCAAGCTCCTGTACAAGTCCTGTACCTGCAAGCAGTACTAATGTACCCAGGCTGCTTCAGAGGAGACCAGCATGGCCAGGAGTGGGGGTCCTGATTCAGCAGCTGGGTCTTGCTGAAATCAACCTTCACTAAATGGGGGGGAGATTTCACTCATGGAAAGTTAAGCACATCTGTAAGCATTTCTCTGAATCCAGGTGTGAGTTTCACCTATAACGAACTTGTTTTTTAACTGCTGAAGTGATACAATAAGCTATGGCAATGCTTGTCAGGGAGCTGGGGAGGACAGCTTTGGTCATGTCCAGGCAGGAGCTGTGCAAACATCAAAATTTTATTGATGCAGGTGCAGGAGTACACTTGTAAGTATACATTCCTTGTATGTGTACTTGTATCTATAGGTTATGTAGATAGAGGTATAGAACAAATTGACTCAGTCCGTAAGACCCACTCAGACTGTCTTCTCAGCAAGCAGTGCCTCATCTGAAGCAAGAACGGCACCTCACTGCTGTTGAAGAAAATAGCTAAACACCCATCAGGCAGGTGAAAAACGACATGGGTAAGTGACAGCCCAAACTCAAAAGTCACAGAGGGACTTAGCAGCATTGCAGTGGTGAAATTTCAGCTCCCCACCACAGCCTGTGCAATGTGGGTGCCTCACTTCCCTCACACGTCACCTGGAGGGGATCGCAGTGCTCGGTGGTCGGTAAAGCATGCATGGCTAATTTGGGGTGGGAAGAACATCACTCCTTCCACTCAGCTCAGTACCTAACCAGCTCTCGCACACCAACCCTGAAGCAGCATCCAGAAGAGCCGCTACGGCCAAAGCACCTCTCCGGGTTTTACTTCTAAATCCTTTCTTCTGCATAATACTTGCAAAGAGGCTCCAACCCAAGACTCTCCTTGGTTAAATACCCAAGCTGTCAAGCTACAGATTTCAGGGATTCCTTTTGAAACCCTTCCACTTTGTACAAAGCAATTAAATATTCATTGGCACAGAGACGAGAAGCCGGCCTCCTGGATGAGCACCCCCACCCCAAGCCGCAGAGCCCTTTTCACTCCCATCCTCTGAATATTTAATCAGCTCACACAAAGCAGAGAGGTTTCAGCAGGGGAGCCTGGGAGAGACTGGGCAGTGAGACCCAGGAATCATGGTAGGCAGCAGAAGGACCCGATCCTGGGCCCCTGCTCCAAACCAGGCAGATGAAGGATTCAAGCACTCGGCTCAGCACAGCTGCGAGCGTGTTAGCTATTCACAACGAAGGATGTGACACTTCCTTTCTCATCTGTCCCCCACCCCATCTTTCACGCTGGTTAGATGTGGTTTAACCACCTCAGAGTCCGGCAGGAAGACAGGCTGAGGAACGCTTCATTTGTATCCTGAAAACTGTACAAAATGAATGGATGAAAATTTGATAAGTTTTACAGCCATTCAAGCACTTCAGACGTTTGATTTTCTTGTTTAGTATGCAGTAAGGATTAATGCACTTTGGAGAGGACATAAAAACTTTACTTTTCAGAAAAGAAAAAAAGCCTCAGATTTAAAAAGAAAATACCACATAGGAGTATGACTGTTACGTGAGCTTCTGTCCTCCTGATTCTCTTAGCTGGTAACTAGCACAGGCTTTGTGCTGAAATTTTGGCATAGAGAGATTTTTTGCAGCCAACCTCTAATAAACAAAGTTCACAGCGGAAATGCTGACAGGCTATGATCAAAGCAGCACCCTCAGGTGTTGCTGTGATATACTGCTTGCTTACTAAAACACATCAGTTCAAACAGCCTGGCTGTGTTTAATTGGGATATACAGTATTTCCAGCTTGGAGAGCTCAACACCAAAGAGGGTTTCCTCTTAGATCTTTCACTCTGCTATTGTTCTGCTATTTGCTGAGAAGAAAGACATTTAGGACACTACGTCTTGGTGCTTCATCTTGAACAAGGACTCTAGGACTATCCATAGTATCACCTTGAACTTTAGAGGATGCTGCCCTGTTAGCACTCATCTGCTTTTTCCACTTAGATCGTGCTCTCCTCTTCACAGCTGCATGGAGCCGCTCTTCCCCAGTGGTGGCTGAACATCTTTACTTCAGTCATATTAACTGCTTATGTAAAAAAAAGAAGACACAGTACACCGTAATTTAGTTTTGGTGTCTTTAAAGTAATAAAACAGAGAAGGAGAAAACCATCCAGACAACAAATTCTTGGAATTCATAGAATCACAGAATTGTCAGAGTTGGAAGGGGCCTCTGGAGATCATCTAGTTCAACTCCCCTGCTAAAGCAGGATTGCCTAGAGCACATCACTCAGGACTGCAGCCAGGTGGGTCTTGAACATCTCCAGAGAAGGGGACTCCACAACTTCCCCAGGCAGTCTGTTCCAGTGCTCTGTCACCCTCAAATTACCAGCACAGCCTCTACCAGTTACCATTCAGGACTTGCTAGAGTCTGAAGCAGTGGTTGGCTCCATACGATTGATTGTCTGACATTCAGATCTGTGTCTAAAACTTTGGCCTGGCCTGCCTGTTGGAGATACAAACTATGTCTCAAGGATACCAGCAGGATCTGAATTCCCCTAACCTTCAACGCAGGATCAGAGCTAAGAGACTTCTTTCGAGAAGCATTTGGCCTTGCAGCAGTTAGAGAGAATGGAAGGGAAGTCTTTCAGAGAGTAAAATCTGCTCCCCTTCTCAGGGAAAGCAAGGGAAACTTCGCCTGCTAAGTGCTACATTCTAACCATTGTACATCCAGGTTTGGGATGAAGTCAACTCATTTGGGTTATGGTTATCTCTATTCTCAGCACCATTCCCTTGGATGCAGCATGTGGAGCAGTGTTCATAAGATGGATAGGGCACAAAACAAATGCAGAACCATGGTTCTCTCCACATTCTTTCACTGTTGAGTTGCAGCAGTGAACAATTTAGACATCTGAAAGGACAGCCTTGGGGAAGATGACAATGATGTTGCATGAAGGAAATATCAGAGAGAACAAAGGACTTCTCAAGAAAAAATATTTGTTTCTTGCCCAGTCCCAGATCCTGGCCCTCAGCTCCAGTCTTCTTAACTGAGTAGTCCAGACCCTGCCACTGTCGCCTCCCCCCATCTTTGGTCAGCAAATTTCCATTCCTAACCAGTATCTACTTCTTGGTCTGACAATCTATTTGTGCATTCCCTTTAGCCAAGTTTTTGACTCCTTCCCAGTTGCTCTGAAGAATTCCTTGTTTACACTCCCTTGATGCTGGCAAGGATGTTTCTGAGAGCTCCCATACCAGACTTTTACCTGGCGCAACTATTACTGGAGAAATGCACTTTCTTTGATTTCAGGTAAATTCAGCCTGGGGTAAAGATGGTGCGTAGATTGGCTTGGCCCAAGGCAGGAGCTGCAAGGGAACAGAGCATGGGCAGTCACTCTGTGTGGACAAACTGCACCTTCTCTGCTTCACTCCAGCAGCCCTGAAAAACCTGCACATCCACATTAAAGATGGGTTGCATGGGGATACTTGTTCCTAAAATAAGAAAAAAAAAGTCTCTACTTAGCATGGGTAACATAGATGTTATTTCAAAAGTTACTAACTGGACCTAAATGAGAAACTTCCACAAAACCAGCAATGCGCATTTCACAACTGCAAAGACCACTTTGCCTCCACATCTACTCCTGCATTTTGAGTCACTACTAAAATTCCCTAAGAAATTAGATCTTTCTGAAAAACAGTTTCTTAGCATTTTTAAAAATATGAACAAAACAAAATGTTTTCTCAGTTCCTGTTCCCAGAATCTGCTACAGTGTTTTGACAAATTCCAAAATTTCAGCCTTAGGCATACACCTGGAACATAAAATATCAGCCCAAATGGTTAAAATTTGACAAAGTCTCAAAATGTGATTTTATAATAGGAAATATTGGGCAAACTTCATATTATGCACTATTAGCCCCACCTACTAAAAAGATTTCCTTATGTGGAGCAAAGAGCTTTATAGAAACTAGCATTTGCAGATGCAGTCACTATTTCCTAGTGTGCAATACCTCAGTAATTTTGACTTTTTCAAAATTACCAAGTGCAACAAGACAACATCAATGGAATAATCCTTTGATTAATTTATTCTTTTAAATAAAAGGTTGCTTTGAATTATGCTGAAGAAAAATGCATCTGCAAATCAACTAATTGCCATTTAATTACATGGATATTAGTTAAAAACAGCTGAATGGACTTTTTATTTTTTTAATTGTGAAATTTCTCTCCCAGGCTGAACTCTTCTATGCCAAGTTTCTGTGCCGAGCACATTTTTACGGTCTAGTTATAAACCCTAGGAAAACAACATTTATAGGAAATGTTGACACAACCTTAACTAAAGTGGTGCTAGCTGACACCTCTATATTTTCAATTTGGGGATTTCTACTGGGAAAATATAAACGCTAATGCAGTAAAGGAAGCCAACTATAATAAAACCCTCATAGTTTTCCTGTTCACCCCATGAAGACCTACTTCAAAAAGCTCCAACTCAGACTGGAGATGAGTTGAAGTTAACTGTGTTCCTCTGAGGGTACTAAAAATTACCTGCAGGTAGTTCAGCATTACAGTTACTTGCAAGACTTCAGTTTGGTCAAAGCCACGTGGATATCCATTAAAAAAGCCTGAAAAGAAAATGAGAATGTGCATAAGCTTAAAAAAGGGTGCTAGTCCATTTATATCCTTCCTAGCACAACATAAAAAGAGGAAAAAAGACTTTATAGATTCCAGTGAAACAAATGTAAGTACACACAGGGGAAAAATACAAAGATGGAAAGTGAAAAGTGAATTTAGCTTTCCTACCTGTATCTTTTAAATGTGGCTCCCCTAAAAGGAATTAATAAAGGAAGGGCTGGGGCCTCTGCTTAGCCTTCTTTTTAAAAGTGTTTGCACAGATTCATGAGCCAATTAAGATCAGGATGATTGTCAGGACAGCTTCTGAGTCTTGGTGTCAGGGTTCAGGCTGGGCTGGCCACTAAAAGGGAGACAGATGTTGTCTTAACCTGTCTCCCCTGGAAGGGGAAGGAAGAGAGAATAAGGGAGAGAGAGAGACTTGAGAGGTTGAAAAAAAAAAGGTAAAACAGCTTTAATGAAATATTAACAATACAAAGAAAAAAATGATACTATTATTAGGAACATAATGAAATATATACAAATATATACACTTTATCAGGAAGCATAGTGATAGGACAAGGGTAATGGTTTTAAATGGAAGAGGGGACATTTAGCTTAGATATTAGGAAGAAATTCTTTCCTGTGAGGGTGGTGAGGCACTGGATCAGGTTGCCCAGTGAAGTTGTGGATGCCTCATCCTTGGAAATAGATAAGGCCAGGCTGGATGGGGCTCTGAGCAACCTGCTCTAGTGGGAGGTGTCCCTGCCCAAGGCAGCGGGATAAGAACTCGATGATCTTTAAGGTCTCTTCCAACTCTAACCATTCCATGACTTTTTATACAAAACCAATATTGAACTCTGAGGATAATGATCACGTTATTGGCCAGCACTGAAACTGGACTTAGTATCAGACAGGAACTGGATTGAAAAATTGATTCAGAAACATATGGGATCAAAGGCAGAAGAATAGGAGTCCTCCTTGTATGATGGCCATTGAAGAAGAGAGTTATTCTCTTTGATCCCTCAGCTTTGGGGGGAGCATGGGGCAGATGGGATGGAATACCCTGTTGGTCAGTTTTGGGTCACCTGTCCTGTCTGCTCCTCTCCTTTACATTCTTCTGCCTCTGGCCCTCCAACTTGGTACATTAAAAAGTTAGCTGACCTTGGCTGTTATAGGAATAAATATGAGCAAGAGCTTGTCTGCATACCATTCCTTAGTATTTACTATAAACATCAGACATTATCTGCTAGAAGCAGACACTGCCTGAAAAACATACCTTTTATTTCAGAGGGTGCTGTCAGTTAGAATAGACTTCACTGAAAAGTAGAATTACTGAAGAGAAAATTGGCTTTGTTCTATCTCAATCCAGGACACATGGCAAAAGAGATTTGAAAGTCTTGGGTAGATGATCCTTCCTCAAGAATGAAAACCAATCATGTTAGTGATACACTGGAAGGGATATATAGTGGATAATGTTGGAGGGAAGGTCTTGGAAAAGGTGGTAATCTCATATCTTAAATATGGAATTCAGAATGAAAAAGAAATTATATTGTTTAAGGGCAAATTGTGCTGATCCAGCCTGGTAGCCTTCTGCAATAAGATGACTGGCTCTGTGCATCAGCGGAGTACACTGGATGTACACAAGCATTTACCTTGATTTTAGCAAGACTTTCAATATTATTTCCTATAGCATCCTTGTAGCCACACTGGGGAGATACAGACTGGATGGCTGGACTTGAAGATGTGTGATAAACTGACTGAGTCTTCAGGCTCAAAGGATAGGGGCCAATGATTCACAGTCTAACTGGTAACCAGCAGAGTGGTTTTCTGGATTTAACAGTGCGGCTGATACTGTTTAACATATTCCCCAGTCAGTTGGACAATAATCTATAATGTGCTCTGAGCAAATCTGCAGATGATATCAAACTGGGGAGATGGTCAAAATGCTGGAGGGTGGGGCTGCCATTCAGGAAGACCTTGACAAGCTGGAGAAACAGGCCATGAGGAAAGTCTTGAAGTTCAACGAAGGAAAACGCAAGGGTCTGGGCTGAATGAACTCTATGCAGCAGATGGGGCCAGAGTCAGCTGGCTTGGTGGTGGCTCACCAGGAAAGGAGCTAGCAGTCCTGGTATAAAATGTGTTGAACATGACAGAAATGCGCGCTGTGGCAACAGAAGTCTATCTGCATAGACTGCAAGAGTAAAGCCAGCAAGCCAAAGGAAGTGACTATTCTCTTCCCCTTGACATTAACGAGACCTTGTATGAAATAATGTGTCCAATTTGGGGTCTCCCAGTAAAAGAGACATTGATAAATAATGATAGAGAGTCCAGCAGGCGGCCAGCAAGATTTTCAAGGGGCTGGAGCACAAGGCATATAAAGTGAGATTGACAGAACTGGCTTTGCTGAGTCCAGGGAAGAGAAGAATATGGACAAATTGTACTGTTGTCTTCAGTTACCTAAGAGGTGGTTGTAAAAAAGATGTGACTGACTCTTCCTGAAGCTGCATAGCAGAAGGATAAGAGGTAAGAGAAACAACATAATGGGAAATTCCCATTGGACATAGGGGAGAAAAAATCCCAGTACAAATAGTTGAACAATGGCCAGGTTGCCCAGAGAGGTTGTGATAATTCTGTCTTTAAAGCTACTCAAAACTTAGCCAGACAAGTTAACCCTGCTTTGATGAGCGTGTTGGGCAAGGTGATCTCCAACCTGAACAGTTCTGTTCTGTTCACTATTTAGAAACCATCCTGACCTGCCCATTCAAGAGCTGGGTGCAGAAATCAAGACTTTCCAATGTCACTTCTGGTATTTACTTGCTCAGCAGAAAAGGAGCAAGAGGGATGGTGGCACTCCGAGCAGCAGCTGTTGAGTTTCAGATGATGTTCATGTTCCTCCTTTAGACAAACTGGCTGCTGATGGAGCTGGATATTGGCCTGCTTCTGGAAGCCCAGCCTTCTCTCTTTTTAAAGAAAGGCAGCCGAAGGCTCTAGCAACATTACAAAGTATTGGTCTGACTTTTTCTTCAGTTGATATCATACTTAACCTTCACCTCTTCAGAGGTGAAAGTTAGAAAGTTATGTAAAAAGCCAAACTGAATCATCCCGGTAAATACGGGCAAAACACAATTGACCTTGTCTTAGACTTGCAATGACCTACCCTTATATAGCTGTGACCCACTCCATTTCATGCAGTTAACAAACCGTAGTCCTTTGATTCAGTGAGACACTTGCTGCTTTTACCGTTACTGTTGTGTTAAGTCTAATTGTCTGTTAAGAAGGTAATTTGGGTTACACCCCAATTAAAGTCAGACGTACCTAACCTTCTGGAGCTCCCAAGAGACCTTTCACTAAGGTATCTCTATGAGCAGGAGAGCTTTGGATGATGTATTTTTAACCTTGCTAACATTTCAGCCGTGCTGGCAGCAATTCATATAATTTTTGCCTCCTGCCTCCTTCTTCATTTTTCCTCAAAAGGTTTCACAAGATATCACAGTAACCTTGGCAAAAAATGCAAAGTCTACTTTAAGGTTAATGCTAAACTTCTGTAATACATTATTTTAAGGTTTAAAAAAAAGATAGTAAGTTCCAGTATGTACCTGTCAGTACTAAATGATCGTTCATTTCCTGTGAATTGGGAATAAAGTAATAACATACATCTGGTGAGCTAAGACATGTTGCTTATTTCTTTTTCTTCTCTGAGCCATATCCTTTACCAGCTGTGAGACATCACCATGCAGAATCTCCAAATACCTTTGAGGAAAATTAAAACAAAGGAAGAGAGGGCTGGAAGGGGACCCCCTGTGTCTGCGAGCCCAGTCCCCTGCTAGCCCCAGGCCACATCACACAATGCCTTTCATCAGCTGTTCACACTCTTACAACCTTCACAATCTTACAACCCCTCTTGTGCCCCCGCTCTTGCCTTGGAAGTCTGCTCTCTCCCCCATTGATTGCTCAACTGGCTAGATAACGTCTTTCAGTTTCCAGTTAAAATGCATTCATGGGCAGTTTGTGCCCATTTGTTCTTCTGCCAACAGTGTACTTTATCTTCAAAAGATCTTTTCCTTCCTTGGTGTTTAACCTCCTGGTGTATTTATAGAGAGCAATGACATTCCATATCAGCTTTTGTTTTGCTATACTAAATGAGTCAAGCTCTCCTGGCCTCCTGATGCAAAGTAGGTTTTCCATTCCCCATCATCACAGCACCTATTTTCTGCCCTTGTTCCCAGGTCATCTTTGGCTTAGAGAGCTATTGCTGGACATAGTGTGCCAGATAATGTTTCACCAATTTATTTTATTAGTTGCTAACCATTTTCTCATGTGAATCATGCCAGAAGATGACATGCTAAAAGGATATACATCACCAAGTCTACAAAATATATTGAGAAAAATTCAATTATTAGCCTCCTTCCCTCTTTAATGTAATATTTCTAAATGTTAGGTAATTGTGTGCTTTGCAAGTCAGTGGGGTTCTGATGACAGGTCCTGAAGCACACATGAGAGCCTAGAAAAGGAGTTTTAGCTATGAAAACAACTGCCATCAAAATGCAATGACCAGAATTAAAAGAGTCCAAGGGAGAGCTGAAGTAGGATTTATTACTCCACTGCAATGGATGATGAAGGAGGTGATTAGGAATTGACTGTCAAACTCAATTCTTTATACTCTCCTGGCATGACAAACACTTGAAACACGATACATATTTACATGACTAAAAATCTCAGCCTCTGGCATTTTCACATATTCCATTAGAAAGTGTAAAGGATGGCAAGTGAAATTATTTTACACTATAAATACAGTTTTCTTCCTGCATATCTCCAAGTCAGAAAAATAGTAAAATGTAACCCACATGATTAAGTAGAGAAAAGAATATCCTTTGCATTTTACTCCACATGCATTCAGTCTACTCAGCTCTTGAGCAACTTAATGTAAAAGATTAAATTTTATGTTCTCATTGTTCATTTCTGAGGTGTGACCTGAATAAAATCCTTGGGGTAAAAAATCCCACAAAACAAAAATTCTTATTGATTGAATGTTTTATGGAATAAAATTTAAATGTATATGTTCTTTATAATGATACTAAAACAACAAATTCTTTCATTCTTACAGAGCAATTCCAGAAATTAAGAGTCTCTTTCATGATTCCAGCCAACACTGAGCTATGCCCCAATAGAATAACTTTCTTTAGTATCACACTGATGGTAATGAATCTTAGAGGCAAATAGTTCCTTTTCCAGCCCTTTTATATTATATTCATAAAGGTATGAGGGCAGCTTGATTCATTAAACATTAAGCTGAAGGCAGCATTTGGAAATGACCTGAATGGGGACTGCCCCTCTGGATTAAATGTAATGTTCTCCTTGCAGACAATACCAAAGTCGGCTGCACACAGGAGGTGAGCTCAACTGCTCTGTTAGTTCCCAGAAAGAAGAAATCGTGGTTTGTACAATTTTCCTTTATGTAAGAAGCAGATTCCCAGTCATTGTTCAGAGGCAGTTGCAATTAGGCAGTCTTTGTACCTCTTCTGCCATTTGTGGTTCTCTAGACACATGAGTGTTGTCCTTCTACATGTAAATCTCTGTGTGTTTTGAAGATATTTTTGCTCTGTGACCTGCCTATTGGACAGGCTAAGGCTCAGATTACAGTGGTTTTCAATGGACATCAAGCACATGCTAGTACTTTTGCAGGCAGGAATGACCTCTTGAATTCAGAGCTGTAAAATGCAGCTACTGTGTTTACTCAGTTGAGGGACAAATCATGTTCCACAGGTCTCATATTCTCAGGTTGGTTGTAAACCTTTTTGTTTTGCTTACACTATGTTCTGGGACTCAAATTTCTCACCCTCCTGGGGTCGCTGCCCATAGGAGACTTTTTTGGAAAATTCAACTGATTCAGTACTAGTTCTGTGTCAGTCACACATCCAACCCCCTTTGTCAGTTTAACACCCAGTAATGGGGAAAACTCCGTTGCAGTGAAACAAGGTTGGTACATGATACCGACTTTTTTATTCTAATATCTTCAAATGAGGCTATTTCAGGAATTGAGAATAATTCTCTCGGAGCAACAAAGTTTATATAGCCAACATAAACAAGCCTATGCCTGCTTCATGCCAGGGGAGGAGAGAAGGGGTGATATTTCTTTTGCTACCAACATAGGCTCTTTTGCTTGAATAGTATTTTTGGCAGATGCTACCATATTTAACTTCCCACAATGGCACTGTTTACTTAAGGCCAATATGAAACATCCCTGGCCCTTCGCTTAGATTTTTCAGTCCCTTGGTTGACTTTCACGTATCCTTTTAAGCACATTTTTTGTGGTGCCTTTGGAATCGTTACTCAGTGCCTTTAAACGAAATACTTCCAGACAATGAGAACTCCATCTTTGTAGGGCAAGGAAATAAGCTGTACCAGCTGCACCACTGCTCATGAGTGTCACTACTTTCTGTACATCCTGTTCTCATGAGTAGTTCAGAGGAACAAAAGAGCTGCCAGACCAGAGGTCTACCTAGCCAAGTACCTTGTCACCAACAAAGATCAGTTGTGATTTCTTAAGGAAGAATGTAAAAAAAATATATTGGTACTCTGCCTAATATGGACTTGGGGATCTAGAGATCATTTTGCCCAAGGCTGTACTGTTTTGTTTTATCAGAGTGACCTAGGAGAAATTTAATTCTGAATTTGCTCTCTGCATTTTTGTGGTATAGAAAATGTATTTGCAGCTATAAATCTTTCCCAGCTTTGCATTTGATTTCAAGTCAGATATCTGTAGCTGTAAAAATAAGTTTCAAATCCTTATAGGAAGTTTACTGAGTCCTTGCAGATAATGTTTTATGGTTAGCCAACACAGCCTCAGCTTTCTAGAGAACATCGTTATTTTTCACCCACGATTTCAGGCTGAAGCCTCCTTCTCTGTATGAGTGCAGTGACATCATTTCTACTCATAATGTTATGTGCCCATTGCTGATCTCTGGCTGCAACCAAATCACTGCTCTACAAGCTGCCACAGCCGCTGTTAAGCCACCACAGGCTGCCCCCCGTGTGTTGCTGTGGCCACAGTCGCAGGGCATCTCTGCCAAGGGGTACCTTGTGTGTCTGGACAGCCTGAGCAGCCAGTGCTTCCTCTGCCCGCCAGGGACAGCTGGGGAATGCACTCTGTAACCTTCTTCTCTATTGAAGCAAATGTGTTAGGGATGGCCTTATAGTGGCCAGTCTGCGTCTTGCCTAACATTTCTCCCAGATGTGTTATTCCTGCTGAACAGCATTCACTGTTGTTATTTAGGTAAAGCTCTGGGTTCTCAGAGCTTCTGGTCATGCTCTTCTACTGTTTTCCCCAGGTGAAAATACCACCTATTACTTAGTACTCTCACCACCACCATTAGGGGTTTTTTTCTGTGTTGTCCTATGAAACACTGTGGGTGCCAAACACTGCAAACAGCCGTCTGCAGAAACAGTGTCTCCCAGAGGAGGTGCAGAATGTGCACAAACATGTGCTCTGTTTTCCTAAGAATACCTGCCAGAATCCTGCTGATGCATCAAGCATAGGAAAATATTTGGCACAAGCCATGTCTCCAAAGATTTCTCTCCTTGTAGGTAGTGGAAAATATTCCTTTTTTAACATACTTATTTCATTTTTTTGGTTCTCTCTATATAAGTGAATACTGATGTCTTTCCCTACTGCAGTGTCCAATAATTGCAGCCACTCGTGGTTTCTCAGATCTCTCAGAGCACTTATCCAGTCCCATTTTAGCTCCTGCCTCAAGGTGAGTGGTATGAACTGTTGTCATGCTGCACTCTCTCTGCTCTGTCCTGTGCTTCTGAGAGTTTCCTCTTCCCCAGAAGACTTCCCCTAATTATTTTTCAGGTTTTTTAAGTCCTTGGACATCCCAACGAATGCACCTTCTTAATGGCATTAAGATTTTTTTTAACCCATTAATAGGTACTGCTTTCACTGGTATACTTACAAATTGTGCTGAGGTGGTGGCATGACTAGAATGTTAATAAACAAGCATTATTTTGCTCAAGAAGGGCAGGCAAGATTAGACAGAATGAGATATACTGTTCTGCATTCACAGGTACATATGTGTGCTGGGAGATCCAGAACATGGAGGAAGTTACATTCTCTGAGAAGGTAAAAGATAAAAGGAATATGAGGGCTCTGATCGTGGGGATTGCAAAATATCAAACAAGGAAGGCTGGAGGTTTTTTGCGTCCAAAAAGCAGAATCAGCCAAAGGACAGGATTTTATATTTAATGAAGGACTTCAACAATCCAGGTGTTCATTGGTGAAAGAACGCAATAAAACATCAATGTCCAGTGAGTTCCTGGAATTACTGGCAATGTTGTTCAAAAAAGCAGAGGAAGAAGTCAGAAAGCAAACTTTTCCAGGTTTGATGCTAAGCAATTATGCAAGAATGTGGAGGTGAAAGGTAATATGTGTAAGAGCAACCTTGGAGTCACAAGGTATAAGACCACTGGAGAGGAAATGTAGAGCAAAAAAAGGTAATGGAGTAGGAGGTTTCAATAAACTACTAGATAGCTGGTAGATAAGTGAACATAAGCATTAAAGACAGCTGTAAGTTCCTCAAAGAACTGTTTCTAAGGACAGTAGTATTGATTTTTCCACATCAGAGAAACTATAGACAATGTAAAAAGAGACCAAACTGGTTAAGCTATGATCATTCATAATATAGACCAAAGGAAGTAAAATGAAACCAAGTCAGATTACGCAGGGCACTGAAGAAAGTAGCCCGGTCATGTGGGACCAAAATCTGTGTTTTGTCTTTTCTGATCCAAAATTAGATGTGAAGAGCAAGAGGCATAAGGCCAAGAAGTTCAGCAGTAATGAGGGGAAATCCAAGGAAAGTGATTGTTTCTACTTATAAATGAAGGAAAGCCATAAAGCCAAGCAGGCTGAAATAGATAATTTTGCACCACTTGTCAACTCAAGTAATCAGCTCTAACCAGCTGTCTAGCACAAGTAAGACTGATGATTGCAGGGCTTGGAACAGGGAATAGGTTAAGGAACTCTTAGACAAGGTTAGGTGAGTTCAGATCAGTTGCACCTGCTTGATAAACTCCGTCTGTGGATGGCACAAAACCTTGGTTAGAAAACGGTATCCAGCAAAGAATAATCTATAAGTAGTTTTCCGTTACAGTACAGGTATATTTCTGGAGGACTTCCACAGGAATCTCTCCTGGCTCATTTTCTGCATGATGTCTTTCCTGGGGGCCTGAATAACACAATATATTTAGTAAGTTTGCAGATGACATGTAGCTGGAGGGACCACAGATGGACTGCACAATGGGAATTCAAAATAATCTTGAAGAAATTTATTGATGAAATGACCTGCAAAAACCAGAATGGAAATGAAGAAGGACAAGTTTAAAGCACCAAACCTGTACAAGAAAGATCACCTGAACCAATAGGGTTGCAGGTGCACCTGGCTACCTCTTGGCTCTTCAAAAGAAGTCTGGAGCTGCAGTGGGTCATGAGCTGAGCAGGAGTCAACACAGTCATATTGTGTGAAAAAGGCAGATCCAATACCAGAATGTGGATGCAGGAGTTAGAAGGCCCAGGAAGGTTTTCACCTGTTCCACTGAGCATTTCTAGGGCATCAGCTGGAGCATCATACTCAGTTTTAACCATTGCCCATCAAAAAGCATGGAAACTAGTTCAGAACAATCCAATGGAGGCCAACGTAGATGATTAGCAGTAGAACACATGACCTGGAAGAAAATCACAGCCTAAACACCACAGAGGGGTGACAGAGGGAAAAGGAGCTATGTATATGTCCTGGTTTGGGGGTGGAGCAGAGCCAACTTTCTGTTCAGAAAAAAGTTCTTGCTTATACTTGTGGCTGTGGCAACCAGAGTCCACTGACATGGCTGTATACTCCATGCAGGGGTCACATCTGTGGGAAGGATTGGGTCAGGGGACCCAAACTGACCAATAGGCTATTCCATCCCATCTGCCATGCTCAGTATAAAAGCTGAGGGGTCAAGGGATGAGCTGCTTTTTCAATGGCTTGGTTTGTTAATGGGTTTCTTAATTTAGTGACTGAAGTCTGAGGCTGATTCTGTCAGCTTGGTTGTCTGGTTGTCTTTGATTCTGATCTGTGGGTTCCTGAATCCAGATGTAGAATCCAGTTCCCAGTCTGGAACTTCCTCAGTGCCTGCCGGTGACATCTTCCCCAGGAATTTGATATGGTTTTGTATATATTGTATCTATTTCATTGTTTTCTTTTTTATTTTACTATTAATATTTCATTAAGGTAGTTTATTTTTTTCCTAAACTCATAAATGTCTTTACCTCTCTTCTTCTTCTCCTTGGAGCGAGAGGTGATGAAGAACATCCATTGTCTTGTCATTGGCCACTCTGGCCCAAACTGTGACAACACAATAACTAATCCCAAATATATAGAAAGTCCTATAAAAAGTAAGTAATTATTTTTTTTCAAAACAACAAACTTAGATTATAGATTTTTTTTTTAAGTTCAGTATTATGTAAAATAGCGGTGAACTTGATAAGGCTTTCTTCTGAGTAGGGAAATCACAGAATTTGCATTGCTGGAAGTTTTTAGGAACAGGCAAGACAAGTAACTGTCAAAATTCATCTGGAAATAATTTTCCTATTAGTGGTTAAAGCAGTGAGCTACATGATCTCTTGACTATCTTTCTAGCCATGTACTCAGTTGTATGGAGCTGTGCTCCACTTATCATTCAATTTTGCAGTTTGTTTACATGGTCCCTTTGGGCAGAGTTCATTACACAGAGACCTAAATCTTGTTTATTACTTCCTTTCTGTGGATATTTTAGTGCTAATATTCATGATAGTCCTGCTTTGGCTAGTATACCTCTATTCTCAAAATATGGAACTGTCCCACTTGCTTTCATGTTTATAGTTCCCTGCATTTTTTATGATAAGATTTTCCAGTGATCCTACAAAAAAGCTCTTCTGAACTGGAAGTTCTGCTACTGGCTTCTTCATTCCTGCTGGATGGTTTGCTGCCACCTGGAAACTCTTAAGCAGCAATGCTATCCTTTAGGGTTTGCAGTTTATTCCATGGATCAGCATTATTTTCCCTATGTTGTCTGCACAGAATACAGCTCCATAGACTGTTTTGAGGGACACTAATTCTTAGCATCAGTCAAGACTGTAACTCCTGTTATATGGTCAAGCTTACTCTAACTGGTAAATAAAATTAGGAGGGGGAAATGGATCACTGCTTCTATCCTTATCTATGCTATTGTTCCTAGATAGATAATATTGAACACCTACTTGGAAAAAAAAAAAAAGGGTTTTGAGACCAGAGTAACGGTAAGCACATTCAAAATCTTAAGGTGATGGGTGCTTTTTCTTCAAAATATAAATAGGAGAATGATTAGGAGACTCAATGGTGGCGACAGGGGCACATGAATATAAATCCATGGTAGAGAGGCAGACTTTGTTCATCTTTATGATTTTTACTGGAGCAAGTTGCAAGATAGGAAAGTCAATCAGGAGCACCTGGTGACTGAGGCCACCTCCTCCTATTTTCCTTAACCCTACTCTTCTTAGCAATTCATTCTTAGGGATTTTGACTTGTGCTCAATTTCCCCAGCAGCAGAGTTCATATGTACTTGATTACTTACACAGGAGACAATTTAACCATGTAAACCTCATATGTGAGGGATTAGCTGAGGGCAAAGTAGGGCTCTTAAACTCTTAACATGAGTATAGTTATGACAGCACAGTTTGATTAAATTGAAACATTTCACTTAGTAAAGTATAGATTTAATTCTAATAACTTCAAAGGCGTCAAAAAGGAAGGGGTACTCATTCCACTCAGCGCATACTGTCTGCACATCTGTCTCTCTGAGGGGAACAATCAACAAACCCTGCATGGAAAAAACCCCAAACAATTACCTTTCTTGTACATAATTCATCTTCTGGTACTTGCAATTGTTGTGGACACATCTGCATGATTTCTACATAGAGAAACGAGGTTAGTGATACAAAGTTTTATTTGAGAGGCAGAACATGCTGTTTGTCTATATTAAGATAAAATATAAAGGTGTTACGAGTGTTCTCTTTTATTTTCTGCAGATATAAAAGCTAAATTATTTGTAATGTCATGCAAGTGTTCTTCAAGATGCTACTGCCATCTTTTTCACATTACAACGGTTTCTCCACTGACCATGGCTTTCATGCTTAATTTTTATGTTTACCATCAGTCAGGCAATTCCAATTGACATATGATTTGATTTTTCTGCTACATAAACCAATTTTACATCAGTGTAGTTCCAGTAACTGGGGCTACTCACGCCATAAGAAAAGCACCAAGCCCTTTTTTATTTCCTTTAGTTTTTCTTTCTGAAAGTTCTTGGGCCAGATTCTTAGCTGATCTAATTTTTCTCTGTTGCTTTCTGTGTGGCTCTGCTGACTTACTCTATTGGCCAAATTTGCCTTTCATCATTACATGTTAGCTTTGAAATGAGTCAGTTAAAATTTCTGCTGTTCTGTTTTACTGAAATCTTTCCCCTGGGTTGAACATTTTGAGCTCTCTTCCTGTCCTTATGGGCACCCATGTGATTTGCTAAAATTTCTGTGAAATTGCTGGCCCAGCTTGCAAGGTTGGTGCCTAAAAATAACTGCCTTGAAATCAATGGCCAGCCTTAAGAAACCTTATTCATACATTTTAAGTTATATGATAAATTACTGCTCCACTGTATTAAGAATTTATACTGAGAGTGACTCGGGTGGACGGTATGAACTTCTTTATCCACCAGCTAAAAATCTACTCACTTCTGCCTTGTAGAGATGGGGAACATAAGCAAAGTAGATTCCTGACTGGTTTGGATTTCAGTAATGCAGCAAACATCCCCCGAGTATGTGTGGAGACTGAGAAAGTGTGCAGCCTTCACCCTTCTGCTATTGCTCACAATTTAAAAGCCAGCAGCAGGAACAGGAAGAGAAAAGGTCACAAGAGGACAGTGTCCATGGCCAGCATCAAGTTTCAGAGTAGGGACCGTCAGGGAGAAAATGAAAAACATTTGGATTTAATTAAGGCACTAATCTGGAAAAATAAGGAACAGTTGAAAGCTGCAGAGTTGGGGCATTGTACAAACTTTTCTTGATTGCAAAGTAACCTTGCAGGAGCTTCTGCTACTGAGAATAAGGAAGGAAGAGGTTGGTAGAAACTGCGGCTCCGAAGTCTACCCTAGAGCACTCGTTTTTATAGTGCAGTAGCATCAATAAAGCCAGAGAAGGGAGTACAATAGGAAAAGGGTCTGCGAGAAAATGACATAGATTGCTTAGAGCTTTGCTCTTCAGTGGATAGCGCTTTCACATCTCTGAAAATATGTATTTCTCCTAGAAGTAGCTTTTCAGTTGTCATCTTAAATTTTCTGCTAGAAAATTCTCCTTGTGCTTATATATAGCATCTAAATAGCAGGTAAATCTTGGGTTACATAAAATAATGTTGTGGATAATATGCACATATATCTGCTTATATTTATCTCAAAAGAAAACGTGGTGAGGACACGAGATGAGAGAAGACAAGACGCTGGAATTTCCTCTACCCTTTACAAAGTCTATCTACATGAGAGTTCTAATTAACTAAAGGTTAACTTGGTTTCAGTCTTCTGTGTTTGTCACTAGTTTGGATTAGGGGGCTTTCTTACCCTCAGTGGCCTGCTCATACTTCAACATGAAAATCACATTAGAAAAACTATAATTCTGGGCACCCCTGACAGGCAGACACTGAAAATGCTCGACCTCAAGTGCTGTCCTTTCAACTGCTGTAAACTGGCATAGCTATTCATCTAAGTAATGCAGTGCAGCTCCGTATGGCAGTGGTATAAATTTACCCATTAGAAGCTGTATGCACACCTATGAGGTTATCGAATAAGCAAGGTCAAAATGGATGTTGTGTGTCTAAATGCATAATTTTGGGTTGTTTTGTTGTTTTTTTTTTTATGGTCAAAACAAAGATTCAAGAAAAAGTATATTGTTCATGTACAGAAACTAAGGCAAATTTTCTACAAGTCTGACTAAGCGTGTCTTATACAGAACTTTCTGTGGAAGGACAGATTTCTAGCCCTGGAGTCAGAAGAGGTATGCTCATGAGTAGGAAAAAAGGGACGCAGCAATTATTATTTTACGTCAGCTGCTTTACACCTTTTAGAATCACATTTAATGAAAGGAGACAATTAATTTTCAATATAATGAAATGAAAAAATTTGGACATTAAACTCTTTTCTAGTTTCCAGCTGCAATTTCTCAGCTTTACCAGTTTCAGGACCCCTATGGCCAGATCCTTACATGCAGAAAATTGGCTCCATTAAGAACAGAACGATGCCTTATATCATATAGCCACATGGCCCTGAGTCCAAGTGTGTCTTCAGTTGCGTGTGAGACCCCAACACTCCCATGAATTGCTTTGTATGCAGTTGTCTGGGCAAAATCATTTCAGACTGTGCACAGAGAGGTGCTCAGGTACCTGACACTAGCCTGCACCTATTCTGCGTAGTAAGTACAATACATAAAGACAAGATAAAGCAGAATCAAAGTAACCTGTTGTTCCTTCCAATAACAAACAGGAAAAGAACTGAGTGCTGATGTCTATTGAGGAAAAGAATTATGTAATAACTTGATATTAAGTGAGAAAAAAATAAATGTAGCTTATTTTTTGATAGAAATATGTACTATTTGATAAAGAGATGTAGAAGTTTCTGGGTCTCACATGAAAGCTCTTTTAAAATTGTGTTTTGTGGCAATTCTTTCTACAAATGGCTGTGGCATGCAGTAAATAGTACAGTTGTTGTTTTGAAGAAGTCTGTTTGCGCCGTGGTATGAAAATAAAATCCCACATCAAAGAGTACAGTACAAGTTAGCCCTGACCCACAGACAAAGGATATTTATGCAAGGATGTGTGGGTTTTTTCTCAAAGCATTGCTTTTCCATTTTGTTCTTTTTGAATTTTTCCCATCACCGGTGAAATATGTTCCCTTTCATCCTCAGCAGAGCACTGGACAGGTGTACTCAAAGCCCCAAACCTGCAATTTAAGAGATGCTCACATGGTTCACTACAAGCTGGGAGAACTTACTCTGGTATCATTTAAAACAGATTTATGCTGATGAGTGAAAATTTCTGGGTGAAATTCATGTCTTTTTAACTCAGGGTAAAGACTGACTCCAAAATCAGCCAAATGAAATCATCCTACAGAGAAACCATTGGAAATGGTATTTATACATTTGACTTAAGTCAAGTGATCTAACTGTTGATTAGTTTCATTAATGTAAGTCCCAGCTGATGCCAGTGTCAACCAAGCTATTCTTGCCTTTTAGATATGTGTGACTGGGGACCAGATTATCAAAATTTTTTTTTTATTAATTTAGGCAGAAGAAGTGAAACTGGAGGTTCTTATTTACAGCTGAATAAGGATATAAAACCAAGAGTAGATGTGGGGAGAAAGGAGAATTTCAGTGAAGTTCTCTAAAGCACTCAGCCTACTAGGAAGCAGCTTCTGTTGCCACTGCCTCTGCCAGCCTTTGTAGTTACACGCATGTAGTTGTTTCTTTTCCAAGAGCTTCATCAAGGAAGTTTCCACCTTTTCTTATGTTACCTTGCTCACCTGAACATCACCAAGCAGGTTTTCTATTCCTATTTAGCTCTTGAGAGGGTTGGCAGTATTTTAATGTCTGTACGTAGCATCTCTGTAAGACAGGTTTTTTTTGGGTTTTTTTTTTTTTTTTTTTTTTTAAACTCTACTGCTGTCTGAAGCAAATTTAGGCATAGGTGCCTGGCAGTAATCATTAATGCTCTGCCTTGCATGTGTGCAGACTGCAGCAGAGGTCCTGGGCTCAGTCTTGCCCTTGAGAAGTGGTACGTTTAGTTCCATGTAGGAGTCATGGAACATGAACATCTAGAAGGCACTGTTAGAGCAAATGAAGCAGAAAAGATGCTCCCAAATACAAGTGGACGCAAATATCTCCCCTCTACTTTCTGAAGAGATGCCAGTTCCTCCTGTGTATACACCTGGTAGAGCAGCACTACTCAAAGAAACATCTCAATCTTCCATGGCAACGAGCCCAGAAGCTGATCTGCCAGCCCCAACCTAGTTACTACTAGCAGGCAGTAAGTGGGGACAGCTTGCTTCCCAAAGAGCAAGAGTGACCTATTTCTTCTGTGTTGTGGACAATTTCCATACTGCTGCTCTGGTGCTGCAACTCTTTTTGGTGACTTTTAGGACACAGAGTTCTAGGCAACTCCCTCTGTCTTTCTGCTATGATCCCCAGTCATCTGAATTTTGCTCCACTGCCTATCCCAGCAGACTTGCTAGCTGGCTGAGCCCACAAGCATGTCTCGTTTCATGTGCGGTGATTCCAGGAAAAAATAGCAATCAAGTCTTTTGAGCCTTCATCCTCCTGCTCCTTCATCATTTAGCATATTCTTATGCCCTCAGAAGCCCTATTAAACTACACTGCCAAAAGCGTCTGCCTGCATGCCTGCCAATGCAGGTACTCCCAGAGACATGCTCATGGCACTCATCAGCATCCCCTGTGCTGCCTGACAGCAGGTCAAAAGTGGCACAGGCAAAACCATTAGATGCCAGCATAAGAATCATGGGAGTTGTTAGTTTTAAGTCCAGTCTCCAAATTCCTGTGGTTTCTGGTAGGTGTCCTAGACTTCACCATTAGTAAAACCACTATGGAATAGCTTCATGGCATACTGAAGGATTTATTCATATAGATGTAGAGCTGTGGAGAACATATGACTAACAAGAAAAGCACCTTGACGATGGAAAAAAGGAAGCTGTATGGGTGCACTTCTGTTTAATATAGTTTAATTATTGCACTTTTAATGAATAAACTATTCCAGTGGAACAATCCCAGGTAGATTTATCCAGGAATTTCTCACTGATGTGACCCATGGCATCCCCACTCTTTGCATCTTTCCTGTCCATTGTTTAGTAAAATAGACCTCTAATTTTCATAGAATCAATGGTTAGAGTTGGAAGGGACCTTAAAGATCATTGAGTTCCAACCCCCCTGCCATGGGCATAGACACCTCCCACTAGAGCAGGTTGCTCAAAGCCCCATCCAGGCTGGCTTCCATCCAGGGATGGGGCATTCACAACTTTTGTACACTTCATTCTTCAGCCAATTCCAATTAGGTGTAAACCTACAATAAATTTGATTGATTCTTCTGCAGAGAGAAATGCTTTTATGATAAAAATCCCAATAGGCCTTCTACCATAGTCTGGTTTAGTATTGTGTGTATATTCTGGCATCCTGAGTCTTGCCAATGCAAGTTCAGAGACATGATCTCTCTGCATCAGGGAAAGGTGTATGTATTTATATGTAACATAGAACATGATTTGGTGTGCGTTCCTAGCTAAATATATAAGAAAGACAACTACCAACTCAACAGCTCCTGAAAAATTAACATTCTCAATTCAGTGACATTTTTCATTGTGTGCCTTCATTGGGCTTAGTACGTTATGCATGAAAGCATCAGACGTAGAATCATTTGTGACAGGAACTAAACTTCAGCTTTTATCTCCTGTTCCTAGTTTTATGTGTTTGGTTGTTTTTTTGTTTTGTTTTGTTT
>VZRU01017655.1:0-52229 GCA_013398155.1 Pedionomus torquatus | reverse complement strand
CAGCGGCAGGCAGGGAATCTTTTCAATATTTCTGCTCCCGGCTTACCTGGAGCGGGGCCAGCACTGCTTAATATAGACCGGGGCATGACTGTCTGGTAAAAATCTTCTGCCTATGCAGATCTGTTTTCAATTTTCTTTTCCAAACAGAAGGATGTACCGTGAAGCAGCAAGCTTTCTAACTGACAAACAAGCTTTGGGGACGGGTCTTGGGGTATTTTTTTGAGATTTGGCACATACAGAAAATAGGCTGAAACTTTTACTGCAAAAACTGTTTCATGTAATAAGATTTTCTCGAATCTCATCTCCATTTACAGTCACTTATGAATAAAAATTAGTGGGCAATAGGAAAAACCATACGTTCAAGCAACGCTGGTACTCTATGCAAAAGTAGGGCTGGGCTGGGCACATGCTGAATGCGTGGACACAAAGTCAATACGAAGGAGAGAATGCAGAAAAAATGGCAGAGCACATACAAAACAAATGGAGGCATGGCTTGAAAATTTATTCTTTGATGTCCTTTATCCTTTTTTTTCTTAAATATAAACTTATGCTTATAAGCTTTGTATGGAAACTGCATCAAAGATATGTATATCTGAGTTGTTTTGCCCTTGCATTATTGACTGAAAACGCATAATTGGTTTTAAGATGTGAATCACAAAACCATAAATACCTTGATACCTCAACCAGTGTAATAATAAATACAGGGTACAGCTAAGTGTATTGGCTCCTAATACAGGTTTCACAACATTCTGGGCATTCCTGAAAAACAAGGTAAGTTACGTTCTAAATATACCTCAAGCATAGATATTTTCTACCAATACATCATCAGAGTCTGATGTCTTTCTGAAGGATATGGACTCACACCATTTCAAAAGAAAACCACGTTAGTTCATTTCGGGATGAAGGAAACTTACCTCCACTCCGCCTTGTTATGCAGGAATGAGTTACACTGGTCTGGAAGGTTGCTGTCATTTGACATAGATTCCAGGATTGAAATGATCTGCTTGAAAGATGGCCTTTTCTGAAGACAAAAAAAAAAAGCCCAAAACATAACATTTGTATTCATATACAACCACTACTGTGTAAAATTATTTGAATATTTAGCAAGCAGCAGAAACTGGGATGCTGCTTTCTGAACACAGCATCCTATAAGAGGGCTGTAAATTTGTGAGGTTTTTGTTTCTTCCCATTGAAGAAAAGGTCAGTTTGGGAAGAGTCACATAAACTAGAAGGACTCAAGCCTTAGCTTAATCTCCCCTATCTACCAGTAAAACCATCTGGAGCTCAGTAAGAATCTTTATGGTTATTGTGCTCTTAATTCTAAAGAATTATGCTTTCCTCCAGCTAAGAAGGAAAATACTGCCCAAAAGAGAAGGCTGGACCCACTAGCAACTGGTAATTAGACAGACGGCCTTTTACAGGTAGTAACCCAAACACTTCAACATGTGAACAAGCTATTTAGCTGCCCATCAAAAATAAGTATCTGCCTGCAGTTCCCCTGTTGCAGAGAAGGACAGACTTTCCAGAAAACCTTTCCATTAGCTACCTCAGAAGCAGCCAAGGAAGACGGGAAGACTGAGGCTAGACAAGGATGTCTCGCCTGGTAGTCCTGCTCATGACAATGGTGCTTGTCCTCTTCTGTCCTGGGCTCATTTACCAACTTTCTGTTCCCGGGCTCTCCATCCAGCACCCACTGTGCTGACTAGTCAGAGAGCAGCTGGAATTTCTCTGTATTTTCTACCTTCCCCTCAGTCCCAAAAGGAAGCTATGAAGTAGAATAATAACTGAAAACTGAAAAAGCCACAGTTAAATGTTAAATGTGTTTCTTGAAAGAGCGCTGACTCTGTTAGTCTGTTTGACAGACCCCAGACAAGGTTGAGACAAAAGGTTGAAACAAAATGTAGCTACATAATAAGGGGATGATGCACATTCTCTCTCTATTGCGCCTGTAATTATACCATTTCTGCTAAAATTACAGATGCCGCAATTAAAACGTGCATTTTAATTTGGGAGCACAAAAACAATTAGGAACAATGCTGAGGTGTCTCTCCCAGGAAGATCCAAGTGATTTCCACATTATAAAAGAAAGACAATTTCTTTATTTTAAGTGTCAAATAGCAAGAAAAAGTGTCAAATGCATAACAAAAAAAGAGACAAGCTCTCTTATACTGTAATGCTGCACTGTTCGCCTGTAACTGGAGGCTTTGTCTGTCATTTTTGGTCCATCTCCATGATTTCAGGCAGCGGGCAGCTGGATGAGTGACGCAGATTTTCTTTGCAGCAGACAGCACTTGCCCCCACCACCATGTGGTTCTGCAGTTTGGCCCCCGGCCCACACACAGAGCGGCAACCCAGGGGTGCCGAGCAGCAAGGCAGCAGGGACCTACCCAGCATCACAGCACTTGCACTTGTTGATCTGGTCCCAGTGTGGGAGCCCAATGGGTTCTCCTGCATTTACAGAGGTGCTGGGGGAGACAGCAGTCATCCTCGTACACATGATGCTGGCTGGGCCTGCCACGGCTGACCAGACCCTCTGAACACACCTGGTAGGAGCCTGAAGGTCACAAGTGTGTCGCACGAGGGGGTACAGAACACAAAACTCATCACTGGCACCAACCAGGACAGACAACTCTGGTGCAGTTTTGGGAAAGGAGAACCTTCTAAAAACCCTCACACCCTTCTTGGTGCTACAGTTGCATCTCTTGTAACCACGCCAGTGGGTGCAAACAGACTGGCAGGTGTGTAACATGCCTTTACTAAACTAATTCTGCTTTCAGGACAAGACAAAGGGCAAACCTCCCCATGCTGTATTAATGACAATATTTTATGGCCCATATAGGATTCTTCTACAAAACACTTCCATGAGTTTTGCTTGGTCCTTTCTCGGGGGTATACTGGGAAGTAACAGGCAGAGCTGACACTCAGTGAGCACAGTCAACAACACTACCAGGCCTGCCTGGAGTAACTGGAGTGGAGACAGAGGGCAGAGATTTTACCAAGGGCAGGTGAAAGCACCGTCTGGTTTGGGAGGAGCAGCAACACACACTATTTGGATCCTACACTACAGGCCAAGTTGCCCAACTAGAGCTGGAACAAATACACAGTCACACAGTAGTGACAAAACCTGTACATCTCTGGCTGTGCAATTTCTGTGACCAGCCAGCAGCTCCCCTGCCAGACTCACAATTACCAACTTTCTCTGGAGGCAAAGCTGACAGGAAGACACAAGCCTACATGGCCATGTGGGTTTTTTTTCGTTTCTTCCCTGTAGACAAGTATAATTTCAGGTTTAATAAATGCACTCTAAGTGCAGACTGGTATTTTGGTTAAAACTGGCAATAAGTGCTTGATGAAACTGGAGCCCAAGCTGAGAAGCTTTTTTTTTTTTAAAAAATAGTCTTATTTTCAGTGGATGACTGGTTAGCATTTTCTAGAAAGTCAAGCATCCCAAGTCATTCCTCATAAAAGATTCTTAAAATATCAAGGCATGAGCCGCCTTTGAAAATTGTTTCCCTTTATATCTGTGATGTCTCATACAAAAATCTTTAAAATATATGCCCCTCTAGAAATAATTCTGGCTAATATTTTTATTGTTTCCTTCCACTCAGTATTTCTTACTAAACAGATCTGAATAAAAACCAGGATCATTAATCCATATGGTTTTCCTTTCTTGTTACTTCTCTGTTCCCAGCTTTCTGATTGCCATTAAAATAGCCAATAATTTATAAGTAACTTTGATGTTAAAGTGGGTATAAACTGAAGGAACAGATGAAATGAGAAAGAAACACTCACCTATGTTTCTAAAGCAAGTATCACCAATAAACAAAGGCATCAGTGATGAGCAATCTTGTTCGTACAATTATCTAGTACCCAAGCAAAAGCAGCTTGTTTGGTAGGGATTTTAACACGTGGAAATAGTTAAAGAGACTCAGTTACCACAGATATTGTTCTTTTATAATTACTAACTTAAAATAATTAGTAACAAACATTTCAGTAAAATGCTTTGAACACAGTAGAGACTGTTTCAACTAGCGCAGCTTAAACTTTATAAAGTCTACCATTACAACTATCATGCGGAGCAGTGCACTACAGACATTTATTTCCATGTATGAAGAAATTCTTAAGAATTCAAAGCAAAGTTAATAACTTTGTCCATTTCCATGAGCAAGTTATGGTGTAAGCAGTGTCTGACAGTGTCCAGCTCCTCTGCAGCAGCTCTCCAAGTGTATTCCTTAGCCCCACAGTAAATGCACATCCCACTTTTCTCAGGGGAAAGCCACCTAAGGAAACCTCATGTTTCTGTGGGTTGAAAGTATGCACATTAGCAATTGCTTTTGAGGAGCCAACTTCCTCATGCTCACCCCCAATTGACCTTCAGTAACTTGCTCATGCATCCACTATCTGATTTGCTAAAGCTAATCTCCTGGCAAAAAGGGAATGTTACGCAGAGCAGTATTCTAGAGGAGTGTGCTCCATCTTTTGGCTCATGCAGGCCACACAGCCTTTTATCAAGGCATTTTGAGAGCTGTAAGTAGCGAGCCTTTCCCAACACGCGACTGACTTATTCAGTCACGTGCCCAAACTGTGACCAGAGATTACTCTGTTTCAGTCATGTGAACAAGGCATTTATAATTGCTTAATGGAAGAGAAGTCGCATGAAAAATGTAGCAAATAGCAGACTGTCAGAAAAACCCATCTAACCCAAGATATACTCTTTGCACAGGTCAGAGATGCCCCTGGGAACAAGACTCCCAAAAACCAGCCCAAACCTGGGTCAACTGCTCTTGCAGAGAGAACTCAGCCTGATAGTTGGGCATCCTTCTTTTACAACATGCAGATCCCTCCCTCTCCTTGAAAAAGGGCAACAGCCTCCTGGACACTTACACAGCCGGAAGGCAAGCTGAGCTGGTTATGTGCTGCAATTACAGAAAAGAAGTTCCACTAATTCTTATTCTGTGGCATTCTATGGCACCTGATGTTCGTAATAGAAGATACGAAATTACCACTGTAAAGTGCTCTTCAATAATTACCGACCTAGAACTTAGCAGTCTACTTACAGATTCAAAGTCTCAGAGCATTTTTCTCCCCTCCCTTCTGGGGAGAGGATAAAGAGTCAGATATTGGGAATGGCATTTAAATGCATGTTTATGTGGAAACCACACACTGGTGATGGATCTCAAGCTTCCAGATCCATTCTGTAGGAAAGCAGCTCCTTGCTTAAAAAAATGAAACCAAGAAGGGAAACCTCCTTTCTCATATTGCTCCTCTATGACTACTCTCTCGTGACAACAAGTTCTAGCTTTAGAGCACCTATATGCTATAATTGGCCTTGGGATTAATCTTAGTTTCCCTGAGGTAGTAGCTAACCTTCTTTTGAGTTTAAAGGAATGGAGTTCTTGCTGGTGCCTTGAGGTGAGAAAAACTGCATGATTTCTTATCCTTATCTACCCTTTCCTCTCTCAAATACATTCATAGGCAAAGGAAATGGAAGCTAAGAGTTCATAATAAAGCTAGTATCCCAACAGGCTCTTTCTAGCCAGTTTTACATACAACAGGATGGTAGCAAAGTCAATTCAAAGAAAGTAACTCCCTCAATCTTACAAAACCTTTCACTGAGTAAACATGCTCTTTAATTTCCCTTAGTTTAATCTCATAGGGGCAGAGTAACAGTGACAACTCTAACTTGCATTTTTATTCTGTTTTCACGGTTGAACAGCCTATTACAGTACTTCTATTATTATATTATTACAATATAATAATTATAAACCTCATAATTCAAAGTCCTAAGGGAAAGACCAGGAAAGGTTTAATGTTACTTTAGAATTCGTTGCTGCCATTCCTACCCACGTTATATGGGTTAACTTATTCTTTACGCATTTTCAACACAAGGAAGGCATTAAAGCTGGACCCTGAAATAGGTATGTTACACATGATGCTCACATATATCCAAGAAACTTTAACTACTGAAAGAAAGAAGATAAGAACAATTTTTCCCTTCCTCCAAAATGTCTACATTCTTGCCACTTCACCCTGTTGACAGTCATTGTCTTTAATAGACAGATAAATTAGTCGCATAGTAACTCTTGATTAAATCAGAGAGAGAGAGACATTTAGGTATAAATACATAAACATATTTTAAAAAGACAGCCTCGGCTTATCTTTGTGAAGAAATGTGTCTACACACACGCAGCAATGGTGTTAGCAGGGATTTGTCCCCCAAAGAAACACTACGAGTTAGCCAAACAAAGTGGGTGGTGGTGGTGTGGAAATCAAACACAAATTAAGTTACCTTTGAATCAGCATCCCAACACTGGTGCATCAGTTCTGCAAAACTTGTGGGACAACTGCTTGGAATGGTTAATCTCTGAAGGAGAGAGAATGTACTGGTTATTGGAAGCATCGCCCTTTAAGCTCCTACTAATAGATTTCCTGGAAGAGTAATACAATTAAAAGAAGTAAAACACACTCTTCTTTCTTTGAATTGCAATGTAAAAACTAAGTATTGAAATATTAAAAGAAAAATCAAAATTATTAACACTAGCAAGATGTACAAATTAATAGACCTATAAAAAAAGGAATGGAACAAATGCACAAATGGAATTGCTTAAGCAAGCTGGGAGACAAGGAAGTGAAAAAGTGGCAAACAACTTTTAACACTAAAACATAATAGTCTACGGAGGTTACTGCCTGGTATTCTAAGATGCTTGTCAAGACAGGTATAATGTACAGCCTGCCTTAATTCCTTTCTCCCACACAGATGATCCAGCTCTACAATACTACAGTACTACTTCTGATATAATAAATGGCTGAAATACAAATTACATTAAGTGAGTTAAAAAGAGTGAAGCGAAGCTCTACATGACACAAGAGACATTTCATGAGCCTGTGGTCAGAAGGATTAGTGAGGACACACCGATCTCAGAAAGCACTCACAGAGCAGTGAACCAATATAAATATTTCCTGAGGACTGAAGACAGAGAGTTGGTGGTCATAGCTGGGATCACTAACTACAGAGAATTAGTTTGAAGCTTGTTTGGTTTCCTTTCCCCAGAGTTTTAAACCATTAAAAGATTCTCCCAATTCCCAGTCTTAAAGAACTTTTAGTTTAAAGACTCTGCCTCCACACTGTAAAGCCTAAAAGCAAATCCATTCTCATAAGCACATGCCCAGATACTGAAGCCTTTCCAGTTAAGATTAATGTTGTCCATCCTGACAACATTACACATATAAGGAGATGCCTCTGCTCTCACTAAGGCAGTTAATTGACTTCAGATGTTTCACACTAAATTAAAAAAAAAAAAAGTACAGTAACAGTTCCTCTGTAAAAATGGCTCCAAAGATAAGAGAGGTCAAGCTGGAAAAAAGGTTCCCTCTCATAACAGGCGAGAAGCAGGTATGACAGTTGTGTTCAGACCAACTTACCAGGAAGCCCCTTTAATCTGTTCTACTCTTGGCATTTCAGAAGCAAAGCAGAGCAAGTTATATCAAGTTGTACCATTATATTACTGCAACATGACCTGCCAAGCCTTACAAACCACAGCAGCCAAACTAAGAGTTAACAAATTCTGCTGCACAAACACTTGAACCCCATGAGAACTGGAAATATGAGATACAGTCAGGACTATGATTATTAAAATAATGTAATACCTTAAGGTGAAAAGCTTTCTGTGCAAGAAATACACAGAAATTTGTACAATGCATAAACAAACTGTACTGGTGCTTGATCTCTGGTTGAGTCATTGGCCTAAAAATACACTGGCTAGTCTTGCTACAGTATTTGCTTGTAACCCTCACTGTTCCAGGAGGTGGAAAATCATTTGCAATGACCATTTATATGTGTCTCGCTTGTGCAGAATGTGATCTGTCCTGTAATAGAGAGATAGCAGGTTCCAGAAGTGTCATATTATAATAAAGATGACATTTCTCAGTGGTAATTTATTATGATATCATGCCTCACATAATCTGAACTCTCATGCTTTTCTTTTCTTAATTAAAAAAAATTACGTGGAAATTCTACCAGAATAAAAACAACACTGCGAAATTATGCAGAGAGTCGAAAAAGACCCATAAAGAATCATTCAAATCCACTTGACTTGCTGGGCTCAGGCTTTGCAGAGGGGGATTTTTCACCCTACGCAATTATGCTTTGGCTTCAGTCCCACGCTGATTTTAACAAGAGACTTGGAGTGCAAAAACTGAAGGACTGGCTCAACAGCGATTCAACTCTGTCGTGAACTGGAACCAGGCAACCCCATTGATGTCAACACATTGAACCAAGAGCAGAACATGACCCTCACACTTGCATTGGGACAAAAACTATGAAGAAAAGTAGCAGAAGCCGACTTTTACAAGGTTTATGCTGAGCATGTTCCCTAAGTCATGGACAGAAAAAATAAAATCCATGTAAGCAAGTGTTAATGCCCTCTAAGCTCCCTGGCACCCTTCCAAAGAAGATGGTAGCAACAGGCTAGTGGTACCTGGCAGACAAACAGCTGGCTCTGAAAATGTCACCCCTGGGGTTTCTTCAGCCATGAGTCTAATAGTCGTCATGTCCACATTTTGTTCATAATGCATTTTACACAGTTCCTTGCTCTGGAAAACTGTAGAGAAATGTGTGTTGTACCCTCTGCCATCTTTCATTGTATGACTAAATCTCTACAACATTCTCATTGCTACTCTGTAGCCCTTACATAAAACTACACGTCATAAGCCTAGGAAAGAAATACTGTTGATGGAAGGCTTTTTGGTTCAGTCCTTCAAAATGATGTATGAGGTTTTTCCTAAACTAGAAGAAAGAGTCTGTTTGTGCCTCCTGCTCTGATAAACCCTGTAGAAGACCACATTTGTAATCTTCACACTGTTAGTGTAGCATTTCCAGTTAACCGGTATATCAGAGTGTCACTCAAAAGAATTAATTCAGTCCTCAAATAGAAGAAAAAAAAAAGGAGAAAAAAAAAAAAACAACAAAAAATATTAAACTAAGAGGAGGCAACCTAACTCCTCTGTTTAACTCTGAAGCATTTTGAGAAACAGTTTATGTAGAATAATAGGAATCTGTATTGTACAGCCACTGCCTCACCATTGTAATGTTTCCCAAGCTTCCACTGTGTCTAGATAGAGGAGGTTTCATCTTTGTGGAGGATTTCCATGCTTGTCTGTGTGTGGTACAGTCACAACTTTAAATGTTTTTTAAATGTAGTTACTCTCTTTGATATCAAGGGGCTATGTGTTCAGATGTACGCTCACATGTCCAACTAACTGAAAGCCTCAATTTATGAGAAGAAGAAAAGCGAGGCTGGGGACACTGTACAAACGGTGTTTACACCACTGAAGTGCTTTTGAAATGGAAAGACTCTGCATGAGGAGGCTTGCAGCTATGCCACAGCCTTGCCGATACCAGTGAGGAGCTCATCTTCAATGTAGTGTTGAACGTAGGTGGCAAAACTGTAATTTCTCTCTTTTTTTAAAACTATTTTTTCTTCTTTTATTTTTGAAATTTTCATCTAAGCGGCAGTTTCTTGTACTATAGTGACTCCTGCTGGGAGAGTTAAGTTGAAGTAGCTGAAGGTCTCTTACAGATATATCAACTCCCGGCCAGTAAAAAGATGTCCTAAACGCAGGAGATGGAGTTAAACTGTTCCCCTACCTTGGACGCAATGGCTTCTTTCATCACTAAGAACAAACCCCTAGGTTTTACAATTGAGACTGAGAAACTAGTACAGTACTTGTACAATTTTTGATCTACAGCATCACGACGTGAAGCTGCAACAATTAGATGTAAAGGGTCCATTCATGAGGAATAACATCACTTTGACCCTTTGTGTTAGCTCCTACTGCTAATCTTTCCATACGCGTGAACTTACTTTCAATTTGAAGAAGATGAAAAAGTCTTTTGCAAAACCCCAATACTGTTTTCTGATCTATGTACCTGAATGTAGAAACGTAGTCTTACCTCGTTTTTTTCCACTACAAGCCAAGCTACTTGTAATCCTTCCAAGCCTTTAAAGGGGACCTCCCTTGTTAGCATCTCCCAGAGAACCTGGAACAGAAAAAAAGAAAAGAATTTTTATTTCTGTACTTTGTATTTTAAATACATTATTAAACCTTGATATAGCCCTATTCTGTATCCAATTATCAGGCAACCAGTTTCCATTTGCAGGAACTTGGGCCAGTGTTTGTGTGCAAGATCCTCTCACTAAATTAATTTGAATGTTTCTGCTTTTTCCTCTACAAAAAAGCCCAAATGAAAAACTGGGTTTTGTGGGGTCTAATGCCTGCAGTTTTGTGAGAGCAATGGAAAATGCTTTTTACTTCCTTTGTAGACTATAAAGTTTACATTTGGCAGCTAAGACTTGGGAACACAATGAACTGCTCTCCTTCTCAGCCCCAACTAGACACATCTTTGATTTGTAGTCATTTTGCATTTAAAAATATTTCTATATGATTGCATCTCGTGCTTCCCAGTAGTCAGAATATGATCCAAAAGCTACTTGCCTCCTATGATATGTTTATGAAAATATTAAATACAATTTCTCAAGCAAAACTGTAATTGTTTATCTCCAAGAATGTGATTGTGTTAAACTAAACACTATACAGCATATAGAAAATTACTCTGTTCTCCTTGATGTTCTATAGAAGTACTGTCCTTCAATATAGAAAGAGCTCTTCATTTTGTGTGCTGCTAACGTTTTGGTAAGACAACACTCAAGCATCTAAGGTACTCTGTAGAAAAGAGTATGGCATCACCAAAAAGGTTTCAGGTCAATGAAATCCAACTTGCTTTATCTGCCTTGGGACTACACATGGGAGTTCAACCAAATTACAGGCATTTTGTACCTTTGTANAGGAACTTGCGTGAAATTTCTTCGGCTACCCCTTTAAGAACTGATTTTTGTTTTTTTTTTTTTTTTTTTTTAAATCAGAACCTTCATACACACATCTTGTTACAAATATCTACATACAAACTATCCCTTCTGCTCATATACCCAGCATATCAACAAAAAAGACATAATTTATGTAGGACATGACCAAATGCATTAAGACCTCTAAATCCTCAATACTTGAGTTAGCACCCAAGCTTATTCCAGCCACTTTATTTTGAATAGATTCTGGCCAGCTATGAAGGTAATTAGAAAGAAAATGTGAGAATATTGGCAGATGCTGCTCAAGCAGAAAAGAATTCACTGAAGCAGAGTTGGGCCTTTAATCAAGTGAACGGGGTACTCCATCAATAGACCCATTTGAATAATTCTGCTTGAGTAAGAAGACTGAGTAGAAAAGGTATGGGCATCTTGGAAAAATAAGCAGAAGGATGGTTTTCCTGAGAATAAGAAATACATGGGGAAAGCTATCATAGAGGTATTCAACTCTCCTGTTTGCTTCAATCCATTTATTTTAGAAGAAGAAAAAAAAAAAGGCACCTCAATTTGTAATTCCAATTATCACCTCTCTATCAGTAGAGAAAGAAATTTTATTGTGAGAGAAGAAAATGATTTAGCAGTTCCATGTACTTCAGCAGTGTAGTATAGCAAAGCGGTGTATAAAACAGCTAGTTGTAAACAAAAGCCCCATGACCAAATCAAACATGGAGTTGAGCAGCCTTATAGAACCACCTCATCTGTATGGCTGCACTAGGAAAACACAGAGAAGAAACTGAAGTTTGCACATCAGCTAAAGGAGTATCTAAATATATCTTCCAAGTAAAGAATACAATGAAATGCATGTTAAATGTCTCCAAGAGCCTTGAGCAGGAAAACTCTACTGCTCTGCTACCTTTCTTTCAGAGAACTGAATTGTAAAGGTTGTCTCATTTCATTCATGCACATAATTTTGTGCAGAACATTTTGGACAGAATTCCTTTATCATGACACATTTACAGTGTTTATTTCCACTGTCTGTAAGGATAACTGCCTTCCTAAACCAACTCTCCTAGCTTTAAACACTTCAAGAGAAAAACAGTAATCTGACACAATATGAAGGGGTTTTCTTAATGACAGTTTTTACTAATAGAAGAAGAACGTAAAAGATGCAAAAGGAGGATATCAGAAATCCTCGTATTTATTTACACAGGTTTAGAAAATGTTCTAACAAAATGCAAGTTTCATATTCAGGCCAATGGTGTAGATAAAGCCTTTCCTTCCGATGGTGTCTTCAGTTTTATAGGAGCTTCAGCCCCATCTCATTAATTAGCTACCTTGAATCACCAGCTAAGCTTAATGATTGCACTATCAGTCTTTTAAAAAGCAGCAAATAGGTATTTTCTGAATTCCCATTTGTCTCTTCCTGTCTCCAGGGTCATTCAGCACCAGAAAAAGCACCTCAACCTGACTTACTCCGGCCTCCTTATTGCAAGGTACACCACATTCATTTTCAGAACTGGCTCCCCAGCTCACCTCACACGGAAATCAATCTATCTTCCATTTCTCCTCTAATTTGATTGATACTGACATGGTTCACTTCCCCTCCCATCTCAGATGGTGAGGATCACCTGCTTGCCTGATCACCTCATATCTCTGGGATGATGGACAGCGGGTGCTCACAGAGACATGCCAAGCTAGACACAATGATGGAAAACAGAGCAAGATCATTTAATGTAGTGGTTTGGAAGCTGCAGCCTCTGAAGATGTTGAGCTCTTTTTCGCACACAGAGAAACAGAAAGGAGAGACAAATGTATGAATGGTCATCCTACGCTGAGACTAAGAATTATATGGTCTCCAGAAAAAGCTTGCACACTTTTGTCAGCTCAGCTGTTTTTCAATTCTTATCCTCTCAACTATGTGACAACACCCAAACTGAAAAAAAACCCAAACTCCCCACATTCCCACATCTGTGCAAAGCCAACAGATTCAAAGTGTCACTAAGGATAGGGAACATCCAAATGAATAATTTGAGAAGTAAACACTCTGAACATCTTCAGTGAAAAAAAGGAGTGTTTTCTCTTGGTAGGCAAGTGTTCACAGACACGGGTCAGGAGCCACGATTAGCAGTAGTAAAGCATGAGCAGAAAGTGGCACACTCTTAGAGGTATTGCCATTAGGCATGAAAATTAGGTCATTCTTCTCTGCATTGATCCAAGTGGAAGTAAAAATCTCATATTTTTTTTCAAAAAGAACAAGGGATAACTGCTGGAGCTGGCCAACATTCCCTCTATAAATAACGTATGTCCTCATAGCTAAAGCAATGTATGAATTATTGCTAGGAGCACAACAGCTGCTACATTTAACAGGAATCTCTATGCTACCAATAGTCAATTAATGAATTTACTTTTTTGTTCTTGTGTTAAAATAATTCAGCCAAATCACATAAGCTTTATACGATTGAACACATTTGTAATAATACACACACACTGCAGTGCACTACAGACATAAGATATTCTGAGCATACATCTTCATGATTTCAAAACAGCTTTTAGAGTGAACATTGTCATTCCACATACACTTTCATATCTGGAAGAGAAGGAAGGAGTCATTTCTGAGCAATACACACAATGTCAAGCAAGTCAATTTCTGGGTTGATCACTTGTAACATTTGGTATCTGCTGTTTAGATTCAGAAATGGATTAGAAAAGAGAATCACAGCATGGCTGAAGGAAAGTGCAAGATCTGTCTTTGTATTGTAATAAGTCTCCTGGAACATTTGGCTTTAGCACTTCATAGCAGTACTATAAATTGTTTACCATAAATCTCAAAGAGAATATACCGATCTGTTTAACCGTCCTCAAAGAGCAGGACAAACTAATCCAAATGTTAGCTATAAACATGTGTGCAACCGGTCACAAAGAGGAAAACTCATTTCAGCTGAGGAGCAGCTCAGACCTATAAGGTTGCAAAAAGGCCTTGACACTTCATAGAAAAAAAGCTCTTGCACACATTAAGCAGAATATTTAAAATTATAGACTGGTTGGCAGAAAAAAAAAAGAAGAGCATAAAAGAAATTAAAGAAAGAAGGAAGAAGACAAATATTGCACACAGAATCAAACAGAATATCTATTCCTAGCATCTTGCTAGTTTACATTTGAAAGGATTCTGTTCTTTGTTAACAGGACTTTAACTGAAGAAAAGCAGATTTGTCTCTCTGGCACAAAAGCTGCTGGCAAGTGTTACACTATGAAAAAAGATTCTTCAAATTTTGTTTTTATAGATGATAATAATTTGAAAAGACAGAAATATCCTTTCTAAGATGTTTTGTTTGCGGCCTCCTAGCTAATTCTTTGATAGTTTAACACTTATTACATGGAGATTCCAACTTTCAATGTTATATTCAGATAATTTCTTGACGGTATAATGAAATTACTGACATAATGGGGTTAACAGGTGAATGGCCACTGCCATCCTTCATTTCTACCCCTGCATCTCCTCTGAAAATGATGGTTTTCCAAGTCCGGACTTATAAAAAGACAAATTCATTCCTAAGTGCTTGTGAATTCATAAGCTTCTACCTACAGTAAGACAGATTAGTTCAAAAAATATGTATTAAAAAACATGGGTCAAATATTCTTAGGAATACTGAAGCAGCACTATACACCTGTAACCACATTAAAATATTCTAATAACACTGAGATGTTTTCATAAGGAGGGTAGTTGAGTTTTATGTCCAAGCACAGAACTGTCAAAGGAGCTTTACTTTTTGGATGAGGGAAAATAAACTACGTGTGACATGCTGTTCCCAAGACTCTCGTAATAGTTTTAAAAGATATTAAGCAATTTCTTACCTTCTCCCACTTCTAGAACATTACTTAAAGTCAATTCACACCAAGATGACTGTGTGAGCAGTTTGAGCTATAAGACCATGTTTGGAATTTCTCCTCTGACATTTTTGCTCTGTTTTGAAACTGGAATGTTTCCCTTCAGTGGATAATATGTGATCGCTTCCAGTAACAGTTTACATTAACATTTACATTTGTTAGCTTATGTTCTCTTACTGTTGTGACCTAGTTCAGTTAAGCAAGCAAGGACCTTGAGTCTGCCAATACAGACTTTTTCTCCCTCCTTGAAAACCTTCAACCTTTAATTTGTAAGCGACGCCACATCATCTCATATATTATTTCCACTATAAACAACTGTTTGGCAAAAAGTTTAAGCCATCTTCCACTGGGACATCAGCTTAGTTGTGTATTGCCATAGGTGCTAGCTTAAAACCATAGTGCCTCCCTCACATCTATCACCTCCTATCCCTCAAAGAGAAAGAGGCAATATTTGGCAGGTACTGAAAGAATTCCTTATTGCCACCCACTGTTGAATTCAAACCCATAAATGGTTAATACAGAGATATGCATGGAAACTACAACCCCACTTCCTTTCCTTTTCCCCCCAAAGTATTCAAATACTGTTCTCTGTCAGAGAAAGGCTATAGGACTAGGCAGACAATCGGCTACTTCTAGCCTAATTTGTACTGCAGAGCAAAATCAAAGGAGATTAAATGCAGAGAAGATTAAATAATTCACATTACAGTAGCTGGAAACCTGATGTTGTGATGAACTACAATTCATTGTTCCCCCTTCAGATAAATGGCAAAGCCATGCTGCTTTTTGCTGTGTTTTCGGATGGAGACACCTCTATTCTCACAGTTAATGACGGTAGGGTCTTTTAAACAGTTAAGCATGGAGAAGTGGCTTACTCTCTAATATAAAATCAGTGACACTCCATTTTATGGAAGGTGAAATCCTAATTAATTCATCTTGTTACACACCTATTGCAACGCAACTTTTTTCTCTTCTGTTCTGCTAAAAACCACAAACAGATTCATGATGCAGATTGTTCAGTGGCTCCTGCAAGCCTTCAGGCACACACTGAATACTTCTGGTAAAGTATGTGCTTCCCACACCAGCATGCTGCTAATCTAATCAGATAAGGATCTTACTAAACATGCAAGACACTGTTCTTCCCAGAATTTTCAAGATGTAATTATACATTATGGGTCAGTCTTGAAATAAAGTGTGGGGGGTTTTTTTGTTGTCCTTATTTAGAATTGCTCTTTCATCACACCAGTTCTGTCACACTGCTACTACACATAGGGAAATGAGAGGCACTCACCACTCCGTACGAGTATGTGTCACACGTTTCAGACACTGGGAGACTTTGGATAACTTCTGGGGCCATCCATGGAAAAGTGCCCACTAATGACATGTGTGTTGTATGGGAGTGAAACCTTGAGGCACCAAAATCACAGATCTGACAAAAAACAAACAAACAAAAAAAAAAAAGGCAAAAAAATCCAAAAAACAAAAAAGCAGATATTAGAGTATCAACCTCATTCATTCAACATTGAGTCAAGCAGTAGCAGCTCCTCATAAATAAAGTGTTCATACCTTTAACACACCATCAGCAGCTATAACAACTGAAAATGACAAAACAATAGGTTACAAGAATGCTATTAAAAATAAACACAATACACTTTCATAGCAAAAGACTGCATTTTATCAAGAAAAATGATCCTACAGTGAGCCGAACTTGTGTACACACACAACTGCCCTAGTTTCTTTGTGAAGCCTTAAGGAACATCTGTTGAATACCTACAAGCCTCTGAACAAATGCAAAACCTTGCAAGCTTTACTGAGTTTGGAGACAGCAACACGATAGCTAAAATAAAGATAAACTCCATTTTCCCCAAGGTAGTTAGGCTTAACAAGAAGTGCTCTGAAAGATTCATTTTAAAAAAAAAAAAAAAGATAAAACTTACAAATAAGGTGAGATCTATACTTTTCTTGACTATTATCTCCCTGTGCCTATTATTAATATGTGTGTCCCTCCTATCCCACTAGTAGTAGTGAAAGTTTCACTTAAAAGGCTGTGTTCAGAAAATTTTGTAAATGGTTGTCAAGTGCCAAGTACAGACTAACCAGTACAGCTCGACACTGAGTGCACGTTACTCAAAAGCATGAATATCTGTCAAACCTCAAAACAGGCCACAGTAAAGACAAGATTTTCAGATAAGAAATAACGGGCCTTATCCAGTCTATTATGTCTGGTGTCTGCCAGGCTTTCCTGGTACTCAACCTTTCCAAATAGAAAAAGGAAACAAGGAGTGTCCAGGCAACAGCTGACATGATAAGATGGGTACAATCATGGTTTGCTAGACAATTTGAAAGAGCCCTCCACAGTGCTCTGAATGATGCCAGGGGCCATAACAAAGCTTGGACAGGCTCAGGATGGGGAGGAGGGAACAGGCTCTTTCGTGCTTTAACAGCTCCTAGCACAGCTTGATGACAGCCAAGGCATTAGTTCTGCACATTCACAAAGCTCAGGTACGGATTTAAAGGCTACATTAACAGGTAAGAGCAAATGCAGAGCACTTCAATGCTTTGATACGTTACCATTCCTGGATTTCAGATCCCTGTGGATTACTTTGACTGGAGCTTCCATGTGTAAATAGTGCATTCCTGCACAAAACAAGGGAACAATCTAGTTAGGCAGGCTGAGCATCGTCTTTGCCTACCAGCCGTCATGTTTTCCGGTTCCTTATCAACTGTCCTCATTGTGAGCTGGCATACTGGTCATTCATTACTTTACACTATTCTTGTGTGGTCACAGAGAACACAAAGGACACAACAGCTTGTTCTGTTTATTATTATATGAAGAATTTCAGTATGTTTGCTGAGAATAAGCCCTTAGCTTCCTTAAATGTCCCAATTCAAATAAAATGTAAGGATAATTATGCACTTTACCTCATAATTACTCTACAACAGCAATATTATCCTCTTGAGACTTAGGGGCAAATCAGAAGTAAAACTGGCTCACATAAGCCATTTTCACTCCAGAAATTACTTTGAATTCATAACAAGCAAGGAACCTATTAAAAAGTACAGTTAATGGGGTTTGATATTTTTATGTTTGGGGCTTTTGGCAGGGGGTGTTCACAATTTTAATAAGGAAGTATAAGAAGGTTTTCCTGATTTCACCAGGAAAGCATCTCCAGCTGTACATTTTGATGGCTGTGTAGGATAGTAATGCGCCACTCATCCTGCTTACCTTTAGCTATGTCAGTTGCCCAGGTCATGATATGATCCATATCCATCTCTTCACTTTTGTTACTATTAATGTAATCGAACAGTGAGCCAGCAGAAGCATATTCTGTTAAAAAACAACAACAAACAAACTCATATGACTCTTTTGAACACTGTAGCACCTAAACTAAAAGAACATTTGAATGTGGCAACTCTGCCAGTTCCAGAAAACATTCAGCCTCTGGCTTAATGACAAAGAATTTGGGTTCAGCAGCTAATATTATTAGTCACATAGTAGGAGAAGGGTAGTTCAAATCATACATAACAACAGGCATTAAAGTGAAAAGACATTAGAAAGGTCTGGCATCAAGAAAGCTCAAGCAAAGTAGTTCAAATTCCAGAGGAAAAGATTCTGGGTGGTCCTAGTTCAGACCTTCTTCTTAGCTTCTCCCAACTACACCTGCAGAAATCCACAGCAGGATTATATGGACACAAACACGAGTTTTTTGGGCCCGCTGATGTTTGCAAATGTGGCAGATGGAATCCAGTCCGACTGTCAGAGCTCACAGGGCTGAGAGCTGGAATAACAAGTTAGTTACACCTAGACATTTAGGTGTGAAACTGGAGACAACTGAAACTTCTACAGTGCCATTTTTATATAACTTGTAATTCTTACATATTTAAACAGTGAATTTGCTGCTGAAGAGCAGTTAACACATGAGTTTGGTGGTACTCTTTCCAAAGACAGGATATTCCGCACTAGTGAGCAGTACTGAGTATAAATGATGCCCCATAAAAAAAAAAATATTAAAAGAAATGTCCTTTGTTAAGTAAAACCTGACGTTAAATATACAATGTTCAGTTAGAAATTCTTTCTGACTTGCAAGTAGAAAGGGAAATGGAAATTTTCTAGTAGCAGATCAAATAATTTGTTCATGAAAAAATGGAAGGATGAAACTTGAGGTCTAACCCTAAGGTAAGCAGGCCAGATTTCCATGTGCTGCAGGTCATGTTAAGCAGTCTAAAGCTCCTCTGCTAACTATTTATTAAATAAGCTTTATGCTTATTTTGTACTCATTCACATTTCACCAAAAACGTAACAGGAGGTTCATGAGTTGGAGCCACTGAAACATTTTCTTCTATCTGGTCGCCAGGACAGACTGGGCATGTGCCACCTAGTATAGCCCAAGTAGCACAAAGACCAAGGGGATGCAAGAAGCAACTTCAAGCCTTCTGTCCCTCTCTCCCAAGGCTATTCAGCTTGCTTCTAGGGCAGAATTCAAAACCTACTTAAAAGACCCTCAATATCTTCATACTTGAGGTAGCAAAACAGTTGTGTACAATTGAAACGCTTAATTTCAGCCATTTCAAAGCAGCTACAAAATCATGCCCTCTAAGACTACATCAAATGTATCTGAACTGTTGTTAATAATAATATTAATTAGTGAATGATTCATGATAGGCTAAATGCATGAAAAGTAAACATTGCTCCTCAACAAGGAAATCAAAACCATGGGGAAATTGCTGCGTGAGGAAGGAAACTCTGGCATGAGACTGAATCTGCAGCCTACAACATGATAGCCATATGAAAAGATTCCAGAGCTAAATGAAAGGAAAGAGGGAGAAAATAGGAAGTCCCTTGAAAGTAAACACTCAAATGTCAAGTTAGTTTTGGATCATTACTGCAGGACCTCCTGCTGAAAAGAGCCTCTGCAGGAGACAGAATCATTGCTTCTGATGTCACCGAAAGAGGAATCAGCTGCTGACCTGCACGTTTCCTCATTTAAAACATAAGCTTTTTTTACTCATGATGTCATCATCTGTCTTACAAATGGATTCTTCAGGAATAGGTTGGCTGCAAGCTTCGCATGCCTTTACAATGCATAATTTGATCCACTAGGGTCAGGGATAACTCAGCTCCCTGAGCCTTTTGCCACTCTGTGTGAATGGAAGCAAGCAAGCATCAACCAACAAAGCTCAATCCTTTAATATTTCTTTTACATATTCACTGTGCCACCCGTTTTTACCAGGAGCTTATGGATTTGGGAATAGTATTGTAAGGATCATTTTCTGTCAATAACGGAAAAGAGGTATTTGCTTTAGGAAGAAAAGCACTGAAGGCCTGATCAGAGGGACTCTGTGATGGGCTGTGTGATACAGTGTATTTCTGTTCAGATAAGGGGCACAAGCCAAAAAACCTTTTGGGAGGAGGCAGCTGCAGTTAAAAAACAGATCTGAAAGCTCGGCACAGAGATCGCTGTTGACAGAGACAGCCAGTGACATCTAGAATGACGTGATCCGTGTTAGCAGCTTGCTGGGCAGGATGATCAGTTACAACACTGACAAACATCCCAGCAGGGAAACGTGTTTTGCCTGCAGATGTAGCCTTTCTTTCTCAGAGAACTCTTTGACAATCCCAGATAAGATGTTATGCGCAGCTAATGCTCCCAACGTAGCAATGCTTGGCTGAATGCCCTTATCTCCATCACTCTGAAGAAACATTAGTTTTTCAGAATTTCTTCTTGTTTGGGATTGTCCCTCATAAGAAATGGATCTCTGACTAACTACAGAATTAAGTCTGCAACACTGAAGGCCATCCAGAAGATAACAGAGTGAAAAATCTCTCTAAGAGATGTTTCAAGTGCAATCAACATTTCTTTTCTCAGTATACATCCTCTCATGTGAAAATGGTGTGGGGAAATAGAACCTTGCTTCCCTTTCAACCTACAGGACTCTGGTCTCCTTGGAAGCTGCAGGGAGAACCAATGCAGTTTGTTAAAAAAAGCTTTTATCTTTAGCCAGGGTAGAATCAGAGCTCCCTGAGTAACGAAGTGGTTGGACCACGCAGCATAGTCCTTTTCTCACAGATGGTTAAAAAGTCCCCATTCCCAATGAAATAATGAACTACTTCAGCTGCTGTCTGTCCTGTGACTGGCAAGCAGGTTAAATGTCCTCCAAACGCTGACCTTTTGTGAGATCAAACCAAGGACTCTGATCCAAACGTCATCCTGAGCTGTTGACTACACATCTCCTTTGTTACTCTGCTTGCTGGTCTACACTTATGTTATAAATTATACTAAAATTACATTACTTCATTTATTAGCTTTCCAGTATTTTTATTGTTTTCAGAAGCTATTCAAGTTCCTGTCTCGTTCCTGCTGATATGATCAGGGTATCTTCTGAGTAGCCTAGACCATGGTCACCCTTGTGCACCCCTGGAGTACTGGTTGCAAAACTGTGACCTCCAGTAGGCTGATACTCCTGTAATAGAGCTGCCCATGCTCCCAACAGTGCTGTTATCTCACATGTGCTCCCACCGGATTACACTGCCATCTACTGTGATAATTGGATGTCTAAGAGACAGGTAGAAATAACTGAATTTTCACAGGTTTTGTCCACCATCTGAGAACCAATAAAACCAGTCTGAAACACTGCCATTCAGGTTATTAGACTGTGCCACCCTCAAAGACTACTCTTTGCATCCAGCTCTTTGAAGCATTACAGATATGCCAAAATACACCTCCCGATCCACACTTTCATGTTTTTTAGCTCTCCAGACATTGTTTCAGCAGACTGTAGATTGCTTTGCTTTGAGTTTGTTTTCTACTGCTATCTTACCTAGTTTTTCCCATACAGAAATTAGAAATTACTTTATCTGTAATGTAATTTTATATCTGAACCAACTCCCAAGATAAGGGAAGGAAGCTTAAAATGATGAAAAAAAATCAACACAAAAATCAACGTCTGCATAATTCTAGGAATGCAGAAGGAATGAAACATAGGTTCTATTGAATGAAGGGAGCTGTCTTACAGTGTCTAACAAACCCTTGACTCTATTTCAAGCTTTTCCCATGGCTGGGAATTTCCCAATGCAGATTCTCCTGTTTTCAATACAGGCACGATTCATGGTGCAGACTTTCAGCGTTCCCTTTCCAAAGAACTTGCCAGAATTTCGTATTACGAAAACCTCTGCGTCTGTCACATGTCAGTTAAAATAGAAAAGCAATTCACAGAACAGAAAGAAAGTTTCTATTTAAAGGAGTGCTGAGTTTGTGCATTAAGAACGCCCCAGGCTCCAACTGCCTCTGTGATGTTCCCAGCCATGCTCCCACCCTTGTTCCTACCTCCAGCACTCCCATTTAGGTTGAGGCAGGTGTTGCCAAGCACTCAAACATTCAAAGGCAGCCAGAACAATTAGAAAAACACTGAAATTGGGTAAAGCTAATGTATTGTAACATTGGAGTTTTACAGAATCAAGACAAAGATCAGGAAAAAAAAATCCTTACCCGTAACTATGCCGTAATTTGGAGGTTCAATGACGGCTCCATAGAACTGAATGATGTTTTTGTGACTGAGCATGCTGAGTATTTCTGCCTGTTGAAAATAAACAAACAGAAGAATTCAACAATTAAGACTGGGGCATGGACTATAATAGTTATTTTATACCTAAGTGGGTATACACACATCTATAAACACACAGGTATCTAGGCAAGACTGTCCACAAATGCTTGGGATTTGAAAACCTCATGGTAGATGAATGCTTAGTATGCTTGGGGGAAAAAAAATAAAAATTTTCAGACTATTCTTTTATGGCCATGGCACAGATGCAGAAGCTAAGTCCTCGGAAAAACTGAAGGCCTTGGAAAACTTTGTTCAAAGAAAGATCTGGGATTTTTGGCAGAGTTGCAGCAGTCCTATCCAGAATTTGTGTTTATGCACAAAGTACTATGGGTTCAGTGAGTCCAGCGCTTCAGGCTGTTAGAGCATACCATGCACACACAGCTCCATCCAATGTTTACTGGAAACATGGAGTTTCCAGGCATGCGCTGTACAGTCTGATTGAATACTCACAGCAAGCACGCTTGAGATTGCCAGATAGCCAGCAGTGCAATTGAAACTGCTCCTCAGAGCAGGCTGCAGATGTTTGGAAATTCTGGATAAATATACAAAACCTTCAGATTCCACTTGAACAATGCTTCTAAGTTAGAGAAAGAGACTGCAAGAGAGTAAGAATGTATCCACAGAAATAAAGACATACAGTCGTTGGGAGTTTTGAGAGAAAAGGCCAGATGTCTCCTTCAAGGTCTCTCAACAGTTTCACCTCTATAGGATACAAAAATAAGTACTCAAGAGATTTTAGACACAAGTTTTTATATATATGGCTATATATACTATTATTTTAGTATATTTTAGCAGTGCATTACTTTAAGACTTTGAGATTGTTAACTCTAAACCAGTCAGGAGCATCTAACAACCACAAAATCACAATTACTTCCTCTGAACTTATCAGAAGTATCTGATGTGACAGATCTCTTCTCAAATCCATTGACTGGTTGTAGAAGTGTTACTGTTTACCTGCAGGAGAGCCTCCACATTTGCTTAGATGGCTGCCAATTAAACTACTCTGTGGCCTTGTAGATTCACTGAAAATAGGAAGACTATAGCAACTTTGATGCAGAAAAACCATGGTACACCAGCTAATGGTACTGTAATAAACATATAGACATAGTAAACCGGTACTTTTTTGGCCTATGTTTTATAGCTGTACCATGGTATATGTGCGTAACTGCATGATTACAGATAAAGGCATCAGGCAGTTCAATTTTTTATTGTTGTTTAAAGACTTTTCTGAGTAACTTCAACACAGTTTTGAATTAAGACCTTTAACTAATGCACTGACTTTATACATATTCAATTAAATCTTTAACTATAGCTTTGAACTTAACTTGGGTTGCACCAGTCTGTCTCACTGCTTAGCCTGCTCAGCAAGCAAAACACTGTTACCGTCAAGTGAGTCATCTTTTTTCTCAATACCAGAAAAGTAATTTTTTTAATGTATGCTGTTTTCAGAAAACCATACTGCAGACTGACTCACCTACAAGTCCACAAAATAATTTAACTGGCAGCTATTTAAGCAAATGTGGAAAGACTCACCTGCAGGTAAACAGTATCACTCCTCCAGCCAGTCCAAGTGTACGAGAAGCGATCTGTCAGATCAGCAAGGGATCTGTTGGCAGAAGGAGCTCTGCCCTCCAGCTGTGGCCCCACCAGCCTCCCAGGGCAGGAGACTCCAGCAGCAGCACTGCCTGTTTGACCAGCTGTACCTCCAATTTCCTTCAGTAGCCTGGAGGATGCAGATGACAGCCTAGTCATTCAAAACTCCATCTCCAGGGGCCAGCAAATGCAAGACCCCTATACTTTAGCATTGGTTTTGTCTTCTTTAGGAAATACTAAATTGGGGGATATCCTCTAATTCCTATCAACATTACTGACAGATAACCGGGAGACTTAATACTCCTTGACTGCCTATCTGAATATTGTTAGAAATGAGACAGGAACAGAGGCCACAATCAATGTTACACAAACTATCTACACTATCTTTTCTTGAGCACCTTGATCAACACAAGCAGAATAAAACTACCTGATTGTACAGTACTTAATCCATGCCTTCAAAGCACTGTGCACACCACCTGCTGCTGTTTACAACACATACACCCCAACAGGTCACTAGAGTTAAGCTGACTGGCCATGCATTTAACTGGCATAATGTATTTAGGTCCTGGCTACAGAAGTAGTATTAGACGAATATTCTTAGAGAATGATTAAAAGTGGCTCACGATTAACACATCCAAGGGATAGCTCCCTATTCCACTGCAGCAACATGCAGAACCCAGTGACTGTCCTCCAACTCGACCAAGACATTGCTAGATCCAGTAAAAGCCGACCAGAGTCACTGGACAACAGAAGGGGATGCACTGCAGCTACACCACCAGCAAATCCCAGGCCTACCAACCGCTTAGTGCTACCATGAAATGGACACACAGCAAGACAGGAGCACTGGGCTAAAGAGGACAAGTCCTTTCAGGCATATTGACACACAGTGCTTCTATTATTTGGAGATTAAAAAATAATTATTTTCTAAGATTATCTTATTTACACTTATTAGTATATTACACTATATATACACTAAGATCACCTTACAGAGACATGAAGATACGCTGTGGCGACCGTGGCTATTACCATCATCTTCACAGTGATGTTCATACTCTAACTTTGGATTTAACAGACATCAAAGCAAGCTTCCACCTACGAACAAGGAAAGGCACCTACTAATTGCCCACAGATATCCCAAATTAAGAACTGGAGGTGGCAGGGAGGGGGAAATTGCCAACACTTTCTAAGGACCTTTGCTTCTGAAAGAAATCCTTTCTAAACACTTTTAATCACTCTGCTGTTGTTAGCACTAGCAATTCTAGACTATTCCTTTCATGTTTTGCTCTTTTCAGTTGCTGTGGATCAGCTGTGAACTCTATTAGCCAATTTAAAGACACTTATTCCTTACAGTGAGAACCAGATGCAAGTCAATCCACATCTTTGAAGCTTTTGTACCTTTTTTTTTTTACAAGAAGGTGCCACATTTCAATGAAAGAATGACTTTCAGATAGCAAATTAGAAAGTAGTGGTTAAAGACTGATATTTCAAAGGTCTCTTAGGCACTTACAAGAATATTTAGAGTCACCTTTAAGCATCAAACTCATACTTAAATCCAAAATTCCTAAATGCTTGGAAAAAAATCCTGCCATGCATCTGTCTGCCTAAAGGCCACTGAAGCAGCCAGCCCTCACTGGCTTAGAATCATAGAATTGCCCAGGTTGGAAGGGACCTTTCAGATCATCAACATGCTTAGGAACGTCACACTCACTTCCCTTGGTAAAGCTGCTACCCAACTTCAACGAACATAATTTTTTTTCATAAAGCCTGGTGATTATAGGTAACAACTTCAGTTATTTGATTGTATTACTTTTTTGTGTGTGTAAAATACAGATTTTTGTTTTGTGTTAGATGTTGGAACTAGAAGGAGCTTAGCTGAAGAAAAGGCTCAACTCAAAATGCCTTGCATATAACAAACGGTCAGACATGCATGGTGACAGCAGTGGAGTCAAGTATTACGCTTAGTCCCATGATAGGGTTAGTCATAGCCTGGTACTGATCATCAAACTACGCTGAAGCCATTCACCCTGTACTCACACCACAGGTATGGGTGAAATGACGTCTCTCTCTTGAGTCCTGTTGAAGGGAATTGCAGACTAGATGACATTTCTTGAAGATAGAGGGATTTAGAAGTCTAAACAAACCTAATCCACTGTTCACGTAATTCAACCGCTATCATAAAATCCAAGGTCAGAGAAAATTACACTAAAAAGATTTTAATTTAATTCCCACTGGCTCCCGTAGTGTTACTGTAAATCAAATCCAATTCTCAAGAAAATTACACTGTAAGACTTTGGAATTCAGGTAATCCCTCAGTATACAAACTAGTTGTGTCCTAGGAACCATGGTCTAGATCACACAACTAATTTATTTTTTATGCCTATTTAATTTCTGCTTATTGACATATGTGAAATTGTCAATTACATCACCTATGACTGACATCACCCTACAGCTGCCTCTACACTTTCTAGTTCTTCTCTTAACCTTCTAGTATAAACAGCTACACATAAATATCCATATCCTCAGTATTTTCAGCATGTAAGAACAGGATCCTCTTTAGCTCTTGTCTGTGTTCAGTAACTGCTGAAGAGAAACCTGCAGATTTTGAGTGTCACCAGCAGCAGATGAGGAGACAAAGCAAGGGGACCTGGCAGCATGGTCTCATTACAGACACCACAAGCCTGAGGTCACTGGGATGACACAAGTCCTACCTCGCTTCTGCTCTGCCCAGTGCCAGAACAGTAAATGCAGCTTGGCTTGGATGAGCTCTTCAAGGTCAGCACCAACCGCAGATGTGGCCAGCAGCCACCTGATGCTGAGCTGGCATTAGTGGGGAACACAGACATGGCCCTATCATCAGGTCCTTTACTGCAGCCACAAAGACAGTAAGGATATAGACAGAGGCACTTCACGTTCCAGCTGTGCTATTGACTGCCAGCTACTCATATCAGCCGCAGCTGCTCTTGTTAGAGCTCCCTATCCCAAGGCAGCTAAAGTCAGCAAAGACTAAGCAACTCAGTGTATTTTAGTCACCCTGGTCCTCCTTGGAAATACATTATAAAATTGTTGCACTCACACTTGTAGCCAAGAGTATCAATGGTTTGGGCTAGCAGCCTATTCCAGCAGCACAGCTGGATCTGCAAAAGAACATCTGTCCACAGTTTTTTCAGTATCAAAAAGACCTTTTTGCCTGGGTCTGGGCAAGCTGGGCCCACAGCAACTTAATCGCCATTTCTTCCAGATCCCTTTGGAGCTGCTGGCCAGAGAGGGCAAAGTACGATCATCCTCCAACCCTGGCCTGAGCAGGCTAGTATACAATTAACACGCAAAACAGCTGCAGTCCTATAGAAGACCGTCCAGTCAGCCACAGCCAACCAACTCTCCTGTCTATAAATCAGTTAATGGCACAGCAAGAGGCACCTTTGCTTCATGCAGAACTACAGGGTTAGACACAGTTTGCTACTTAAGGAATCTGATTAATACAACTTACTTAACTACTTTCTAATATTTGGTTATTTACATTTTTCAAAATAAATAAATAAATGTTTATTAAGGAGATATCCAGACACACTTAAGGCAGCTTTGAAAACATATTTTTCCCTAAGTCCTGCAGCATTTTAAAGGCTCTGACCTTTATCGTGTGTTTGGGAGAGCTGCATCTTAGCTACTCTCAGGAGGTTTTACAGTCTAATAAAAGAGCAGCTGGAAGAGGCTAGCTGATGTTTTATTAAAATTGTTCTACTTACTGACAACCACATACAAAAAAAAAAGATACGGAATGTTAACACATATCAATCCCAAACCCTTATTTCCAGATTCCTCTGAAAAATACATTCAGTCTGTGTCCGTTTTCAGTCTCAAAAACACTCTCCTGCAAACTCACTTATATCTAATAGATGTTGTCTGTTAGAATACACTAATTTCTCTGCGTGAATAAGCCCAAAACATCATTTTACAGACTCAGTACTAAGACAATCAGCATCTAAAGCTACAGTTCAGCTACAAAACACTAATCAAAATATGCATCTTAGAATCTTAGAGGCTTATGACTTTTTTTTAATGTAATACTGACAATTCATTAAGGTAAAAAAAATGCATACTTCTTCACAAGAGATTTCCGTTTTACATGTTTGAACATAAATATTATACAGCCTCACGACGATTCTTTTTAAATCAAGTTAGGGTTTTGATAGAAGCCATAAATTACCCACAGCAGATAATTTTTACTACTTCATTGTTTCTGTCCTTTTGAAAGTTAAGCTGCGCACAATTCTTAATGAGCAGGATATAGAAACAGTTAATGCAAGCTAGCTCTTCCTGGATTATCATGCCATAGTCTTAGACAACTAGTGTTTTATCACTGCTCACAAACAATCCTCTCAATATGAAAAGAATAACGGGATACATAAAGAATTTTAGAAACATAAAACCACTAAAAAGAATTTTTGACATATAAAACATTTATGACATAAAATATTTACTAAAAAGCATTTTGATTGAGCAAATGTCTGAAAGCATCAAATTTCCATCCAAAATTATGTCCTTTTTTGTTATAAATCCCAGTGATTAAAAGTGGAAATATAAAGGGTATTAATAAATTCCCATTGTGATATAATCTTATCACTATTTTAAATCCATTGTTTTATATCATCACACAATTGTCATTTTTGAAAATACTGTGGTAGGAACACAGAAATGCTTTGTAGTGACTTTTGTGTTGCAATCTTAAAAAAAAAAAAAAAAAAAAAGCACATTACCAAAATACCTCAATTCTGTTAAACTGTCATAATGTACTGTGCAGAAGGAACATGGACATACATTTATTATGTGCTGTTACATGTTCACCCTATCATATGTAATTTATTTTAAAGTATTTCATTTGCATGTTGTCATTAGTAAACGTGCACAAGCATTTTTGGAGGTAAGGAACACCAAAGAACATGTTAATAGTAAAATACATTGAATATTGACCATTTGAAAACAAAAAACTGAGTTTTATAATCTTCTGTAACTTTTCCTGTAACTTTATATGCAGCCTTTGCATATAACTTGGCAGTTTTAAGGACAATTTGAAGTCTGTGGGGTTAGGAGTACTATCTAGTGAATTCAGAACATCCTTGTCAAAACACTGCAAAGGTTTGCTCAGCTCATGGAAAGCAGGTTGGTTCCCCCCCAAAGTCATAGGGAAATGTGTCCTTGCGGTGTGGCAGCGGACCTCCTGCCTTACGCAGAAAGGGGAGTCAGACCAAGATCCTGTACTGAGGTACACCAGTACCCAGCCCAGTACCCACACAGAGCCCACCCAGCAGTAACCAAGCAATAGCAGGATGGTGGTGTTGGTCTTCCTCATGACACGGGGCTAAAAATTTGCTCAGTGAGTAAAGAGACTGTTCACAGAATCTGCCACATTTAGGATAAATCTAAGCAAGGGCACTTTCTGAATAAAATTGTTATAGAAGGTTTAATTGGCTTGAAAATGACCCATTGAGTTACAACTACACAGCCCTTTACCAAAAACAAACAAAAAAGCACAAATATCACAGACAAATAACTCATTTTCACACATATACGAATTAGAAATCCACAACATCGCCGTATCACCCACAGAACAGTTATATTTTGCAGCATACAGCTTGAGATTTTATCAGCATTTAATATTAAGGTACATAATATAAAGGGAGATCTGCCAAGAGCAAGAAGAGTAGTTTGAATTTCACTAGTGTTATTCGCAGGTAGTAAAACCCTTCAAAACAGGCAAAAACTATGTATTTATAATGGTGTAAGAGTTTTGAAATGAGCAATATCCTGCAATAATTTAAGTGTTTCAATCAGGCAGATTTGGAGTAAGAAGCTGCCTCCAACTGTAAAGCAATACCAGCAATTGAATAGAAACAATCGATGAGTGGACTAAACAAGGGGTTTGAAATACCCGAGCTCCCATAGAGCCGTTTTCAGCAATCATCATTTCTTTCCTCAATGTTGGGAAATTTTCCCATTTAGCCGCAATCATTTTGAACACAAAACTGCTTTGACTATAGAGTACAGTAACAAAACCCAGGGCATCTCTAAAATGCAAGGGAATAACAAAATGTGAAACCTTCTGACTCCCTTCTTACTCCACAGGTGAGGAGGTATCATGGCTAATATGCAATACTTGAATCTTTCCAGACTCAACAAATGGAAAAATATCCAAAGAAATTCTTTCTGTGATCAAAGTCACTGTAAGTCCCATGAGTGCCTTATTTGGAAAGACGTTCTGATTCGACAGTAATGGACAAACCCAAACCCCTCTCAAGGAGTCTCTTGCTGTACAACAGCAACAGAAGAGGAAAAAAATGACAAAGAAATGGTAACTGGAAAACTGGTATGTCCATACATACCCAACCAGGGCAGTGACTTTTCCGAGGTCTGAGGAGTATTAGTAAGGAATCTGGATAAGTTAGAAGAACGAGTCTAATCTTGTTACACAGTGGCTTTTGCTAAACAATTAGCACAGACTCCAACAGAAACAGCAGCTATGCTCGTGGATCCTGTTCCTCTCCTCTAAAGCAGTTTTGACCTCTCCACTAAAGAATTCTCTCAAACTTGACCACGAATACTAATTTAACCAAGGAAAAAAAGTATCACATTCTTGATGAGCACTCACTTTAAACTTGCCTTAGAATAGATAAGCCCAACATACCACAGCTACGGACAGAGACAGCACTTGATGGGGATCCCTCTTTCTCCAATTACAACAATCAGTGGGATTCCAATAAATGTTCCTCAACCAGACAGGCTGAGCCTATCCCCATGATAACAGCACATCACAAGATAACCTCCCTGTTATAGTTAGCAGCAACTGCTGGGGAACCATATGGGCATTTGCTTTCCACATGAGTTATCAGGACTCTGTAGAAGGCTCTCCTCAGTTACCACTCAAAAATTACCTGTCCTTGCAGAAAAGCAAAGAATTGCTCCCTACTCAGAAATCACCTACTTTAAAAAGACACAAAACCTTCAGGACAGAAATTCTGGCTGTGACCAGCTGGTGTAAGAGAAAGGAGACAAAGTAGTTGTCAGCTACAGATGTTTTTCTGCTGAAGTATCTTAGAATCCTCCAAGAACAAGAAACATTTTTCATGCTACATTTACCTATGAAATAACACAAGCTCATAAATTCTGGTGGTTTTTTTTCTTCAAGAAAATGACTTGTCATGATATCTGAATCTCTGTCTGCTGTGCATTATCTGAATGACACACATCATGTTTTTATGTGCAACTGTCCAAGCAATCCACCATGAATTGTGGTGAAGACTTCCGCTTCCAGTGAATCTTCTTATCAGAAATAAGCATCTTCCGCTTCCATGATGAATCTGCTTCCAGTTTTGGCTTTACTACAACAACAGATCACCTTCCTTTCTGAATTCAGAGCAGCAAGCTGTCTTTGTGACTTACCAAGTCCTCTTTCTCTTTACCATGACTTAATCAGTAAGCCTGCTTCACTGGGTTACAACCACATCTCCCTTTTACCTTACTGAGATTGACAAGAACATAAGCAAAAACAACCTCTGGGAACACAGGACTCCCTGTTCCACCAAAATCTGACTCGCATCTTCTCCAAGTGTTACTGCCCTTCAGTCAGGACCATGCCGTCAAACAGCCAGAACAGCCAACTTCACAGCAGCTCTCTGGCTGTGTCAACACTACCACCTACGCCATTATGGGTCAGAGTCTCCATTCCATTCCACCATGCCATTATGGATCAGAGTCTCCTGAAGTTTCAGGACATAAATTCCTTAGCTGCTTTTCAGAAATGTTACTCTTCTTTGCGTTAAGATTGAAAATTGTATTTTACTTAGAAACATGGCCCAAATGCTACCCCTACTGAGTAGTAACGGTCAAAAAATGAAACTGGACCAAACTCCTGAAATGTCAAGCTTTTACCTTCACGCAAAGTAGATCCACTCCGTATTCTTTCTTGGGATTCTTCAGACTACCTTCATGGTAGCTCAATCTTTTTCCAGCAAGATTAAAAAATTTCAAATAAACCAATGCCGAAGACAAAAAGCCTACAGGAAAACTAGCTCTATTTAAAATTTGGGTTTAGTGTCATAAACCCACAGTTACTAGTATTACTGTACTCCGTATTTCTGACATGTAACTTTGGCTTTTCCCCTACTTCCCTTTGATTAATGTCTTGTACACAGAAGTCCTTATCTTATATAGACTTCTTTATAACTATCTGCTTATAAAGATATGTCAATAACAACTATTTCATTTCTAATCCTTCTAATAAGATAATTCAGAAAAGAAAACCGTTTCTTTTTAAAATTATGTTGACTTCATATCTATATAGGATATAAATTACTTTAAAAGGCAATAACCGGAATACCAATATCTCTAAACTCTAAAGAAAGCGGAAATCTAGAAGAACCTATGTGGAAGAGTGATAGAGACTAATTACAGAGTGGCCTGGTATCCTGTGAGCTTCGTGAACTTCATGACTTACAAGGTGCAGAGAACTCACACAGTTGTTGTACCACCACAGGATACCAAATTAAGCCAAAAAATCTGACTTTGTCATTGCCATTCTCCAAGCAAACAGCAATATCCTGAGCCAGTTCCTTGCCCAAAGTTACAAGAGATTGACCAGTGGCACCATAACCTCTACCCATCTCTTGGTCACAACCTCAGCTCTGCAGTCTGAACCCACCTCAAAGAGCAAAATTGAACAATGAGGCAAACCAAGAACATGAAGCCAGAGACTGTCTCCAACTCCTTTGCAATGGTTTGGTGGAACAGAGCACATGCATGGCAGGAGCACTTCCTCTAAGGAGAACTAGAAATGGGGAAAAACCACAGTGTCACGTGTGCCAATAATTCTCATTCTCCAACATGCACAAAATGTTTCTGCTAACTGCTCTAACATAGACATGAACAGACCAAAATTTCAAAAAGAATACAGATGTAGGAAAAAAGTGGTAAATAGAAGACAGTTGAAAGCAAAAAAAGTATTGTAATAATATTTCCCAATGTAACCACAGTACATTTTAGGGTAAATCTGTAAAGGGAAAGAACATCTTACAACAACATTCAGCTTTGGCATTTCTCCATTTGAGTTTATACTTTCACACCAGTAACTTGGACCTTCAGAATTCATTTCAATTTTCTCTTTCACCACTTTATTACAAAAATTCCAGACGCGTCAAAAATATATCACACATATACCCTAATGGGGGATTAAGAACGTTTAAAATGCCAGTTAGAAAACGGAGATGATCTATTTTGTGATTACAAAACAACTGACTTGCACTACTTCCTCCATCGCCTTCTGCTCTGCTTCCCAAGGACCTGCAACAAACGGAACAGCAAAGAGGAAACGGAAACACTGCATCTCTGTGACCACAGCCCACAAAACTTCAGGGCTGGGGTCACATCATGCCATGTGCCAGAGAAACGTCTTTCCCACAGGCTGTACCTGAAAAGCCAAAGAGAAGGCAACGTGGTAACGACAATTCCAGTCTGAAACTGAGATTGAGCACAGCAAAAAAAAATAAAATTATGGCATTTCTCTTCCTGTTCCAGCAATGTCTGTAGCCCTCACATGATGACTAACTGATTTCTGCTCCAAATACCACAAGTAGTAGATTGGTGAAGTTGACTACAATGAACTGAGCTCACAAGCTGGATCCAGTTCCCAGGAGCTGTTTTGATGTCACAGAGCACACTGAAACCTGCAATGTCTCCTTTGGTGTGAAAGAGTCACAGCATCACATATACTACATTTCCTTTTTTTCAACGCCAGAAATATGCAAAAACTCATCTGAGGACTATCCTAATTTATATGTAGGAAGACATTAACTCCCATCAAGGATCAGAAAGGAACAAATGTAATTTTCCGTGCCACCCTCAGGTCAAGCAACATTGGGATGAGTTTAAGCATTCTCCTTCATCCAGGCAAAATCATCCTCCAGCAGCACTGATCACAAAGCTCTGCTGCCTCAGACACATCTCTCTGTAGGGCACAGACAGAACTCTTTTCCACCCTGTTGGAGTGCTGTATGCTACTGCTGTTCTGGGCACTTGCACCATCACTAGCCTGCTGAAGGTGTTCACTTCTAAGAGACAACTCCCTGACTCCAGGGAAATTCCTTCCTTCTGCCTGGTAAAAAAAAAAAAAAAACAAAAACCACAAAACAAAAAAGAAATGGAGCTTTGGAAGGCTAAGTCTCATAAGAAAGATCTGGTATTAGCAGGAAAAAAGAACCCAGAGAAACATGTATTCTTCTCTTTGAGTTAGCAATATCTTGTTATTGGTATTCAGTGTTACTCTCAAGAGGGTTTGACTGATCCTACATACCCAGAAGGCAGTCATACCCTTTTTGCCCTTCTTGAGTTTGGAGGGCTTCAAGACTTGTCCATAAGGCCAATTTCATCAATTATCTCTGGTTTTATCAAATCTGGATATAATTACTGTTGCTGGCTCTGAGTGGAGAACAACAGACAAATTGAAGATTACTGTTGTGCAGAGCAAGTGTGATGGTCTTGCATATTATTTAAAATCTTGCAAATATTATTTCTTAATATTTCAACCATACTGTATCATCGGGGAAAGCATCTTGGATTTAGTTTCAGAGACAATTTGGAAAGAAAGAGTAATTTTTAGTTTTAGCTAGGTAAAGACTAGATAATTTAGTGATGAATGCTTGTAAGTCTTGATAAAAACCTAACTACGTTTTTAGCTAATAAACTGTTTAAGAAATAAAGACATTTCCTACAGATCAAAATTAAAATTACACTCTACTTTGCCAAAATTTGGAGAAAACTGAGCATTTCAATTGGGTCAATGATGCACCTAAAGTTAGGTGTATATATTGCTTCAAGTTCTCCATTGCTTGCTCTCATTGCTCCCAACCCACCAAAAATAGCAGAACTTCTTTTTAAAAGAAAACCTTGAGGAGCAGAGATCTTAAGCCTTTAGAAGAGTCCTGTATCTCTTCCTATGTCCTCACTGTTTAATTTATATTAACATACATTTATTATTGTGTGTGTACAAAAAGAAAGCACAAGGTGTAATAGCCTTCTGAAACTATTGCTTTTTTTGTTGTTCAAAGTCTCTACTGAATTCAGAATTTTGCTTGGTTGGAAGAAATGGTAGCACTAGAATAAAACTCAAGTTGTAGAATTCAGATCCAAATAGTTTCTTTAAAATGAGAGGAAGCAAAATTCCTTATTCTTTTAAAAGCCGTGTATGGGGATGGATTTTCACAGTGATGAACAGCCTAATCGGGGTAAAGAATCCTCAACTGAAAGCTCACAAAGGGACCCCTCTATACATTCCCCATTTTTTCATTTCCACTTTTCTCTTGAAAGGGGTATCTCACTGGAGAACCTGAAGAGTGAAAGATTTTAAAGTGCAGGACTGAAATCCATCAAACCCAGGATTGTGGTCCAAACCCAACCAGCTGTCAAACCTAGAGATATGAATGCATGCTCACTTCTGCCTAATAAAATTTGAATCAAACACTTTGCATCTGATTCTCCATGTGAGCTTTTATGCAAACTTCTAAAGTGCAAGGAATCCTGGGGTGGAAGAGCTATTCTGAGAGCTTTCACATAGTTCATGTAATTAGGGAAACCACTTCCTTTGATTGTAAGTGTTCAAAACAGCTGAATTTCTTCTTTCAAAGGAACTCTGTGATTTGGGTCATCTCTTTTACTTGCTCTTTCATGTTTCTCAAGATGAGAGGTGAGACTGTAGAGCACATTATTTAGAAAAAAAAAAGATTCCACTTTTTGTTTTAGGGATTGAACTTGGACTATTCAAAAGGTTGACATTTGGAAATCTATCTTTCTTTCCCTCCCTCTGTTTCCTTCCTTTTCTGATAAGCTCTTCAGTGGCTCCAGCGAACATAGTCCAAAATGCCAATTTAAACCTAAGGGAAAACTGAAATATGGTACATAAAGGAAAAGGGACTCTCATTTTCCTTTGTACAGCTATAGCTGAATATGTAATTATAAAGGAGCTCTAGCTGCAGGATCTCAGTCCCCATGTTACGTTTACTTTTTTAATGGTTCTAAACATTGACCAAGCAAAAAGGCAGACATACAGATTTTAAAAGACAAACAAAGCAGCTGCCCTGGTCTTTGAAATGGGTCTGCGGGTTTCTTCTTTCCCAAAAAGGGAACTCAGGTCACAGTTTCAAGGCAACAACCATGTCACTAGAGCTAACAGCCGATGCCAGTGCTGTTACAGAATCAAGTGTCACTTGCCCTGAATTTCTTGAGCCAGGCACCCTGTCAGTGCTGTTACTCCATGTTCATCTTGTTAACAGCCTTAATGGGCAGGAAATCTCTCCCTTCTCACAGTATAGCACAGAAACACAGTAATAAAAAGGCAGGAGGTTTCATACTGCACATTTCAAATTTATTAAGAAACAACAGAATGCTTGCTTACCCCAGGGAGGACTGAGCTTTATTCCCAGTTGGTGAAAAATCGCAGGACTCCTTGCAGAATTCTGGCACTAACAGGGCAATGTGGTTTGCAATGGGAACAGAGCAAACCACTTGGGAGACAGTGCCAGAAACCACATTACTGCCAACTTCTGCCCAGGACAGATGAGCCACTGGCTCGGAGAGAAGGCTTTGCAGTAAGGACTTTGGTACTAATACATAAGCAACTGAAAATGCAAAAGTTGAAAGCAGAACTCCAAAATGTGTGGTCCTAAAAAGTGGGATTCTGGATCTTGTTACTTGCCTTTAGGACCCTTGCAAACTCTTGCAGGGGTTACTAGCAAGGTGACATCCAAAAGGAACAGCAATTCCACAGCCCTGAATTTTATGCATCTGCTGCTACATATTTAGATCACATGCAGCACATCAGAATACATAGAAGCATCACAGAGGTCAAAGGAAAAAAGTATGGTGTTCATCAAAAAGGAAAACCACCAATCACACCTTATAAGCCCTTATCATTGACAGGATTGCTTCAAATGCATATGATATTACTAAAATTAAGGTTGTTACATGGTTAGGCAAAAAGCGGTTTCTGTGCTTTTCCCCTTCTAGCTGTACACAGGCACCCACTTAGATTTTCTCTGCTCTGCAATTCATCCAAGCAAGAGGAAAAGATACCCTCTTGGAAAATGTCACTCACTCACTCAAGGATGCAGCAATTAGATTCTTTTAACGAGTTTCCAGAACAACCACCTACTCGCCTCTCTTTTTCTGCCTATGCCAGATAAAATTTGTTGAGAGTCTCAGTGAAAGCTGAGAAGCCAACACCCGCCCAGCCAGCACGCTTGCTCTTCAGCTTTTATACCTTCCAAAGATGAATTTGTACGAAGAAATTGCACATTGTCTTCTTCTACCATGAGATTCCTCACTTCTCCTACAGCAGCTCAAGGCTTTTCACAAACCATGCTTATTTCTGATGCAGCTACTGGAAATTCATGTGCCTGATGAGTAAACCCCACAGCTATTTGGTCAGGTGTATATCATAACATGATTTTCTCTCTCCCCTGCTCACTCGGTTTAGTTATAAGGACCCTCAATTTTCAGAAGTTTTGGAGCATCAGAGTCACCCAGCTTCCCAGTAGAGCTGGCTGTCTTAAACAGAAATTATGCAGTATGCAGATTCACTGAACATTAGTCTAAACAAACATGTATTTGCAAATAGGATTCTTTTCCAGCAGCTGAACTGTAACAGATGAAACACATTTAAGAAGGGTAGTTTGGCGGCAGCTGGATCAGAAGAGCAGCTCCCTATCTGCCCTTGGTGGTCTCCCCAGCATGTTAGCACAATTAATTGAGTTTGAGAGAAAGAGTTAACACTGAAGCCGTTCTCTGGACTCCTCTGCAGCCTCCAGCTAACATAAACAGGCCTAAATGTTTCTTTGTAACTGTTTATATCATCCTCTTAAAAAGGAAGCTTTCTCTATCAGCACCTTAATAAGTGGCAATAGGTAAAAGTGATATAACTTTCATGGTCTTAGTTGCACCATTACAATTAAAAAGATTGATTTTGATGCTTCCCTTAAAGTTCATATATATTTTTATACATACTTTTTCTTCAACTTTGTTTTCAATGAAATCTAGTAGCATATACAACGTATACAACTCATTTGCAACCAGTCAAAAATAAATACATAACAACAAAAAAAACAAAGGCAAGTAAAGGAGGGCACCTCTAGTCCTACAGAATGTTTTACTGTCCTCTTAGCAGGACAAAACATGTTCAAAATCATTGCTACCCTGTGTGTGGCAGGTAGTTTGGGGTCCCCATGCTCACTTTGAGTACACCTGTGAAAAACAGCCTCCAAGACACTGATGGTCCTACATTCAGATCACATCAACTCCAGCACAGATCTGTGACTACATCTGAACCATCACACAGGTATGCAATACACCAGAAACTGCGTTAGAGTCAAACAATACCTCCACACACCTCAACTGCAGGTTTGGTGTTACCAGAAACAATAATTTGTCATTCCGTTTGCTGCAGTGAGTGTAAATTATTTAATTAGAGATCCCAGAGACTGCAACATCAACAGACCGCAATGCAAGTCACAGACATTCAAATTGTCAGCTGTCCTTCAAAGCATTTGAGACTCGAACATTTAATCACCATACTCTAAAGTTACCACTAGACCTGCCATGTGATTTTGTACAGTAACCTCATATTAAGAAAACTGTATAGTTAAATAAACGTAGAGAGAAGACTAACTTAAACCAACACTCAATTACTTGAGCCTGCAGCAGCCTAAAACATCACCTTGAGAGAAAAGCATCTCTTCCGTATCCATGAGATTTCTACAGCAAAGCTTTAAGACAGCTCAGACATCCAAAAATACCATTTTGCAGTTGATCACTTCAACAGAAGCTCGGGGTCAGAGAATGTCGTGGGAGGGGAAACAAAAGAACTACCATTTGATGTCAAAGATTGCCAGCATGGAGAAATAAGCAACACAACCTCTAGTCCAAATTATAAATAACTGAGCCTTTGCAAAAAGGATATGGAAAAGAGTGAAACCTATCTAGGGCAAAATGAAATAAAAAATATGTAAAAAAATAAAAATAGGAAAAATACCCTTAATCGCAGCTGAGTATCTGCTGGCAACCTGAGCAACCCACCACCAAACAAAATTTGCAGCACAATGTCAGAAAAAATTTTGAGGCAATATAAAATGGAATTAAACTAATCATAGAATCACAGGTTGGAAGGGACCTTTCAGATCATCTAATCCAACCATCAATCTAACTGATAAAAACCAATTCATTGCAAAATCATGTCACTAAGCACTATGTCAACCCATCTTTCGAATACCTCCACGGATGGTGCCTCAACCACCTCCTTGGGCAGCCCATTCCAGTGCTTAATAACCCTTTGGCTGTAAAAATTTTTCCTGATACCTAATCTGAACCTGGCGCAACTTGAGGCTACTTCCTCTTGTCCTATCATATGCAACAGGAAAAAATGAAAATTAAAGACAATTGAGGCAAAAGGGACCAAACCTCACAGAGATGTTCCCAATCCAGGGATTAGGCATGTGGTAAACTCCTGTGCCTCAACCAAGCTATGGCAACTGCACAGGTATTCTTGGCCAGCAGCACACATGAGGTAATTTTGCTTTCACACTGATAAAATTTAGGGCAATTCAAGAGGGCCAAGTTAAAGGAAGTAACAGGCAAGTCATTTTTCTTTATGTAGTAACTGTTCAAAGCTGCCCGGCAGTCAACAGAAGGACACAGACACTTAGCCCTTTATAATTTCAGTACAAAATCTAGTGATTTAGCTGACAAAAAAATGGATACGGTAACTTCTTAAATACGGCTACATCAAGATTCCCAGCACTTGTGAAATTGTTCTTCATTTACTGCAAGCTAAGATGACAATGCTGACAGTCACTGTCTCAACAGACCCAAAATAACTTCTGAAGCCACAGATTACCAGTGTGAGCCCTGACGTGCCAGTTTCATTGAAACTGATGTCTAAATCAAATTAAGCCATAGTTGGCTTGGTTTAAAAGAATTAAGAGTATGTACACAAGCTTATGTAAGTAAAAAGCTCAAATTAAGCTGGGACAAAAAAACCTCATCAAGGCACACAACTCGTATTACAAATAATCATTATTTACATGAAGCAACTCTGAAAGTCGTTACTCATCTAATGAAAAACTTGGTAGAAAAATGCTTAAATACACAACAAAAAAAAGATCTACTACAATAAAATTTATCAGAATGCAAGCATGGGTTTTTTTTGCCTGGATTGCTACATCTCTGAGATCCTTTTGGGGAACAGAAAGGAAGAGGAATGAAGTGTCTTCCTAAGAAAGGCACAATTAAATCAAAGCCTATTCTTCCCAAGAATAATTGTATTCTGGCAATGCTACACCATCTTTCATTATACTGGTATCTCCCAAGTACCCATGGGTTCTTGGTATCATTTTGGTTGCAACACATATGCCACTCGACACTTAGGACACAGTCTTATCCAAAGCACCCACTAAGAAAATCTAATGCAGTGGCTTTTTTTTACAGCTGAAAACATGATACTCATTTACAAAATAAAGTCCTCCAGAAAATATGCCTTCAATGAAAGCCAAGAGTAGGGCAAACTCAAGCAGTCAACTTTATTGCAGAAGTCTCTCTTATCCAAACCAATTTATTCTGCACGATACAGAATATACAACAGCTGGAACATCTTGAACCCATGTGAAAAATGCCACATTCTAGAAAGAGTACTACATATCCTCTTCATACCTTTTGGGAATATCCTAACTCAGCACCAAGAAGACCGCTCTAAGCCATTTCCTATACCAAAATATAAAAGAGAAACCTAGCAAAATAACCATTCTGTAAAACACACAAAGGCATTTTAAGACATCCCTCTGGTATAATAAATACAGTTTTATTTCCTTTTAGCTGTTAATAAGATAACAGCGGTATTTCTTTAAATGAATATGGGGCTGGAAGGGCTCCCATGAGGTCACTTATTTCAGTAATATACCACCTTTCTTTTTTCTTGAACTCTGTATTTTTCCAATATAGGCAAAGATCTCTCTGGAAAGTTCATATATTTGACACTTACACCTTAAATACATTTATATAGCACACATTCTCAGCCTTCATTAGCAATAGCACCTGCACTAAAGGACCACAGGTTGGAAACATGGCGTTTGTCCCTGCTCGGAGTTGGAACAAGGTAAATCCAGACTTTTCCTGGCAGAGGTTACCTTGAATCACTGTCAATACTTTCTGACTCGGACATCAGAGGGGTAAAGGAGTAGGAGCTCCTAGGAAGAGCTAATAAAATAATAAAAAAGCATTCAAGATTGCCCTTCATTTCAGCCAGGTCCCAGTGTGGAGAGTCATTCAAGGCTGGCACCCAAGCACCCATACCAGCTATGAACTGTAAGCAAAAAGGATATCTACTATTTTTAGTCCTGTCAGAGCTACGTATCAATTTCAGTTTGGTTTGGTTTGTTTTAGTCTATCTTCCTCTGTTGTTTTTCTCTTGTTACTCTTGAAAGTCATTCCCAGTCCTTACTCTCATGACCCACATTAAAATTACCACATGTTCTCTTTTAGGACTACAAACATGAGTGAGGTAAGTCCAGTGACACGCATGTGGTTATACTTAACTCATCCCCTTCGGAACGTACAGGCACAAACCATGTTTTTGGACAGTCCCTTCCAGAAGCAGATAATAAAAAAATCAAAAAAGTGAACAAGCTGCATTCTATTCCACATGAAAAGTTTTATGAAGCATTAGAAGATCCCCCAAAGCTTATCACACATGCACTACATACAAGAAAACCCAACAATATAAAATTAATTTCCATGGTAGTCAGACTTCCAGCAATACACAGCAATACAGCATCAAAACTAGTAAAAACTTGTTTTTATTTTTGAGCCTCATAAAACTCAAATGCATTGCACAGACATGACTGAACAAAGCATGCACAGGTAATCCTACTCATTTTAACATCTTTTATCCACAAGTTCTGTTAGCTCACCAGAAGTATTTCCCAATAAGACTACAGTTACATTTTACTGGTTGGTTGGTTTTCTTTTTCCATCACTCTGCTGCAGTTTGCACTGACCACGGCCAGCACTTAGAAGGAATGCAGGAACAGCTGTACTGCATGAAACCAAACAATCTCATACCTAAGTACGGTGGTTGCAACAGCTGAAGCAAGCAAATCCGATACAATATTGCTGTCTATCAATGGAACAGAGACTGTTCACGGATCACAGAGTACTTCCAAAAAACACAGACATGAAAATTAAATTCAAATTTCAGGGAAAACTTCAGCTGAAATAAAACTCCTGGTGCAGACCCACACACCAGATCAGAGGCCAGCTGCCCAAAAGCAGCCACCAAATGCACAGCCTTCAAAAGCAGTGAAAGTAACAGGGCAATGTCAGAGATGTACAGGCAACCAAAGGATGTGGGTGCTCTTGCATAAAAAGCTAACATGGCAAGGAATAAAACAACAGGTTGTAACATATTGCTCCAGCAGTTACCTGCTCAAGACAAAGGAGTCAAAAGAATTGCTAGCAATTTGCAGAGTAAGGCCTTTGGGCTTCATCTCTCACATCCATTTCAGTGGCAGCCAAATTATGGGTTTATCCAATAACTCATATAAATCATTCATAAAAATACCAGATAGATTCCTGAGTAGTAAGCATGCGACTTTCTTCATTGAGTGCACATAATCATCGCTTAGGGCAAAAAGAGCAAGAGCACATCCTATTACAGGAGGCATTTCTACGCCCCCCACACGCATCATAAACATGCTGAGAGTTTGATTTTCCATAAAACAATTCACAAGGAACTTCTTGCTTAAAAACTAAAACTGTTCAAATGCTTGGTCTAGACTATAAAACGGCAATTTAGTTTAGTTTTTGCTGTTACTTAATCATTCAAGACACACTCCTATGGTTTACTTAATCAGCAGAAGTCTTGTCCAGAGTTTTAGATCTGATACTCTAATCAAGGCCTTGCAACATATTTTTCTCAGCACACTATTGAGCTGTATTTAGTCATGTTTTATTCAAATAAACATACACCTTTTCTTGTACAGTCACATTTTACTGCCTGTCTGTAACAAGTTAATGCCTTGAGGAAGTCTTCCCACTTCTCAAATTTTAAAGATTTTTGAAGAAATCTGCCTGAGCAACACCCTTCCATGTACTTCTAAGTTTTTCTGAGCATGTATTTTTGCACGATATCCTGCTATATTCTGGAACAAAAATTGCTTTGTTCCACACGTTAGAACTTGTTAGCCAGTTGGCTAATACAAAGCCTTCAAGAACTTTGCTGGTTTTGATTGGCTTGTTTAATAAAATGAAACACAGATTCAACATACTTGCAGAATGATACCACAGCTCTATTGACTTGGCTTGCGCCCTTGGATTTGGCTAGCACGAAATTCCACAGAGCACGCTTTTCCCAACTGTCCTCTGTTTTCTTTTAATCGGTTGTTATGGATTACTGGCAGCAGTTAACAGAAATACGAGACAATCAGTCATGAAATTAAAAGGACACTTTCTTTCAAACAGCAGAAAGGGTAACAATTAGTTTTCTGGACTAAAGGCAACCCATCCAAATACCAACTAAACACAGATACATCCCAGTTGCGGCAAGTTATTGTTCTATTCCTATCAGAAAAGCCATTGACCCACCATTGACTTTCAGCACAGTTCAGTCACAGATGTTCATTATTGTCATCAACACAGACAAACATGCTGCATACTATGTATGTAAACAGCCTGACAGCCTTCAGGGTCAGGAGAGACCTCTAGACCACCAAGGCTGGCCTCCAGTACTCTGCAGGCCACTACTATACTTCAGCAAGCTGCTCTTCCACTGAGCTTAACAAATTGACAAAAACAATTATCCACAAAAACATCTCAATGTGAAGTCATGAAGAAATAGAAAGCATTCTCCATCTTTGCTCCTTCTCTTTGTGGTCTCCTCCAAGCATTACTCATCCTCACTCCTTATAACTTGTACTTTATTTCCCATTCTAATTTGTCTGGCTTCAGATTGCAACCATTAGTTCTTGTAATAGCTTTTTGCACTATATTAAAACAGCCCAGCATTTTCTCCACATGAAAACGCAGTTTTTGTAGACAAGTTCTCATTTTTTTAATTCTCTAGGGTTTTTGACAGACAAGTTCTCACAAAACTTGCTAAACTTGTTTAAGGCATCACCACTTGGGTCTCTGCTGCCTCTCCAGAAAACTCCATAGAAGGTGCCCACACCGAGCTGCTCCCACCTATATCCCATCTTGTTAGTTTAAACTGCAAATGATGACCAGCCTGAAGGAAAATAAACCACTTTGTGCTGGAAGGCAAGGACTCCCTTTCTTTCACGATGGTATCCATCACTCACTTCCAACACACACTCTCTCACAGCCCCTCTACTTTCCACTCTTTGAGTGTGTTTTGCAGTCTCCCTTGGGTTGTCCCTCCAGTTCATTTACATTCTTTTAAGCAGGAGTCTGCACCTACTGCCTAACACCCATTTCCCCAGTGCCACATACCAAGATAAAGCACGCCTGGTTCTTACAAACGACTTGATCCTCATTTGGATATGCAAGAGCATTAACCTAATTTGCCTAACAACACCATGATATGAGCTCTTAATGAGTTGCAAGTCTTCATTAATCCCTAAATAAACCCTTAAATCATACTAAATTCTTTCCAGCACAGTTTCCTTTTCCCAGGGTGCACCCTCTGTTCGTTGTTACTACAAGCCAAATGCTGTATTTGGCTGGTTTAAAAAAATATGGTTTTGTTGAATGACCCAAGTGTGTCAAGCAGTACATATGACTGTCCTACTTTCTCCACCATTTCCCATTCCACTAAGATTTACGCCATCACACAATATAGTAATATTGTTTTTAGATTTTCTTTCAAAAATGCTTGAAGTACCCAGCAACAGGTCTGGCACAGACTCCCGTGTAACCCCACCAGAAACACACGTATTTAATAGATATTTCACTGACCACTTCTGAGAATCACCAACCAGTTGATTTTTAAGAAGCGCACAACTGATACCACATAGTGCCCATTTTACTTGTCTTTGTATATCTTTTGACATTAACAAATAGTAGAAATAAAGATAACAGTACAAACTGACATTGGACTGAAATCACACATCTCCCACCATTGTGGAAAATCAGATCTTTCCACGTTACTTTAGACAGCCACTTGTTTAAACATGATCAAACATGCTTATCACATCACTAAGCATGACGTAATGATGCTAACTCGGTTGCTGCAGCAGTGGATGAACTTTGGTGCCTGATTATTTACCAAGTGTACTATCCCTAGTGGTGCTCTGCTGTCCTCCAGCATATGACCATCTTCCTAAAATACTCTGAGGATATTGTATACAAGTTAGATATAGCCATGCTGGAGCAGCAGTCCAGTAACTGTGCTGTCCATCCCTACGCTGGTGTGTCCTCATTGCTGCATCAGCGGTGGTGACCAGCAGGCAGACTGCAGCACTGTGACAACCACATAAACTCTCCCTCTGCTTAGGAGCGTACAAAGCTGAGGATCAAAAGGAGCTGTTGGTAAAGGTGCAGTAAGTCAATTCTGCTTTTTCCCATTGCCAAGGACCTTTCCAGGTGCACAGGATGCCATGAGGGAAGGTGGCTCTTTAGGCTTAACCCTCCCTGCAAGATGAGACCAAGCCAAAGCGCAGATGCCCCAGATCAAAACCTGCAGCAGGCAGGGAAGAGACATCGCCTGGCAACACACACTAAGCCTATAGCGAACATACAGACGCAACCCAGAAGAGAAAACAGAAGCGGGCAGACAGTGAACACCACCTCTTCCTAACTAGCCACATAACCAGTGGTATCAAAGGGAAATTACTAGCTCCACAGGTACAGCTAGCTCTCCTCCTCAGGACCAGGGCAGAGAGGAGCTGCCAAACAAGCATAGTCGGGGGAGGATGGTAAGCAGTAAACCATTAATGCTTTAAATCAGAGACACTTGGTTGAGGCCCTCTCAGTATGCCTCTACTGTAACATCATCCAGTTATGGCATTTTGTAATTAAACAAAAAGCTCAGTGTAGTTTGCCTCAACTAGCCGAAGGACAGAAGACACTAGAAAAGAATTTCTGTCTTTATTTCCACAGCAAAGTCACAGAAAAATAAACTCTTACCTCTTTTTCTATTTTGAGCAGCTTCTTTACAGCCACCTCCTTGTCCTGAGAAATCCATCGGGCTCTGTAGACACTCCCGAAACTCCCTCCACCGCAGTTCTCAAAAAACTGCAAGTCATCAAATCTAATTTGCACAAATGAAGCACTGGTAGACGACATCTCATAATGACAAAATATACCACAGCAAAACCTGTGAAGAGAAAAGCTTTCATTAACATATATGCTTTGCTGATTTATGGACTTTCTTACCCACGCTCAGACACCCCAAAACTAGAACCATCCACCAAACACACTACAGTAAAATCTGCAGGGCACGGGAGGAGAAGAGCCTGGGAACTCGCACTCCAACAGGCTGTGCAAATGTTTGCATAATTTGCACGACCTATTAGGAGCCGCTGGGAGACAGAAATGACTAAAAATATTCCTTGGACCAGTACCGATGTTTCCCTGAACACCTTGGAAGCAGCTCTGCGAAAGGCCGGTGCGCCGCTGCCTTCCCCGAGGCGAGCGAAGCGTGTTCTCTACTCGGAGCTCGCCTGGGAGCTGAGGCACGCCAGGCACGTCGGCTCTGCCGCCGCCACCACCACCGTCCCCCGGCACGCACCACGCCGGCCGCCCGCGCTCGGGGCGAGGAGGCAGGAGTCCTCGGCGTGAGGATGTGGGAAAATCTGGCCAGGGCCGACGTCTCTGCCTGAGTGACTCAGTTCTGCTCGCGTGTTGTAACAAAGCGCAAGGACAGGGTAATTCATCTGGGTTACAATACAGGAAATTCTGCAGCTTGTGCCAGGCTTGGTGTCGGCAGTTTCAAGAGATGATCCCACGTCGGCTGCCAGGGGAACAGAACGTCCTTCTCAGAGATTTCACAGCAATAAAGCTTATGCCCATAGTGAATCTCAAGAAACATTATCACCTAAATGCATGAACAATGACTAATTTTAGGTTTCTTTTTTTAATGGTGTAAGATCCTTAGCAGGGGGGACTACAGGACATGGCATCCTCCAGAACCATCGGCAAGCCGGCTGCAAGACTGATTCAGAGGCACCAGTTCAGACAAAGCAGTTTTAATTACCAGCAAAAGTTACTACACTTGCAATAAATGAAAGTAAACTCATCAGCATAAAGTGAAAGAGATGGGTTTAAATAAAACTAACCAAAAAAAAAGATTCTGGGTTGCTGGTGAAAATCACACTTCCAGTTATACTGGTTTAACTGTAGTACCAAAACATACTGTGTCTTCTGGGAGCCTCCAAGCCATGGGGTGTTTTGAGATGGAATCCACACTTTATGTGCTGTCCAGGGCTGGGAAACACACCTGCTTACCTAGCACTGCTGACTGCCAAACTCCCTTCATCCCAGCCCTGACTGTAACAAAGACATAATTCCACCCCTCGGCTCTCCTGATGGTGCAGCTAACCCAATTAAAATTTTGAGATATCATTTGATCAGAAATTTCTGGCATTATTTGGCTGCAGCTACTCTCCAAGTAAGAGATGAAGATACCAACATTTTTTTCTCTCTAGCATGTAAGATAACATGCAGACTTTTCTGAAACTGCCTGCTTCATTCTACATCACTTCACATCCATAAGGGTAAGGACAAGCGCTGACCAGACCATGACAACTTTACTACGTTTACAGAAGGCATCCTGTTCAGAAGGGAGCGGGCTTCAAACGTGCCTTTCGCTGACAGCCAGCCTGCAAAGCTCTTGGTAAGGGAACATGAACACTCTTTCCCCAGCTCTGCGAGTCAGAGCAGGAGTTACCCGTGGGACGTGAAATCAAGTCCATTCATCCAGTACCCTACAGGCTCCTGCCGCCTGAACTCTTCTGCTGACTTTTTGTTCTTGTTTTAATCTTGTCACTGTTGCCGTTAAGTTTCCTGTCAGTAGAGTCACCTTTTGTGCCACGCTGCATGCATTTTCTTTAGAGAAAGCTCAAGGGAAAGGACATTGGTTACTCTTGCAAATCAGGAGCGTAGCAAACCAGTTTTAAGTTTCTGCTTCTCTGCCAGTGCTGCTTAATTAGCAGGTCTCAAGAAACAAAAGCTCATTTGCCTCATTTAGTCCAGCAGTTGCTCCAAGTTAATGCTGTGTACACAGAGTCTCAAGCACACGTGACATTTTACAGACAAATAAAACAGGTCAGTTTGCCAACCCAGAGACTTCACAACTTAAGGCCATGGCCCTGCACACGTTTATGCATGTGGATAATTAAGCTCTAGTGAATAATCTCTTTACTGACAACAGAATTGTTCAGAAGAGCAATAATGCTCAGAGGCAAAAGCATATGCACTGACGGGACCATAAATTTAACGTGAAAGTGTAAACAGCTGATAACAGATGATTGCATTTGGGACGGCAGAAGGAACAGAAAACCTAGCAAAAAGAGAAATACAACAGAAGAAACAAACATTTCTGGCCTTCTCTATCTGAATTCAACAGTTCTGAAGAGCTGTCAAACTATTTTAAATTACTGTTCACCCAGAAGAACCAAATCACCCATAAAAACAAGTAAATTATTTGACTTCAAAAAGTTACACCAACATAGAACAAGACGTTATTCCAGGATTCCACAGAAAACAGACCTCAGGATGGGGTAACATGGACGCCAAACTCTTGGTAACAAGTGAGTATTCTTCTGATGCATCCTCCTTGCTGCTTAAAATTTTATCTAAACATTTATACAATTGCAATGCAGTGCCGGCACATAAGCATTTCCAGAAGCTACTGTTCATTCTTCTAACACTTTCCTAATTTCAAATTTATCTACAGCAGTTGATCAGCTGCAGATGCTATAGGCACCAGCACCATAAAGTAATATAACTTAAAGAATGATTCATTGGTTTGTATCAGGTTCTTCCAGATGTTTGTTGTTTTTTTTTTTTTTCCCCCAGAGAAAACAGAAGAGATTTACATGGGGCACTCTTTATTTAGAGATCTGTAATTAATGACAGCCTAAGTTAGGTATACAGTTTTCTCCTTCTAGATGAAAGAACAGACCTGTTTAAATATTACTGTATGTTTTCGGATGCAAGGTAGTTAATCCTCAATTAGACAGATCAATCCCTTTGTTATGTTGGAGAAAACAAGTGTTTAGAGTAACAACTGCATGTGACAAATCCACACACAGTTATTAACTTGTCATCCTGTTTTCAAAGATACTTAACAATCTCAGTTTACACCATTGGTTAAGGGGAGAAAAAAAAAAAAAGTCAGGTATTTTATTAAACTCCACATCTTTACACATGCATCCAAAACAAGTGCATCATACCACCAACGTGTGGCATTTCTTTGCATGGTACACTTCTGCAGCCAACAGAGCAGTCCTCTGCAACAGGCTCTCCAGCCCTGGGGCCGGAGGCATGACAGCAATTCCCCCCATGGAGCATAACGAAGGTTTGGCTTCAGCATCCTCCTTCCCCACTAACAGTTGTGAGTCTTTAACTGTAGCGTTGCCTGCTCCTACACAGTGATAACATCAACTGACTTTGTTGCTTGTTGTCTTTGAAATGAAAATGTGACAGTTCAGAAATGGTGAACGACAGGTATTTGAAGAAATAATTCAACTGCTGGATGTTTCAATTATTCCTATGGGATCTTGGGGTGGAAGAACTTTCTCCTGTATTATTTCTAAGGGTTAACATGAGCTTGTAATCATGCAAGATCTGCTTTTACTGTGTGGGGTTTTCTTTTTCCTCATAATAACTTCTTCATTTCAGATGGAAAAAAAAAAAATAATCTGAGCCCCATTTGGCAGTATTTAACATGTCGGGTTACTATTTAACATTAGTACTACATGTCAGGTCCCTATTATGCAGAGTCACTTTGCAGCAAGCTATTAAGCCACAACAAGCTTAGTTCAGTAATAAGTGATAAGTAATAAGGAAACCATCCACCATCACTGCCTTCTTGTGATTCCGGTCTTCTGGGCAAGTAACAGGTCGGAGGTCCTTCCCCAGGCTGGGGTCCCACACCTGCTGCTCCCCCCAAACCGTCTCAAGAGGAGGGAATCCCCAAGGTGCAAACCCACCCTGCTGCAGCCTGCCCTGCCCTGCATCCCAGCACAGTGACACTGGAAGCACCTAACAGCTCCCCCAAAACAGCCTGGGAAGTACTGTTTGCACAGGGGAGTGCTGCCTTGCCCAACTCTCTGCTTTACCCTGCTTTTTTATGTACAAGCCAGAAGACCCTACTACTCATCATTAAGCTACTGCTCCCAGAGCACAGAGAGCTTCCACTCAGAGACTTGCAAGTTTGAGACAGGAGGCAGGAAAGAATTTAGCACAAATTGCACACTAACTACAACTCATATTTTGCTTAGTGCGTGGCTGCAGAACTGAAAACTGCATCCCTCATCTTGCACGTGGCACTTGACGCTACTTAAACATTTGATTACTTCAGGAAAACCATTTATAATTTATTGAAGGGAACAACCATGCAACTTTGCTGCCCTCGCTTCACCGTGTGCTTCCACGAAGCAGGATTCAGTGCTTCTTTCAGGAAGGCTCGCTGCCAAGATATTGCCAATAAAGTAGTAGCACACTACACTTGTGCTATCTTAAAATACACAGCAGAATGTGCCAAGTTTCCTTATTTGGCAAAACAGCCCATTTGCTTTCAGGATCTTTGACCATCCATTTTTAGACCCAAATCATCCTTTGTATCCAACATGGCCTACAGTCCTTGCGCATATCAACCTGGATTTTTGCAGCAGCATATTTATCCAGCATTTTTAGAAAAAAAAAAAAAAAAAAAAAAAGACAAAAAAAACCCAAAACAAACAAACAGCAAAAAAACATTGAAACCCCAAGACATGGTTAACCGCTGTCTTGTCTAAACAGAAAACAAGGAGTTATGCTGATATTGAGCTATGAGAGATACGACAGAAAGGATTTATAAATAAAAGATCCTTTAATCATATCACAAACTGCTCATGGATAAGATGCAAACGAACTCCAAGCACACCTCCAAATTAAATATATCCTAATCTTCTAATCTCCCAGTAAGTTAAAATAAAGTCAACAACCCCTACAATTTCCTAAACTTTCATAATCAGACTAAGCAGCAGCCCTGCAGACAGTGAGGCTGCAGGCAGGGCTCTGCCTACCTTAGTTACAGAAGCAATAACATTTGAGCCTGTCCTTTGTCAGAACCTAAGAATTCTGCATACCTTCCATTAATAACATTTCTAATTTTATTTGAATTTATATAACCATCAGTGCTACGGAAAAAGAGCTCAACTCAGCCTGAACAGTTTGAGCACTTCAGGAAAAGAACTATTTTTGACCTGAGCTGTGTCAATGGCTGGGACTGAAGGGTTTAAAGGCTTCCCTTTAAATAGAAAATATTTTATCTTGGAGAAACCCTAAACTGCTCACTTTGCTTACATTACACCTTATACCTCGTCACTGATGTCTGCCAGGAGTGCGCACACAACACCACGCGCAAAGGACAAGACAGCTACACCAGCACCCCGGCCCACAGCGCCGCTCGGTCCCCAAACAGGGACGACGGCAGGATCTGGGCCTTGGTTTTGTCAGCGTTTCTGTCATCTCCTCCATCAGTGAGCCGGGCTCTCCAGGGTTACCATTATTCACACGCTGCCACTGGTATGCAAAGCACATTACTGGTAGATAAAACAAGTAGGCTTCTGAGGACTTACAATTTCAGGGCAAAGTCCTGAAAACATCTAACGGCATGCCTCCAGTGGAAAGCTATGATGTTTTCAGGCAGTGACCCAGTTAATCCAGTGCTTTCAAATTATTTCTGCTTCTGGAATTTAGAAAAAAGTAATGATCCACGGCTTTCCCAATGGCTCTGTCACTAAAACTCACAGCTGAAAGCGTGCTGAATAGAGCGGTAATGGGATGGCACGCACACGTGTTGAAATAAAATAATAATAAAAAAAAGAATATTGGTGAAAAGGAACTAACTTGAGCAAACACAGAAAAAGAAGGAAAAAAAGAGTTCACTTTAAAAATAAGGGAGAAAAGGAAAAAGCAGAGGGGAAGGAAACTCACACCTCGAAGCCCAACCGTGGGGATTTCACGCCCGAAACAACAGGAAAACGCAGCAGGTGCAGGCGAAGCCAAACCGCTGGAAAGGCCGTGAGGGGAGCGGAGGTTCGG
>VZRU01017649.1:344-28315 GCA_013398155.1 Pedionomus torquatus | reverse complement strand
GGGCCTCCCCGGAGGTACCTCCTGCGCCTCGCTTCACGGCTCTCCCCCCGGGGCGGATTGCCCACTCGGCTCCCGACCGTCAAACATGGGGAGAGGATGCGGCAGGGCTGCCCCGCCGCGCCGTAGGCCCGCCCCGGTGTGGCTTGAAGGGAGAGCCGCGCCCGCCTGCAAATTTCAGGGAGGAAGGCCATCCGGCAAGGTTCCCGCCACCCATAAGTACATGCAGGTATTAAATGCAGTGCAGCTTTACTAGTTCAAGTGCTCTTTGGCTGTGTTATTCACGAGTAGGAAGAAGTACATCTCGTAGGCTAGTGAGAAAATACTCTGTGCTGCATACTGGTGTGTGGAAGGTGTTTTGCCTCATCACAGCTGCCAGAGGGAATTGCACTTTAATGCTCTTTTAAAGTCCAAACTGCCATTGTATGCCCAGACTGAGTACGATTTCTGAAGTGTTGAACCTCAGGAAAGCAACCTAAAGGAGTTATTCCGAGACAGGAAATATTGAGGGACTTCATTGTATGCTGAATTACATGACACTTGCTTTAAAAGCTTTTCTGTTGTTGGATTTACAGTAGAAAGAAGATGTGTATAGGCGGCAGGTATAAGAAGAGGGTGTGATGAGTTACATAATCTCACAAATTTTTGTGAATACTGTACAAACCTTGTAGTTGAGTTGCAGTTAATACTTTAATCCTTAGATAAATGGCAATATGAAAATAGGTTTTTTGGAAGTATTTTTGTACAACAAGGGTTTTTTTTATAGTAAATCAGTACTAGTAAATATGTATTAGAGAAATCTAGTACCACTTTATGTTTGTATTGCCTTAACACTGCCAATTATAGTATTCTGTTCTGACTTTGCTCAGACTAACTGCATTGACTAAAATTTTCCACCAGGGTTTTGCTGATGTTCTTGAGGGGAACTTTTGAGCAAACTTCAGCAACTGTTTTTATAAAACTTGCTTGCTAAACCAAATTTTGTGGCCATCTCTGGGGTGGAAGGGGATCTGACATCCTATGCTCTCAGAAATTTTATTACTGGTGTGCTCTCCAGCTGTAATCTTATAAGAATGTTTGGTTTACTCTGCCTATAGAAGATCTAACCAAACTGACTGGTTTGTGAGCTTTTAAGGAACTTCAGTAGGGATTTGCAGGGAGGTGTCACAGATTACCATCTGTAGTTTTTAGCTACAATGATGTGTGCCAGACTAGGATTTATCAGGAGTTCTCCAGTTGTGAGCTCCCTGGAGCCAAGATCACTGGAACTGAGAGCGGGTGACCACATCTCTTGCTCCTCCACTAAGTTCAACATTTTCCTGTGATCCAAAGCAGGATTAAAGTCATAATGAGTTGGGTGCTTTTTTAATGCTTAATTTATCCTTTAGCACGTATTAGCACACTTATTTAATGTAAAAAGAGGCAACAGCTTGTAAGAAGTCCCTGAAGCCCTCTTTGAGATGTATGTTTAATGGTACACAAGTATAAAAAATGTGAATGTTTGTGCTTCCTCTTCCTGCTGTGTAGGTTTCAAGTGCCAGGGTGGTACTGTCAGCTGATTCAAATTCAACAGGTTTCTTAGACTGAGAACACTCCAGATCACTAGAAGCTTAGTATCACTAAGAGACTGGGGTTTGTGAGCTCACGTCTTGTGCGTGTGTGATGCTAGACAATACTAATACACAAAGAATTAAATAGTTGGTGCTCTGATTATCTTCATAGTATTCATGGTTTCATAGTATTCATATTCCTGGCTGACTCTGCTTTCCTTAAAATTAGAGGCATGCCAACATTTGGGTTTAAAAGGACAATTTCACAGGAAGCTTTGAGCTCTCGTATTGTATCAGAGTTGTTTATTTTTGAACTTCAGTAGCTGTGAAGCAGTTACTGTAAAAAAAAAAAAATAAAAATCAAGAAGTTTCCAGTTAACAGGTTGCAAGGTTTTGAAAGTCGTTTTATCTGCAAAATAGTGATAACTAGGGTCTATAAACAAGTATAGACTCACAGGGTAAAGGAAGGAGGAGCTGGGGAGAGGAAGTTGGGCTGTAACCACCATATGGTTTGTACTGCACTGGGAGGTACTATGCTGTGAGTCACACACTACAGTTGCAGCTATTTCCATCTCTCATTAAAAGAAATTCTCAACTTTTGAGCAACTGAGCTGTTTCATAATGAACTCTGCTACATTTAATGATCTGACATCCTTGGAAGGGGAAAAAAAAATCTTCAGAGCCAGCAAAACTATTTGTTGCAGTTGTAAAGACTGCAGTATGCTTTGCTTTAAAATAGATATTGTGTGCAGAGGGAGTTGCTTTCCCCAAATATTTATGGTGTAGATTTAATATTAGTCTATATATTGTAATCTTTTTCCCAATTTTCTTTCCTTAGTAATAATATTTATTATAACAGTTCTCTTACTGTCTTTCAGCAGTGAAATAAAAAATAATAAAAAAAAAATCAAGTTTTGTCTTTGCTTATTGGTTACTTTATGTATTATGTTGTTCTAGAATAGTTCAGGCATATTTTATGAACAAGAAATTGTTGAGTAACTTTTCTACCTTCCTACACTCATTCCACCTTCACCACTACCGCCATTAGTTCAGCAGTCTTATGGCCCATAAAAAATAAACCAGTTTTAAAATCACCACCTTTGTTGTGCAGAATCTTTTCATACAAGCTGTGATGAAAAGGCATGAAAAATCCTTTGGCCAAATAATTTCCAGAAAATGTCATGAAACTTGTCCTTTCATAATAATTCATATACAAACATATTCCATTCTTCAGTAAAGGAAATATATTTTCCGTTCTTGGAGCATTAATCTCCTTATCTGTGGTTTATCCTACATCAGCACTTAACCGTTTGAGTAATCTTTAGGTTGCAATTTGTTCTCAGTAATTGCTTTAAGTTGTGGTTATTTTAGAGAGCACTCTTACAGAGTGGACAGTGAGTGTCCCAGTCATCCCCTTGCCCCTCGTCCCCCCGACTCACTTATTTTCCTGCAGCACTCAAGCATAGGCAAGCACTAAACCAGACATTACAATATACTGGAGCTAGCAGTACCAGTAAGTAGTCCCAGTGGGGTGTATGGGTGTATGCCCACCAGCTAACAAAAAAAAAAACAAACCAAAAAACAACTGTGTGGCATTCTGTTCTGTATACTTTTGTGAGTATCTTTGGATAATTTTTCAAAAATAGTGTACAGTAACTGTGCCTCACAGAAACAGTTTTAAAGCAAATAAGAAACATGGATGGAAAAGCAGTGGAATTAGTGATTTCTAACCACTATTTGCCACCACCTAATCCACCTGTCACAATCAAGAGAAGTTAGTTTGTTTTGTGCTGGAGCATGACCCCAGCACACTTCTTCAGCTGTTGAGATCAATGGCCAAATACCCTGGAAGTTCAGTAAGAGTAAGACCAGCTCTTTTCTCATAAATGCTTTTGAGGAATGAAGAAAAAAGGCATAGTGTTTTTGTTCACAGAAGAGGATTTTTTAGTATTTTTTTTTTAAATATGTGAGAGGTTGCTTGCCTCCAAATGTGCGTGGACTTTGAGTAAGCTGAAGATCTTCCACATGCTATTCATGACCTTGGAAATCTATTATGTAAAATTGCTGTCGTCTTTCCTGTATTGTCTTCCCAGTGTCTTGCCCATAATTAACGATGGCTGAATGAAGAGGATAGCAGAATGCAGTTTTCTTTGCGTCCCTTCAGTGGGTGGAAGATACTTGTGTTCCCTGAATCAAAAGTGTCTCAACTTGGCAGTTTTTCAGCTTTTATACTAGTCCTGGATGTTTCAGATTAAGTGCATGAAATTTTCTTCATCTCTTATTTTTTTACAGTTTTGCCATCTCTCGTTTTCTTATATTGTAAACACAATTCTGTTGATAGAAAAGTACCTTATTTGGGTATAATTGGTCCCTCTTCCCATCTAAAATATACTATGCCTGTAAAAAGCATCTTTATATTAAAAGAAATAAGCCCACAATTAGGGTTCATAATTTTCACTACACCAGCAAAATTAAAAGCATGTAGATTACATATTATCGTGAATTGGGCCAGTTAAACAAAGAAGAGTGATCATACAGGAAAGCAGATGACTGAATATTAGTTTGGAAGTATAGCTCAGCATTACCAATACAATAATAAAGTCAACTTGCAGAAAGAGTACAAAGGTGCGCTGTTGGTGTGCGTCTCCCCTTCCTCAAATTCTTGATTTCATGCATTTCTTACCAAAAAAGTCATAGGAAATATTCCTGAGAATGAGCTTATAGTAGGTTTTTAAAATGTATATTTTGTGATCAACCCTTTAGGTCTTGTCAGATCGTAGAGTTGAACAACAATGTTACAAAACTCAAAACTGAAGAACTCCTTAGGGAAAGATAGTTTTAAACTTTTTGGTTTCTTGATTTATTTTCCAGGAATTTGGATGATCAGTTGAGGCATTGAGGCCACAACAAGTGTTTTTTCAAACAGCATTTAGCGTGTTTTAATCTTCATGAACTCGTTCAAGAAGAATAGGAAAAGCTCACAGCCAGGGCACATTCCTGCCATCTCTCTTACATCCAGTAGTTGTGCAATGCCCGTGGTAAGCTGGATCAGTTACTGATCAGACAGCAAGCTGGGCCTTCCTTGAAGGGGAGGAGACATGGACTGCTCCTTGCAGGAGCAATTCCTGGTTAGATTGGGCTGAGAGTAAAATGAAATTGCACCCTTAGCTGCTGAATTTGTGCACAAGATTAAGAAGGAAAAGCGGAGCTTTGTGGTGTTACTCTGACATTTTGTAGTTTGCTTCAAGTCAGGAGGAGCTATTCTGACTGTCAGCTGGCAAAACTACGAGTATGATCTGAATGTGAAAAGTAGCCTCTAATTTCTAAGAAAATTTCTAGTCTGGATCAGGATAACTGCTAATTATGTCTCTAGTGGAGGGCAAAATAGAGAGACTGCACAATGTTACAGAATTTCTTCTTTTTGTCTCCTTAAATTTCCACTTCTGTATATGTAGAGGATAAATAGTTGGAAATTATACACCCATTTTCACTCACTAGCAAATATATTATATATGGGATTTTATAGCTGTCTTTGTACCAGTGAGTCTCTACTTGTTACTGACCTATTGGAAATTAAAAAGAATTGTCCTTAGAAAGGAAGTTCACAATATTGTCTGCAGTGGAAAACAGCAACAGCAGTTAAAATCACATTTCATTAAATTCAGGAAGAAAGAATCCCCGAATTTACAGTAAGAGATTACTCAAATATTTAGTCAGAAAAAGATAATAGAAGTGTAAACAATCTTGCTCTGCAGGTTTGGAGCTTTTATATATAGCTTTTGGGGGTGTGTAGGGGTGTGTGTGTTTAAATATATAAGGACTGTAGGAGATTATCTTTGTTGTAAAGGCAACATAGGAGAAGAAGGATTTGGTAAGTTGCTGTCAAAGTCAAATAATAAAACCTGGCATAGGATACTTCAGTAGAAGTTTAAGCAATGTGGGTTTCTTTTGCATCTGGATTCTGGGTGAGTAATGGGACGCTTTTTCCCTCTTTGTGTCTGAAAGAGCACATGAATTATCAGAGCTATCAAAATCTCCGCAAAGGAGAATCGTGCACTCACAACTGAGTGCAAGATTCCTGGATTTACCTGCCCAGACCACAACAATACCCCAGAAAGACGTATATTTCTTGGCTGAGTTTTATAATCCATGTTCCTGTGTGGTTTTTTTAGTGGGCTTTCCCTCATCATATTATGTATATTTTCTTGTTGAAACCCCTGTTGTCTCCCTTGTTTCCTATCTTCTCTGTGTGCGTTTCCTCCTCCTTCCTTGTATTTTCTGCCTCTAACTTTCCCACGGCCTTGGTCTCTCCTTGATGCAACATTGCATCTTATTGTTTCAGAACCTCATCTTTCCCACTGCCACCCCCAGCATGCTATTAACGTAGCTGTAGCTGACAGCTATGTCGTTATAATGAAAGTCAGTAGGCAATATTAACATCCTATTTTAGTTGCTTATGTATTTCTTATGCTGATTTTTTTTTTAATGGAATGTCTGCCCGATTGTGAAATTTCAGCATCAGTGATGTCATTGTTTCTGAAAGTGAAGTTCAGATAGGCAAAGCCAATTGAACAGCTTGCTGACAAAGAATGAGTAGTTTCATGGTTTCTCTTGCTGCAACTTTAGTGCTTGTCTAACCTCTCAATGAGCTGATTAAGTTCCTAACCTATAAAATAAGTTTGCCCAGAGAAGTTGGGGAAGTCCCTGGAAGTGTTGAAGGCCAGGCTGGATAGGGCTTTAAACAACCTGGTGTAGTGTGATGTGTTCTTGCCCAGGGCAGGAGGGTCGGAACTTGATGATCTTTAAGGTCCCTTCCGACTCTAACCATTCTATGGTTCTATGAAATAGCAAATAGATATTAAAAAACAGGGTTGATTTTGTTTGTTTCCTGCTTCATATTAGGGAGCTGAATCAACTTACTGGGAGGTCAAATGAGCAGCAGAGCTGGTGAAAGGAAGAGGAGGTTTCAAAAGTGCTGGGAGTAAGAGATGGGAGACTAAAGAACAGGGAGGAAAGAAGGGGGAGCTACCACTTCAAAGGCAGGTAGCCCTTGAAGTAGAGCTGATTTTTTTCTATCCTTGTTCAAAAAAAAGGTCATGTAGCAAATACCATACTTAAGTCTCTGAAAGCTAGTTCACTGAGATCAATAGAATGCTGTTGAAGACTGACACTAAAATCTCTTCCTGGCCTTCTGAAGGAAGGCTGCAGGTACCTTCCTTCTGCTGCACTTGCCCTTCTTGGTTCTTGCTGCCACTGTGCCTCCTGAGGACCAGCAGCTGCTATAGAGCATGTAGCACCTGAACATAGAGACACGATGGGAGATTTTCTGGTATGTTTCTACTGTTTCCTTGATGTCACCTGAACATCATGGAAGAAAAGAAGAAAGAGCTTTGTTTCTAGTCAGTAGTGAAGTCGGGGAAAAAAATGGTTGGAGAGAACAGAAGCAGATTATCTGGAGGGAAGAGCTTAGGTAGTTAATGGCAAAATAATCTTCAGCTGAGGAAGTATGCTTCCTCAAACACCTGGAATCAAATCTAGTAGTACAAGAGACCTGCCATACTTGTGTTATCTCCACAATAACTAGGTACACCTTTTGTGTTACGGCAGAGTGCAGTCTGCTGGGCATGGGCTTTGATGGCAAACTGTTGGAAGGAGTTCCTGCCTTCCTATAGCTGCTTTGCTGCCTCTTCAGTTATGCCAATGCATTCGTTCTTAAGATTGTTGTTTTATATAAAAGTTGACTGGTATTTGAAAAGGAGTATTATTTGGTTTTGGTTTATTGTCTGATCTGCTGTGTAATGGAGGCCTGTAGATATTTGTGCAGGCATAGCTGAAGGAGTGAAATGCCATGTGCAGATAAGATGAACAAAAGAGAGTAGGAATGTCTTGGGTCACCGTGTTACTGAAAAGTGTTCATGTAGTGAGATTTTAATACATGGTACACTTACTCTGCTAATCTTTAGGGTTTTTTTACATTTAAGTATTTCAGACTTTCAGATGATGTGTGTAAATGTGTTAAAATGGTTCTGCAGACTGGTTCTGGTTTTGTTTCTTAACGTATCATAGCTCGTTTTATTTCTGACTGTTATGTTGAAAGGGTATTGAGGTGAAAGTCAAGCACTTGAATTAGGAAATAGAGGGATTAAAGCTGCCTTTGCGGGATTAATTTGGTCCCTTGCCATTTGTGTGTGTTGCAGCCTTGGTTACTGTTAAAGTGACAGTTACATTGCACTAAAGAGCTCTGCCTTCTTACCGCACAGAAGAGACCATGGCAAGTAAGAAAGGAAAGATGGTAGTGGGATACTTAGCTCTGTCTGGTTTAAAGTGAAAAATTGAAGGTGTTCTGTGAACAAAAAATGGTGAATGTGGAAAGCAGGCTGTGTGACTATTGGATTCTGCTTTAGACTGGTAGATTTTTACACCTGTTTCTACTAATGGCATTACTTGGTTACCATGGACAAAGGAACACAGTGATTACATGGTGTTTTTTCTGCCTGTGAGACGCAAACCCTGGGAAAAGCAGATTAAAATTAAAGATTTGTAAATATTTCAAAACATTTGGCTAATGTACTCTTTTCCCACTGTGTCTTGAAGTATGGATTATGCAACAACTTTTCTCGGGGGGGTCTGTACAGTACTGTTTTAATTTGAATTTCACACAGAATCACATTGTTGATCTGTTACCTCCATACACCATGCTGCAGCTTGCATCACAGGTGAATCACCTGAATTTGCAAACTCAATTTCTTTCAGATGAAACTAATGGAAAAGATGCATTCTTACAACATTCCAAGTGCTAATGATTGCTCATGAGAGCTGGATTAGAGCCAGTCAGACTCCACCACTTTAAATCACAGTGGCATCCACAAAGGAGATGGGTAATTCACACTCCTCAGACAGTTCTTTTTAGGCAAAACAATTCATAGAAGCTTGACTGCTCTGCTTTTTTTTTTAGATGGGAAGTTAGGGGTTTATGCATTATATCTGAGGTGAATTAAGGATAAATTAGTGCTTATGAAAAGACACTGCAAGATACTGAAACGCTCAGTAAGGAGATGGCTCTGGTGAGGAAGCAGAATTTTGCTTTTGCTATTGCTTTGAGACTACTAACTCATTCAGTAATTTCAGGTGTAGAAGTGGCAGCTCAGTCCTATGATATGAACAGTGCCCTGAGACACTCTATGCAGCACCCTTTAAATCATTCTGTAATAATACCAGTTTAGACTGATCACTTACTTATATACCTTATTGAGAGGTCAGACTGATTATTTATTTATATCCATTAGCTGTTTACGATTTACCACCCACATTTTTAATGATAAGGTTATGGCTTCTTAATATTGTTTTTTATTTTGATAAACTTCTAAGCTGATGAATAGTGAAACCTCTTTGTTGCAGTAGTATACATCATATAAATATACAAAGAGTAGTTTGTCAACTCAGCTGTAAAAAGAAGATAATTTCTTTTAACAGACACATCATTGGCTTGTTTCAATATCACCATAGAGGAAGGTAGCATAAAATACTTACAGGTTATCTTGAACAGAATTGTAAAAGTGTCCATAAAAAAAAAAAAAAAAAAAAAAATTGGATATCGCTGATTTGTCCGTGTATGTGTGCATGTGCACAGATACGTAAATTTCAATTCATGCCACAGAAGTTGTTTATTTGAACTGACTTAAAACCTGGTTCTCTTCTTTTATTAAGATCTATTCAGGGGCAATCTGTTGAGTTGTTGAGACAACCTGCAGTACAGAGTGGGCTCTGTTTTGAGGCATACTGAACATGGGGATTTCTGCACTGCAGTTGAATTTGTGCTTACTGTACTCGCTGTACCTCAGGTGTATGGGTTGTGGACATAAAGTGCTCTTATGATAATAAATAAGATGGGGAGTTAAATTCTCTGGTTGCTTTTAAGCTGGAACAAAGCATTGCGGAGATACTTGAATTGTAATTGTGAAATTTCCAAGAAACCAGATCTGGTTAGTGCAGTGCAGTTACAAGTGACACATATATGACAGCTAGAAGTATGTATTAGCAACGCTTATTACACATAAGCAAACATGATGAATTAATCTAGATTACAAACAATAATCTTCATTCCTTCTCCCTTCCCAGTGTTAATGCACCTTCCATCATCCTATTAAAAATGACAACAAAACCCTGTTAATTTGTTTAGTCAGCAGGAGACTCTCAGGCTTGCTTAGCCTCAGAAAGGTGACTTGGCATAACTAAGCCTTAGATATCTGTGTCAAGAGTTTATCAATGCAGTTGTCAAGATGGATCTTCATAAAGCTGAGAAAAAGATAATCAAGAGTGAAATGAGTGAGCTGTTCCTTTGTGTAGACAGGTGTATTGTAGGAAAAGAATACAGCTCCCCCAGTTAGATAGGTGTAACGCTCTTGGTGTCAGATCAGCGACTAACAATGTATTTGAAAGTGGGCACATTGAGCTGGTTGTTCTAACCTGCTCTAGTGGGAGGTGTCCCTGCCCCATGTCAGGGAGGTTGGAACTTAATGACCTTTAAGGTCCCTTCCAACTCTGACAATTCTGTGATTCTTGTACTTGTGCATCTGTTGGAGCTAATAATGTTGGTTTAATTTCCGTACCTTTCCCCCAAACAACCTGTTTTCTTCAGCAGTGTTGATGGTGGTTTAGCCAGCTTATGAGGTACAGAGGGATTAGGTGTGTTTATCTCTAACAACTGTTCATATAAGGCAACCTCCAACTTTTTTTTGTTGTTCTTTTTCAGAAACGTCAGAATCATGGAGGGGCTCTTACATTACATAAATCCAGCACATGCCATTTCACTTCTAAGTGCGCTGAATGAGGAGCGTCTGAAAGGACAGCTGTGTGATGTTGTTCTTATAGTAGGAGATCAGAAATTTCGAGCTCATAAAAATGTTCTGGCTGCCAGCAGTGAATACTTCCAGACTCTGTTCACAAATAAGGAGAATGAGTCTCAGTCAGTGTTTCAACTTGACTTTTGTGAACCAGATGCTTTTGATAACGTGTTAAACTACATTTATTCTTCATCCTTGTTCATTGAAAAAGGCAGTCTTGCAGCTGTGCAAGAACTGGGCTACAGTCTTGGAATATCTTTTCTCACAAACATTGTCTCTAAGAGTCCTCAAGCTCCTTTTCCAGCTTGCCCTGTTAAGAAAATACTGTATCAAGATGAAGATGAAAGTAGTTCTCAGAAGAGAAGTGTCATTGTCTGTCAGAATAGAATTGAAGCACAAGTGAAAAGTATAAGTCAAACACAACATGATTTAAGCCATAATTCTAAACCTTCACCCTCTGTTGCTGTCAAAACTAGCAGTAGACCGCAAGTAACAAAACCAACTGAAACCCTTCACAGCTTCCCACTCACGGAAAGGAGATGGCTGAAAGAAGGCCCTGTGAGCTATACCAAACTTCATGAAACTCCTGGAACCATGGAGGATCAGAGCAGAGGTGGATTAGTGAAAAGGAACACAGTGCTGCCTCAAATGCCGTTAGCAGAGAAAGAAATTGCAAGCGATGAACCAGGAAGCAGTGGCCAGCTTTTAAGAGGAAAGGGTGCAGAAATGTCATTAAAAAGACTGCGTCCACCAGTCCTGTCTCTACGTGGTACATCAGAATCTACGTTTTTGTTGCGAGAGGCAGGAAAAGGAAATGGTCAAGGTGAAGACAGGAATTTGCTGTACTACTCAAAGTTAGGGCTAGTAATCCCATCTAGTGGACCTGGTCCAGAAAACCAAAGTATTGACAGAAGTGGGCCACTTGTAAAAAGTCTCCTTCGAAGGTCACTGTCCATGGACAGCCAGGTTCCTATTTACTCGCCTTCTGTTGACCTAAAACCTTCACAGGTATCGTCATCCTCCTCACCGGGAACTAATGATTCCCAGAAGACATTTAACGTTGTATCTCAAAAGTCATCCTTGAAGGATTCATCAGAGAAATTAGTCTTAGATGAAAAACCCCAGGTAATACACCCACATCGCCTTAGATCTTTCAGTGCCTCTCAGTCAACTGATAGGGAGGTTGCTTCCCCTCTCACAGAAGTGCGAATAAAAACTGAGCCTAGCAGTCCGCTTTCAGAACCTGCCGAAATAATAAGAGTTACAGTGGGTGATGCTTCAGCATCAACAAATAAAGACTTTCCTTTTAAAACTGAGGATGATCATAAGGAACCAAGCAGACTTCCAGCAAAAAGGAGTTTTCAAGCTGATAGAAGACTACCATTTAAGAAACAGAAGGTAGATGAGCAGGGTTCTCCTGGGTCAGAAGATAACTTTGAGGAAGGTTCAAGCCCTACGCACCTTGATGCTGATTTTCCTGATTCTGATGTCAGTAAAGATGAATACAGTGAGATGGAAGAAGCAAGACCAAATAAAAAATTTAAATGCAAGCACTGCCTTAAAATTTTCCGATCAACAGCAGGTCTTCATCGTCATGTTAACATGTATCATAATCCAGAAAAGCCCTATGCTTGTGACATTTGCCACAAGAGATTTCACACAAATTTCAAAGTGTGGACCCACTGCCAGACGCAACATGGAATTGTGAAGAATCCCTCACCTGCTTCCAGTTCACATGCTGTTTTGGATGAAAAATTCCAAAGAAAACTGATTGATATAGTGAGAGAGAGAGAAATTAAAAAAGCTCTAATAGTTAAACTAAGACGTGGCAAGCAAGGTTTTCAGGGACAGTCTGCTTCACAAGCACAACAAGTCATCAAAAGAAATTTAAGATCAAGAACCAAAGGAGCCTATCTTTGCACCTACTGTGGGAAAGCTTATCGTTTCCTCTCACAATTTAAACAGCACATAAAAATGCACCCTGGAGAAAAACCAATTGGAGGGAACAAGGCTCCTAAGCAGAAAGATCATGCTCATATTGAAAGTCCAGTAGAAAGCAAGGAGGTTTATCAGTGCCGTCTTTGCAATGCCAAGCTCTCTTCACTTATTGAGCAGGGAAATCATGAGCGGCTCTGTAGAAATGCTACTATATGTCCTTACTGCGGCGTTAGATTTTCTTCTCCAGAGCTGAAGCATGAGCACGAAAGCAAGTGTGAATACAAGAAGCTTACTTGTCTTGAGTGTATGCGTACCTTTAAATCATCCTTTAGTATTTGGCGTCATCAAGTTGAAGTTCACAATCAAAACACAATGGCTCCATCAGAGAACTTTTCTTTACCTCTCCTGGATCACAATGGAGAAATAACTAGTTCATCAAGATTGCCTGCTCAGTCAGAGTCCAATAAAATGAACAATTTTGTTGCGGCAAAGGAAGATGGTGTATTCAGTGATTCGTCAGAACAAATAAATTTTGATTCTGAAGATTCCTCATGCCTACCTGAAGACTTAAGTGTTTCCAAGCAGTTTAAAATTCAGATCAAAGAAGAGCCTGCAGATGATATGGAGGATGAGGTCACTGAAACGAGCAGAGAACCGAAGGAAGTCGTCTCCAACAAAGATGCTGGTTTGTGGCCCTGTGAAAAGTGTGGGAAGATTTTCACTGTACGCAAACAGCTGGAGCGTCACCAAGAGCTCTTATGCTCTGTGAAACCATTTATTTGTCACGTGTGTAACAAGGCCTTCCGAACCAATTTCCGTCTGTGGAGTCACTTCCAGTCTCATATGTCACAGGCCACAGAGGAGTCTGTAAATAAAGAGCCTGAGATATGCCCACCAGCTAATTCACCATCACCACCACCCTTACCTCCACCTCCACCTCTCCCCAAAATCCAGCCTTTGGAGCCGGATAGTCCAACAGGCTTGTCTGAAAGCTCCACTACTACTGAAAAATTATTTGTACCGCAGGAGTCAGATACACTCTTCTATCACGCTCCACCACTCTCAGCAATCACATTCAAAAGACAGTACATGTGTAAACTCTGTCATAGGACTTTCAAGACAGCTTTTAGTCTTTGGAGCCATGAACAGACACACAATTAGCTTTAGCAGATACCTTAAAAAGCTAGTTCAGTGGAGGCTGTGTTCAGGATTTCAGATGTATGCCATATAAATTAGAAATCTTAAGAGGATCAAAATAACAATGATGAAGATGAAAAATTTGGAATTTGTGATGCTGCTTGGATTTGAAGATTAAGGTAAACTAATTCGGTTAGTAGGTACAAAGTAGAGTAATTTAAAATACTGTGGTCTGGGATCTAAAAGTAACAGAACAATTTTTATTTCGTTTAACACTGAAATACGATCACATCTGGATTGTATGCATGGATCTTCATCCTGTGATGTTGGTGTGTGCGTGTGTATTATATATAAAGTTATATATTAAATGAAAGAGCAACAACAATTTGGATTCTAACTGTGAGTTTATAGTAGTGTAATACTGTAACCAACTTCATTAATTTTTTTTTTTTTTTTTTTTTTAATAAAGAAACCAACACACAAGCTCCATATAAATAGTTGCCACACAGTTCCGGTTAGGGAGGAAGTGGATGGAGTGTCTTGCTGTATTGACTTAGGTCTTAGACACCTTTAGCAATAACAAATAAACCTCAAGTTTGAGTAATCCTGATGTTGTTGGATACGAATGTTTGATATTTTAAGGGTACATAGAATTGTTTTGTTGTTATATGGAACTTGTGCAAATTAAAATAGAATCTAAAGTCAGCAATATTATTACTAAGATTTTATATTAAAAAAAAAATAGCAGCAAGCCTGCTTTCAGCCATTTAATTATGTTTCTAAGGAAAATTGTGGGAGGGGGTACTTTGCTTTATATAATGTCCCAAAGACTAGTTTACTATAGATATGTCAGTAGCTAAAGTCATTGTATTAACAGCCATCATAATGCAAATGATACTGTTTATAATATGAACGAAGATTGAATGGATGTCAGGCAAGTTTCATAATTTTGTTTCCACTATTTGTACAACTGTTTGTAATTTTAACTACAAAGGAATGTATAACTATTAAATGGAAAAAAGGAGAGCTCATTAAGGGACAGAAGATGAGTTGTGTTCCTACATACAGTAATAAGCTTGGCCATGAATATAAAGATATGTTTTAACAAAAACTAAAAATGTAAATATTTATATAGACACCTGTATAAATGAAGAAGTATGTATTTGAAATTTGTATTAAGCATACATATCCAGCTCAAAGCAGAGGAAAAAACATCACACTACAATCACTGCATTTTATGAATACAATGCATAGAATATTTCTTTCTGCCGCTTTCTATAATTTGTGATACTGTGTTGCAGTTTTCTGATTTGTTGAAAGTTGTAGTAGTAATGGGCTGCAGATATTCTGTGTAGTTCCATTATTTTACCTCAAATCACAACTGGAGCATTTAGTTTAAGTAGTATCCTAGATATTTACCAGAAGCTATCATAAGGGTCCAAAATTGTTCTGTAAGTAAAATAAATATTTACCCAGAAGTAGGTGCTAAACAGTGAAAAATTCTTCTGCTAGAATTTAAACTTAATGGAGTGGTGATGGATTGAAGTGAACGTAAATGATGCAAACAGTATTTATGATCCTGAGCAACTCTACCAGGTGCGGTCTGGGAGAGAGGGATTGCATTCCACACTACCTAGTCAGACCCCAGTCTGGGTTTGCTGAAAGCAGCAGGAATTTGGTCACCGGTTTCAGGAGCATCAGGAGTGAGGCTTTAATTGCGTATGTAACCATGAAATTTTTTTTCAGCATCCCAAACTCAAATGTAAAAAGAATTGCAAGCTGACACTAAGATTTAATAAAATTAAGCACAAGTGTAACTCCTAAGAATGTGAGGATGAGCATTCTTAGTGAGGCACACACAGGAGTAGATTTTTCTCAGTGAGAGCTCAAGTGTGCTACCGTTTTTTTTCTAACAGATTTTTTTGTCTTTAGACAAATCGGCTCAGGATGGACCTCTGACTTTTTTTCAGCTTCCAAAAAAATTTCAAGCATCTTCTGTTTCATTTTTGATTAAAACCTAAAACTGTTACTTAATACTTGTAATGGTAACATGTTGTCATCTTTTGTCCTCTTTCAGGCAAATTGTATCTGAATATGCTTATGGTAATTTATTAGAATATCAGTCAAACTCTTTCAGTAACATTGCAATTAAAATAAGGTACTTGTTTAATAGTGACATTTCTAGTTACTGACTTTTTATTGCATCTAATAAGACTAAATTTCTTTCTTACCAGAAACAATTTCAAAATAAAATGGTTATTGAATTTAACCTGGTTTAAAAAAAATCAGAAAAACATAAAGCTACATGAAGTATCTTTTAAATGTTCTTAAGAAAAATGTGCATATAAAATCTGAATGTATTTTTCTAAAATGATTCCTTAAGTTTTCACCAATAATTCCTCTACACAACAGTCCAAAAGTTTATATGTAGCCTTTTAAAAATTGGTGAGTTTTCTAAAGGAAGCTGGCAACTAGTTCAGCTATGTCATAGTCATTATACAACTTCCAACTAGGATTCTGCTACGTGATACAATGATAAATTCCACACACTTTGAATCAAAAGCTTGTGCAACATCTTTGAAGAAACCTTGAGCTTTTTCATAATATACTATGTATTATAAAAAATCCGTAAAATATTTTTGGTCTAAATAGCCTCCTTCTAAATTTTTCTTTAGTTGCTTGTTGGGGGTGGTTTTTTTTAAGTTTTGTTTTTAACTCTGAGGGTGTTCTGTGAATTTTTTTAAATTCAGTTCCTGTTGTTTAGTAAAGGAATTCAGGATCTCTGAAGTTTAAATATGAGATGTTTATATAGCAGTTCTGGTTTTCTATTAGCTTTTATACAGTATCTTAAGCCCTTGATAGAAGTGTTTATTTTGGAGGAGACGGAATAAATATGCTTCCACTTATATAACTTTAATATATGTTTTAAAACTTAAATTATGAAAAATGTTAGTTGCTTGTTTATAAATAAAGGTCTTTTGAAGAATGTCTAGTTTGGCCACAGACAAAATAAAAGGCAAATTTATTGATACAAAATCCTGTCTTCATCATATCTTGTTTAATTTTGTAGTTGTGTACTAAAGTGACACAAAGTTAAAGGTCTTGTTAAATATAAAAAGTGTTTTGCTTTTTTTTTCTTAAAATTTGTCACAGGAATGTGCAGATGTTTTAATATATAGATTAGAATCTTTAATTCTTTCTCTTTTCTTGCTATTTTCGTAATCTCTCAGATAAATCTCAGAGAACTATCCTGCTTTAGTGGAAACTTCCATTACATTTAAGAGGAGCAGGGTTGAGCCATGAAATGTTTTGTTTGGGGACTTGTTTTCCTTTCAGGCACTGTGTTGGTGAAACGTCTAAGCCTATGGCTAAGTTCCATTAAGATCAGTCTTAAGTTTGTTTTTTTTTAAACACGTGCTTAAATTCTTTGCTAAATTGGGACCACTGTCAGCCACTGAAAGTGAGCAATGGTAGAAAAATACATCCAGATAGTAGGGGTTTTTTTTAAGTCTTAGAACTAAAAGTTAAAATTAATTTCCTTCTACGTAAAACCTGCATATACAGCTAGGGTATAAATCTGTCATTTTACAAAAAACAAAGGATGTGAAGTAGTGATTATACCAATTCCCTATATCTGCGCCTTTGTTTTGGTTTTGGGTTGGGTTAGGTTTTTTTGTTAAGGGCGAGTGAAACACCCTGCGGCAGTTAAATGAGCAAATAACCTGCTGAAGCAGTGGGTGACGCTAGAGTTTCTCTTGTGTATTTCAGAATGGAGATGTAGCCTTATCTGTGAACCAAAACACAGCTGTAAGAGACTTGTTCCTGCATTTCCTATTTAGCCAGGCCTTCTAATGACATCCAATAGATTACTTTTTTTGTCTGATTTTGGATGTTTGCTTTCCCCCAAGTATGGCATGCGGGTTTGATCTGTAGCTACACATACTCTGTTTTTGTTCCAAGCTTCCAGTGGTAAAACTAGAAGTTCCTCACATGGGATAAGGACAGACTATGCTTACCTTCTCGGCACTAACAGTGAGGGTGCAAATACGTGGCATGAGCCTGTAATCTGGCATGTGCCTATACTGTTCAATAAAATTGTTTACATTTTCCTACCAGAAGATTTAGATAAAAATCAAAGCAAGCTTAGGGAGTTGGGGTTTTTTAATGTTGCTGTTAATGAATCAGTGTTAAAATCTTTTTTGTTGTTGTTGAACACAGCCTGATAGTATTTTTTAATGTAATTGATTCTTGTTTATTTAAAATGACTTGTGAAAAACTGTACTATAACTGTTGTACATAAAGGGACACTATCAAGAGAAAGGTTGTATACAGTAAATGTACTTACCTGTATTAAGAATACTTGATCAATAAAATCAAAGAATTTAAAACCATGAATCGACTCTTTAACACTTGCTGCTTGGGCATGAAAATGCCTGTTAAGGGCATCCTGGGATTTTGCAAGGATGTCTGAAAAACGTGTCTGAATTCTGTGGGCTGAGCTTATTTTTCATGTTGCTTTTCTCTCGCTATTCCAGAATAAAGGACTCAATCCACTTTTCCATTTTCACAGGGATACACGTTACCTTTAAAGACACAAGCTTCCCACTACTGCAGCAGCATCTTTTTAATTAAAATATGTACATAAAACCAGAACAAAATATCTCTTTGCAATGTAACATGCAGTCATATACATATAAAGTACACAGTTTAAGGCTTATTCTTGACAGTGTCCCTTTTATAAAAAGCAGGAAAATGGGATCACTTGTAATGCTTGGGTATGGGGAAATACTTTGCTACAGTTTCTAGAAACTGGAATTATCCAATATATTTACTATAAAATTTTCCAATTACTTACACAAAGTCACTTGTCATTTTAAAGGATTATAGAGGTAAGACAAAAAAAAAGCTGGGTTTATAATCCTGTATACCTTATAGTAATTGAATATCAGTTCAATACACCAGTGTGGAGTTTTGATTAAGGATGGGTTTTTACTTTTTTAGGGCTGAGACTTAATAGCTTAGGGTAACTTTTTCTTTAATGTAATGTAAATCCATTGCTGCTTTGTACAACTTTTTCTACTGTGTGTTTTCTTTACTTAGATCTTGACTAAGAAATATTGGCGTCCAATAAACTTTTACTTTCTTTCTTTTGAATTACTGTGTCTTATACTGGAATATCTTGGCAAAGTGTGATGTTACTGCACATACCATTGTGTCTCTGGGACGGGAAACTTGTTTATAAAAGAGCACCTTTTGAGCTATTTGCTGGATGTAAAGGATCATTTTTACATTACCACAGTAATGGTTTGTTGTTTGTTTTAGTAAGTGCCCCACTGAATCTTTCACTGCAGTATACAGGAAAAGCAACTGTTCTTCTTAAAAATTTGAGCACAGCCCAAGTTCTGCTTCCTATGCAGTCACTGCTTCAAACAGGAATTTGTGGAAGCAGGGTTACTTCAACTGAGAATCTCTTTCATCTAAAACTGGATTGAAGCAGATGTTTGAAAATAATACTGTCAGGAATGTTTATGGTATTTTGCAGTGCTGTCATCAAAAACAGTTTTACTGCCTTTGTTTACCTCTCATCTTTGTGTGGGAATGTAGTGTCTGGATTCCTGTGATGCAGAAAATGATCTCGACCTTCCAGGAACAGAATTTACTAGGCTCCTCCCTTCAGAGTAGGTGAACTTTGCCATTTTTAGTTTACGCAGTTTGGTTGAACCCATTCACCAATTTCACTCACGTTTAATAGAGGAGAAGAGGTCTCAAGACTTAATCTCCAACAAGTTTCATAAAAATCAATGAGTGGGTAGCGAAGAGCGGTCTCGATGGCAAGGACAACATTTGCAATAAGGGCACTCTATGCTATAAAGTCTATGAAAGATAGTAAAGGAAGAAAAACTTCCCAAAAGATGGATTAATAGTATTTCCCCTACAATATTGCATTGGAGGAAGTTTGCGTCCTCTTAGAACAGGCTTTGAAAACTGCGTGTCCTGAGGGCTTTGCCAGAGGTGGCAACTATACCTGTGGAGATACACTGGCAGTTTCTCCACCTCACCACCTGTACTGCGTGTCCTAAAACGAGGGGGATCTACAACAGGAAGATGAACCCATAGAATGGTAAATGCAGCCTTGCTGACCACCAACCTACTTACTCCTTCCTCAGCTTGTTAGTCCTTGGCTTCATGCACATCTCTTGCTCTGTGGGGCACCCTGCATGGAGTCCAGCGAATGTCAGAACAGACACGGCTGTTCCCACCCCTAGGAGGTAAAAACTTCCTCTCAGCAGCCCAGGGCTGTGATTAACAAGGCAGCTGCTATTTGCTGCTGCCTCTTCTCCACTCATCAATCAACTGAACAGCCAAATGCCACAAGGAGGAAACTTAGCTTTGTTAGCTTGCATTCACATCAGTTGTTTCAGGAGGAATTTGACTGAGGCATGTAAATGCATAGAAATGCGTTTTTTTTAAGAGCATGAGAAAAAAAGAATTGTAAAAATACCAAGCTCTCACTGTCTGGAGGAGAATCACTGATACTGAAAATGGGATTTGAAATTGGGTATTTTTTAGTAAGTACAAAGCTTAGGTGAGGAAGAACCACATAAAGCCCCAGTTCTAAGGAGACGATCCTATAATTTATTATGTGCCTTTAACACTGTGAACTGGCAGTAGGAGGAGCCAGAAACAAAAGACTGCAACATCACACCCACCTGAAGAGCTCCACTTGAAAGCACCACAAAGGTGGTGAACCCCTCTCTCTATATATATATATCTATATGTATGTACGTATATAAAAATGTGTGTTTAAATATGGGTCAGTTACAGTTGCTGCATTTGGAAAAAATACCCTGTTAGGTCAAAGGCATGTTACGGTACACTTAGCTAAAAGCTGTCTTCTGAGGTATTTCCTTCACTAAGCAGCATGGTTTCTGCCTAACTGCCAGCTACAAGCGGAGAGAGTGTGCGTCCAGACTCTTGAATCCTTGGCTCCTTGTTGGGACTGCCAAGGAGGAGGCCAGTCTATCCCAATAGTTTTCTGCAGCGCAGACAGTTGTCTAAGAAAGTACAAGTTGTGGCTTAACACCTATTATGATAACATGCAGTAAACACACTTGAACATAATGTGAACCCGTAACTGAGGAGTTAAAAGGTTTTTACAGAATCACAAAATGATACGGGGTTGGAAGGGACCTCTGGAGATATCTAGTCCAATCCCCCCTGCCAAAACATGTCTTCCTAAAGCAGCTTGCACAGGAACCTGTCCAGGTGGGTTTTGAATGACTCCAGAGACAGAGATTCCACTATCTCTATGGGCAGCCTGTTCCAGGGCTCTGCCACCCTCAAAGTGAAGAACTTCCTCCTCATGTTTAGATTGGACTTCTTATGTTCAAATTTGTGCCCATTTCCTCTTGTCCTCTCACTAGGAAAAAAGACTGGCCGCATCCTCCTAACATTCAGCCTTTAAGTATTTATAGGTGTTGATCAGATGCGCCAGTCTTCTCCAGACTAAAAAGACCTAAGTCCCTCAGCCTTTCCTTCTATGAGAGATGCTCCAGGCCCCTAATCACCTTTGTGGTCCTCTGCCGTCCCCTCTCCAGCAGTTCCCTGTCCTTCTGGAACTGGGGAGCCAAGAACTGGACACAGTACTCCAGATGGGGCCTCATCAGGGCAGAGTAGAGGCGCAGGATAACCTCCCTCGACCTGCTGATCATGGTCCTCTTGGTGCTCATGATCCTCCCAGGATGACATTGGCCTTCTTGGCCACACGGGCACACTGCTGGCTCATGACCATCCTGTTGTCCACCAGGTCTCCTAGGTCTTTTTCCTCTCCAGCAGGTCAGCCCCCAACCAGTACTGGTGCAGGGGGTTATTCCTCCCCAGGTGTAGGACCCTACACTTGCTCTTATTGAAATTCATCAGGTTCTAGAGGAAGGTGTGGGTTCTGGGAATTTTCAGAAGGCTTTATTTCATTTCACACTCTTGATACTGATTTCCTGCAACATTGCTTGAAATGCTGTGGCGGTGTGCTCTCCATGTTTTTCCCCCTCCTTCCCCCCCTACCCCTGGCTTCTGCAATATCAGTTGCGATAAATTGCACCTGGACTTTGGGGGATGGCTGGTAACATAGCTAAAACACTGTCTGGAGTGGGGACCTAGATACTTTGTTCCCATGAGAATATGACTAAAGGTCAATTATCTTACTGTATAAATAGTGGACAGCCCAAGAGCCCTTTGAGATCTCCTGCATGGCAGTGGGCTACGCTCCAGGATCTCCTCTTTTGTGAGGACACTTGCTTAAGGTTCTACTCCTCGAGGCTGATTCATTCCTTGCTGCAACAGATTTTCGGTAAGTGACTAATAGCATGCTAAAACTTTGAAATTTTAGCTAAGTGATAGAAGGGATTGATTACGCATATATAATCCTTTAGACATAAACCATTGACCAAGTCTGGGACTAGGATAGGATCCAGCTGCCCCTAGATTCCTCTCTGAGAGGGAGTTTAGAAAGCAAGAGGGTCCTTTCTGAACTTCCTGACTCAACGGGAGGGTCTCCCCAACAGCCCGACCCTGTCCTCTATGCAGTAAATAAATAAGTGTACCTTGGCATCAAATCTCGTAAAATACTGTGGCATTTACCACTAACTTTGTTAAATCTCTGTTTCACCTTAATAAATACTTAATTACTCCTCTCTTACTACTGAAGTCAATCACTCCGTCCGTGACAAATGCCTTTGCTCTGTGCCTAAAACTTGAAGCTGTATTTTACTACTTATTAAGTCCTTTCTTCTTTCTAATGCCTAACATTCTGGGAGCTGGTTGGTCTTAGTGTCTTCAAGCATGTGTCTGAGGGACATACGAGTGTTTGTACTGCATGGGAGGACCATGTGTCTCTGGGAAGTCAGAATCTCCTGGGCTGGAGCCAAGATTCAGAAGCAGAGGCAGGAATCTCTCCAGTAGATGCTTCCGGAGATTCTTCAGCTCTAACTTGGACCAAGGGGAAGCCTTAACTATTTAGACACTCTGAGCCTTCACCGTTGGACACTCAGTGTTAACTCTGAGCCTGAATTAACCCATAGGCAAGAAACTTCATGCAGCAGGAATCATTCATCATGTCTAGGGTGCTGTCCCTGAGGAAGGCAGTTCACAATACTGCTCAGGAGCAGAGCACACCCTCTATCCCAGCACCACCACCTCTGGTGATCCTTGCGCTCTCTGGTGGAGAGAATATAATTGGCTCCAGCAGGTGAAAATGAAAAATAAATAAAAAAAGCTTGGTTGTCACATTTTAGTTTCCAAAAAAGCACAAAGTCTAGTAAATGTATTTTTGAAGAGTCATCATCCTTGAAAAAATAATACTCTCAAAAATATTTTTCTTTCTTCCATTGCAGTGCCAGATATAACTAATTAAAGAAACAATCAGGAATTCCAGATAAATTGCCTGTTGTTAGCCTTTATTGCTTTTGCAAAATCGTGACCACTTAGGAATAGACTACTCACCGCATATTGCTGAGAGGGAAAAGTGTGATTCTACAAAGAAAAATAGGTACAATACCACAGAATGATAAGAGACTTCTAAAATTAATGGGTGGAATACTGATGTGCTAAAATAAATAAAAACACCGCAATGCCATTATTTGTCTGCTTTCTCATGTTGTTGTTTTTGTTTTTTGGTTTTTTTTTTTCTTGGTGGGCTGTATTTCTGGTGTGTGAATGGCTTCAAAAGGAAGTACAAGTATCCAAGATGTACCAACTTGGGTCCACAGTTGCTCTAAGAGGATTGAAACATGCCTTTGTAGTTTTGCTTCATATCTGAATACGTAATTCAAAATTATGATTGGTCAAAATAAAACATTGTGACCCGTTTGTTTTGAAACTCAGTTAATTTGTCAATTTAAGGGGCATTGGTTGTTTTTTCAAGATTTTTTGGGGGCCGAGCCTGTATATTAGTAACATATATAAGACCAAAGCCATAAAAGCAATTTTCTGATCTAATGAAAAACCCAGCTCTTGGCAGTATGCCTTCTTAAGCACTTAAGAGATGTAGGCAATCGGGCAAAGAACTAAATGACCTAAATGAATTGAAGTTTTTCTACTATGAGGTCATAGTGGACATACTACTTTTTCTTCAATAAAGATTGGTGTTTGGGTAGATCAGACATCAGGTTTTGCAAAGGAATGAAAAATAAGACTAATTGAGCCAATGTGAAGGTCTAATGATGTTATAATCTCAGAGCCTTTTTTATATTGAGCAAGACTTCTTCGTAAAGAAGAGGATGTTCTCTGAAAGAAATTAGTTGGGGGGGAGTTATTTCAGATCAAGAGCCAGCTGAGTGCTAGCCTTCTTGCCCCCATGCTACCTCCTAGTTATGAAAGCTTGCTTAGTGGCACCTCCTGGGTGCCAGGCTGCTGACTGGCTTTTCTGTGCATCCCACCCTGGGCCTTGTTCTAGCTCTCTGCACACCCATCACTCTCTCAGACAGTCGTCACAAAGCACGGGACAACATTCATGGTATGTCAAGTCACGTAAGGCAAGATGGGTGCCACGTGCCGATTCTCACCTAGAAAGGGACTACAGAAAACAGACTGGAGAGTATAGTATACGTAAAGGCAGGATCAAAAGGAGGAGCTCACCTTCTGGCTTTAGCACTGTGCTTCTCCTTGCCCCACAACTCCTGAGCAAACTTGCCACAGTCTGCAGGTAGAAGGACATGCTTGTTACCTGCCTCTGGCACAGCAGGTAGAAGTGTGGCAAACTGGCTGAAATGCTACATGTAAAAGGGGAAATGGTCCTCTCTTCCATGACAAATAACATGCCAAGGGGTCATGTTTCAGGTGTGAAGGTTAACAGCCAGCAGAGCTGTGAATGTGTGCGGTGGTATCGCCTCAGGCTGACTGTTCCGCTAGCAAAATCTCATAATGAAGACATGGTTATAGCAACCTCACAGGGTCCTGAGACACTGGAAAAAGCTCTGCTGACGTAAGTGCAGTTTTGCCAGACTAAGCATCTCTTACGATATTATACTATCCTGACAAAGCACTTGTTTCGGACTTTGTGTTAAATCACATGAATGGCCTTTTACAAACCTTCTCTTTCTTCCATGTGTATGAAAATACTTTGGAGCTCAGAGACAGCAAATTAGCGGGAAAGGTTTGGATTGATTTTATCTCTGTGCATTGTAATTGTATAAGTGATCGTTTAATTGCAGTGATTGAATGTACTGTGCTTTTTTTTTTGCTTTTGCTTTTTTTTTTTTGGTGCCATTGTTCCGCTCACAGCTTTAAAAATGAAATTGATTAAATAACCATGATCTCATCCTGCTGCCTTTGCATGGGACTCAGAGTGGCCTCAGATCTAGCACTTTCTGAGTGCTGGATTGAAGTGCATACCCTGCTGCATTCCACCCTGACATACACATTTGTGCCAAGTCCAAGCCGCCGTTCCGCTCACCTGCAAAAAATCTGGAAAGTTCAAAAAATCGAGGTCCTAAAATTCTGCCCATATTCTGTCTTGCAGGGTGAAAAAGAACACCTCTGAACAGATGTATGATGAACCCGGCTCCACTAGTTAATGGTTGAGATACGTTGCTGTTGTTCATATGCCTGGTGTAGCTCTACCAGCAAAAGGTTCTAATGTAGCCTAGATCTGAGTAAGCTACGGGACTGCAGTTTTCTTCTTGCCTTTCCAACACGGAGTGAAAGAGTTAACAAAATTCCTACTTCAAAGGACCAAAACAGGACATGTGAGGTAACCACAATGAATGATGTCTTTATAACTCTCTTGTTCCAGAACCCTTGTAAAATCAACTCTATCAATCTCACTCACTCTACATTTTTTGAACTCGTTTTGCAACCATCACTGACAAAGATATATACTTGTTAATTAAAAGAAAAGCTGGGATTTGGGAAATACAGAAGTTGCTTAATAGAAATACAGCACATAGCAGAGCCTAAGAGCAAGTCAGAATCACAGTTCCCAGCTTCAAAGTACACAGAATTATGGAAAACTAATTACTTTACTAATTGCATCCCCAGAGTTATGCTTTGATGGGTAAGATCGTGAATGTTCAGAGAACGTTTCCAAGTTCACAGGTGCACGAGACAGGAAAATAATTAAATATCAGCTGCTACATATTTTTGCTACACTTCAAAAGTAGAAATTTAAAATATTTCTAGTAACAAGATAGCTAATAAAGTCCTGTAAAGGAAAACTGTTCTTAATATCTCAGTGTAATCCTTTACTCTTTCTTGTCATTTCATGTTCGCTAATTAGACTCACAGAATTCTTGTCAGTTAAAGAAAACTTGTCTATGTGGCATTTGTGGGGAACTGAAACATGGGACAAGGTAAGGGCAGGTTTGTCTGCCACAAGGCAATGCTGTATTAGAAACCCCTGAGCTATTTGGGGGTACAATCTGGTACAGCAGAGATACTGGTTTAGAACTTACTAGCCCAGCTAATCAATCTGGTCTCTCAGCAGGGTCAATTAACATATGTATGGAGCTGTGCTAACATAGGAACATGCCTGTGGTTGTGTGTCTCTGGAGATCTCGGGCAGCTTGCTCTTTGGAATCATGTCGGTGTATTCTAAATCACCTGCCTGAAGCCATGCAGGCAGGAGGCCTGGTAAGTGAATGGAGAGCAGGATTTCCCTGTCTCAGGCAAATATTTTGACCTCTGAGGGGGCCATTCTTCTTATGTCTGTACAGTACACTAACTACAACACATAAAACCATGTTCTGGCCATGTCAAGTTTGCAGATTGACACACAGGAGCAAATGTGGACCATGTATTTACAATACAAAATGATCAAATTGTTTCTCAGGCAGCAACTCGTTCCTCCTCCCAGAGGCCTAACCCCCGTATTCCAAAACACTGTATTAAATGTTGATGTAACAGCCTTCAGGAATCTCAGGCCCCTGGGACCAAGGTGAAAGTCTGGAGCAAAGAAGATGTGCTCTTGGGGGCGGAGGACCAGGTCAGGGAAAATGTGATTCTGTGACAAGTCCATGCCTTGATGGCGGAATTCCACAAGTGCTCAGGGAGCAGATGTCGTTGTGAAGTTACTCTTGATCATCTTTGAAGACTGGAGGAAAGCCCCAAGTTCCTAACTCAAAAAAGCAATCCATGGCATGTATTCCATGGCACGTACTTGGACGGCTTGTACTACATGGCATGTGCTCAAATGGTCTGGAATTCCAGTTTCCATCAAGAAAAAGATGTTTCTACATCTACATTCTACAGTAGCAATAGCCTAAACCCAAGCGGAGCAAGAACTTACAGAGACGTTTCTCTACCAACCTCAATGACTTAATCGCAGGTTGGTTAGGTGCATGGATTGAGCCAAAAATACAAGCAAGCTTCATTGAGTGGGAGCTGCCAGGGGTAAAGACAATCACTACGAAAGAAACAGAGCAGGCAAAGAAAAGCAGAAGAAACATGAGGACACAAATAGCGATGAGCTGATAACCAAACAGGAACTTACTAAAAATGAATGTGGCAGAAATAATTATTAAACTTTTATTTACTATCAAAAGACAATTTCCTCCCTTTTATCTCAAACTTCCTACAGATAACAAGAGTTGTTCAGCATGATTTGCAGAAAGTGCTTAATTCTGAATTTACACTCCAGGCCACAGGTCATAATGAAACATGGAGTTGTTTTTTTCCTCCTTCCAGCAAGTTCGACATCCTCGGGAGGGGAGATGCTCCAGGAACCACTAAGGAAAGGGAAGCAGAGGGAAAAATGAAATGCCTTGTAATCTCCTCAGCCATTCCCACAGTGCTGTGAAGGGGTGAGCAGGATGGGATGGCCAGTCACAGACCCACAGGTCATGAGAAGGGGGTGACTGAGGGACAATGTGTCAATTTCATCCACTGGGCTCCATAATTCTCTCTTCTTTCTTCTCTTCTCCAAGCTCTTATTCTGACCTAAGCTAGATGAATACGTCTCAGTCTATGGAACACCAAGACTGTATGATCTTTAGTGCAAATTGCATGAAGTTCAACCAAGCCAAGTGCAGGGTCCTGCACTTGGCAATCCCAGGCAGAAATACAGGATGGGCAGAGAATGGCTGGAGAAGAAAAGGCCATTCTCCTCCAGTGCCAGGAGGAGAAGGACTTGGGAGTGCTTGTGGATGAGAAACTCAACATGAGCCGGCAGTGTGCACTGGCAGCCCAGAAAGCCAACTACATCCTTGGCTTAAACAAAAGAACCGTGGCCAGCAGGTCAAGGGAGGTGATTCTGCCCCTCTACTTTGCACTTGTGAGACCCCACCTGGAGTACTGTGTCCAGCTCTGGAGTCCTCAACAGAGAAAGGACGTGGAACTGTTGGAATGGGTCCTGCAGAGGGCCATGAAGATGATCAGAGGGATGGAGCACCTCTGCTATGAGGACAGTCTGAGGGAGCTGGGGCTGTTCAGCCTGGAAAAGAGAAGGCTCCACAGGGCCGTTATAGCAACCTTCCAGGATCTGAAGGGAGCTCCAGGAGAGCTGGAGAGGGACTCT
>VZRU01017645.1:78399-113400 GCA_013398155.1 Pedionomus torquatus | reverse complement strand
CCTCCTGCGCTCGGAGCCGGGTCGGGTCCGCGTTCGCGCTGCGGGTGCGCGTCCGGGGCCGGCGGCGCCGCTGAAACGCGATATTCCGGGGTCACAAATGGGCCCTCGGCAAGTTTATTTCTGCGACCAGAGTCGGAGGTGCTTCACAGCCGCCTTTCAGTATCTGCCAAATAGGCTTTTTAAAACAAAACAGCCTTTTTTTTTACTGGCTTCTGGTAAAAATAATGCACAATTAAAAAGCTTTGACGTAGCTGTTCCAATGCAGAGAAAGGCTTTACTTGTATTTATTACTAAATATGTTAAGAGTAGTAATATGAAGTGGGCTTATCAAAACGCATAGTAATAGGCTTGGGGTGGAAGGAATAGATCTTTGTTGCAGCTGAGGTATTTGCACGTTGTTATGGCAGCGGCATCAAACAACCTTAAGAAGGGAACTGTTGTTTGACGGTTCTTGATGTTGGATAGGGTCCGATGGAAATTGGCCCTGGCTCTGGACAGCGCCGCTTTCAACAAGCGAGTCGATCCGAACTCAGGTGGGCAAAAGCAGGGCCACAATTGGCGCTGCCTCGCTGATGAGACACGAGTGGGACTCAGGGTCTGGGGGCTTTTTCCACTTCAGCACAGGTAGGTATAAACCTAGCCAACCTCTGCTTTTGGTTGAAATAAAAGTAAATTGTAGGGATCAGGCTGCCTGTCCTTCAGGTGAGGTTCTGGGCTACATAATTAGCAACTGTTGGAAGGTAAATTCACAAGCCCTGTAGAATTTGCTTGCCAAATCTTTAGCCAGCAACATATGCTCCTTATAATGTAACATGCTACTCCAATAACTGCCTCTAATAAACGGCTTAGTTCAAAAGTATGCTTAAATATTAATGTTCAAACAGACTTAATGGTAAGGATGGCATTTGTGTGCCTTGACAATAAATTCTGCCTGACAGCCCTTTCTAAGGAGCAGTGCTGATGGCCCTCCTTTCTTCGGGAAAGGCCAATTTGAACCATTCATGAAGTAAATCCTGCTCTAAGCGCTTCTTGTCCTGCTGGTTTGGTGGCGGCACATAGCCTGGCATACAGCAGTGATGGTTTTCTCACCTTTGAGGTGGCGTGTGTTTGCAGAGGGTGCTCTGCAGGGTGGGAGCTGATGGAGGTCAGGCCCCCTGCTCTGCTTGATGTAGAGCGGGTGTCACAAACGCTGGAAGTGGGTAAAGGTCTTGGTCAGAATGCAGGCAGATAGAAAGAGCGAATAGAGAAAAGTAGTGAGCTCTGGTGCTGTGAAGGTGCTCTGTGTAGCTCTTAAATATGATGATATGATGAGGTATGATGTTTGCAGAAAGACGTGTGGAGTAAGATACCGAAGTGAGGGTTTCTTCTGTAATGTGTCCCAGGCACTGGGGGGTTGCAGCCATCTCTCTCTTAGACCTTTTTTAAAAGTGAAAGGGCTGCTTCAAACTCCTCACAAAGCTTTTTGCAGCCCCTTGGTCTTTATAAGCCGTTTGGGTCTCTGTTCGGAAATACTTGTGTTTGTGACTTGTTTGCAAAAATATCCCAGGAGTTCTTCATGCTCAAACGTTTTTTCGCAGCATGTGAACATGAGCAGGGGTTGTCTTTCCTCCCCGCCTCGCATCTCCTACACCATAGCGCACAGGCTCCAAAATAGCACCAGCCTGCGCCGCAGCTGCGTGGGGTGGGAGGCGGGGGCTCCCTGGCCAGCCCCCCTCCTCACCCTGGCCCGTGGCCCTGCTGTCCTGCCAGCCCTTCCCCGCTCCTGCGCTGCGGTGGGGAGACACCCGGCTGGAGGGCTGCTCTGCCGATTCTGTGAACGCTGAGGAAGACTCTGGTTACACATGACAAGGTTTCCATTTGTGTTTCCTCCTTTTTTTTTTTTTTTTCCAACATGGTCAATTAAAAATGAATGTAACCAAAATCGACTCTGTAATTCNTCTAAATCTAGGCAATAACCTCTAACAGTCTGCCAAGGATTAGTTAGATGACAGTATTCAAGGGCCTGATGTCAGGAATTACAAAATTTGAATTTACAGATGTATGTAATGCTGTCCCTGTTGTTAGGTGTGCTTCGCTACAGCTGTTAATTACGGTGCCACTTGGGCGGCGGGGCATGGCCTCTGCTTGTCGCAGGATGGCTACCCAGGGGGCACAGGGGTTGTTTCAGCATAACGTGGCTCTTTGGAATGGAGAGATTTGTCTAATGTCAGCAAGTACAATTTTGTAAGGATGTAACTTATTTTAGAGCTTGTCTGGGCCTTTCNTAACTTATTTTAGAGCTCGTCTGGGCCTTTCAGCTCAGGAGTGCTTCTGCTCTCTTCGCAGATGGGGAGTGCGAGCAGTGGTCGGCGGGCGCCGAGCTGGAGGTGGCGTGGGCTGAGGAGCGTTCCGGCAGGGCTCCTGGGGGGTTGCCACAGGTTGGGTGGACTCGTGACTCAGCAGAGTGTGGCCGCACTCCCCGAGCGGCAAGCGGCAGAACTGCCGGGCACAGCATCCCGGGAACGCTGGTCCCGCTCCCGGCCTCTGATCCCGTGTAGCTTCGCTTTCTGCAGAGGGCACAGCAATAACCCGGGGTGGCCAGTTCTCCCCAGCGCCAGCAGTTCTGATCACACCAGGCTGGGCCCCGAGGAGCCCTTACCAGGTGCCAGGTTGTGCTCTGTCGCTGGCTCCAGCACGAGCCCCTGTGCAGCCGAGCCCGGTCCAGCCATGTCTCCGCAGAGAGATTTAGTGTTCAGCCCCGGTCCCCAGCGGCTGGTGTGGCTGCACTGCCGGGGTTAGGTGGCTGGCACTCCCAAATACGACTGCTTGAGCTCCTTGGGGTGAGTCTCCAAGAACTGTAGCCGGAGCGGTGCGACCCCCCCGTCCCTGATGTGAGTGTCCTGGTCTCGCCAGATGCCAGGCTAAGGCTCGTCAGCAGTTCAGTAACGTTTGGGAGGTAAGATTAGTCTTTACTGAACCCACAGTTGTCAGGTCTCAGAGGTGAAGGGCTTAGTCGGACGTTGTGACTGAACTATACGGTTACATCTCCCCGAGGTGACCTGTCGGTACCGACTGAGGCGCTCCCCGCTGCAGGGATCCACTCGCTCCTTGTCCTGGTACACGTCCGATGAACTGGGATTTCTGGTCATCGCCCCCCAACAGGCTGTTGAGGAATGTAAAATACTGGCAGTGTTGTGAGAAGTTGCTGGTTTAGTGTAGTTAACATGCAGCTTGCAAGCTGAAGATTTACATGCCGTTTTCCCTAAACGATAGAGCCCTCTCAGTGCTGGCAGCGCGGCGCAGTCAGCACTAGGGTCTCCTTGCTCTGAAGGCTGCCCTGCTGCTGGCTGGCTGCTCTGCTGGAAAGGTACCGGCCCCTGCTCCCCGTTGGCTAGGCTCCTTCCTAGTAAAAGCATTCTTACTGCATACAAGTAAACCATCACGTCTCTCTACATTTTGAGTTTGATTATCAAGTTACACCTTAAAAAGAGGACATAGTATTTAAGTAACAGGCAGGCTTCCTAAATCTAAACAAATCTAAGCATGTAGCCCAACTACCAAACAACATTAGTCATTTTCTGGTGACACTTCAGTATTTGCAGTTTATGTTATGCTCGCTATTCTTCCAATTTAGCTAAAATCAATAACTTATTCTAGCGATTAAGTGTTCGTTATAGTTGTACAGACTTGCTGCATCTTGCTGAATTATTCTAATTTCACGTGCACCATTAGTTTTGTAATTACTTCATTGCTTTGCATAGACTCTTAACTCCACTTTAAAAGAGCAGCATTTGGAGGCGAAGAACTGGAGATAAAAGCAGGATAGTGATGCATTGTGAGTGTCTTGTGACACGTCTTCTTGAGAGGTGGAATAGGTTGGAGGTGGTGCTTCTGTTGAGCTTCCTCACCTGCCGGTGTCCTGTGCACTGGGGACGTGACACTGAGGGCTCTGCCGGGAGAGGGGGAGAAACTCTGCCCGTGGGGGCTGACAGAAACGTGAGACTTGGAGCAGGGTGGTTGGAGAGCCGAAGAACAACTATTGGACATGTTGGAAGTACTCAAGGAGGTTTAGCTGCATTTTCTCTGAAATATAATTAATGTATTTAGATTTCCCAAGGCAACTTCCAGAAATCTCACAGTTTGCTTGAAGGCTTTGGCCAATGTGATTTGTGGGTTTAAGGGGTTTTGGCTAATTTGTTACTGCAGAGATTTTAAGAATTGGAGTTGAAGTAATGAGCATTAATTGGATTGAAGTATTACTATTTCAGGGAAGGTCCTAGTGCAGTGATAAAATCGGCAGGAACAAATGTTATTTGGTGGTTACTCCTTTGAGTTCTGTGGGATTTTGTGGTTTTGATATGATGAGCTGCTTGCCTTCATTGGAAGGGATGGAACACCGTGAATGACTCCCCGTTCCTCAGGAATCTCATGTTTGTGCACCAATTTTCTGCTCGCTTTGAGCTATGGAACCATTGCAGTGATACGTGAAAAAGTTAGTCAAGTTTGTTATTTCAAGCTGATGAGGGTGGCGGAGCGCCAGCGTGGTTTGGTTATGGGAGGTGTGCTCTGTTCATCGCTTCAGGAAGGGAACCTGGCAGCAGATGAGACTGGGAACACGTACGCAGACATGAGGTGAGGGGTGGCTCTCCTGGCAAAATAAAGGCGCGGCCGGGGGTTCACACAGCTGCTACCGGGCATACCGGGCATGCCGTGGGCAATGTCTTGTCACCCTTGAAAGAGGAAAAGAGAATAGAAATTTGCATAGAATAGTTTCTTCTCATTGGAAATGAAATTATTGCCTTTTATTCATCACTTCTGAGGATTTATAAATTAAACACTTATCAGTAGCTGTGCAGTGCTTTATTTCTTCTAAAATAGATTAGCTGCCTTTGAGTACGAGGCTGAATTTTGTTTAATTGCACTCTAATTTGGAATTAAGATTGTAAAAATTAGAGTACAAGCCTTTAAATAGATTGTCAGATCTGTTTTGAAACTCAGCTGGAAAAAAGGCATCATCACCATAGCAAGTGATCCAACTTTATAAGGGCAGGTCAGCTTACGTCTCTGGACAAATGCACGGTTTTAAGGAAGCTTCATTTGTTGCCTGCTCCCGGCTCTGGAGGGTATCCGTGGCATCGTTAAATTTTGAATCAAATGAGCAGCTTCTACAGGTGTTGTGGTGCCATTTTTGTAGAAAACTGGGTGATGGAGGGTTTTGTCTTGTTTGCTGCTTCTTGAATGCCTCCCACCCCAGGTCTCAGCCCAGCTGGAGGGAACGGAGCGCCCTGGCAGCTGCCCGCGGTCCCGCTGGGTCTGCGAGGTCCGGTTACGGTGCTGGGTTTACGTTTGCCCCCTGCAGGGAACAGCTCTTCGCTCCGGGATGCATTTCATCCTGGGGGCAGTAGCAGCCTTGGCTTTGAAAGATTTATTGATGATGTTTGCAACAGTCTTGTTGGAAAAATTCCAAGTAAAGCCTTCTCTGATGTAAGTGAGAAGGTGTTTGGGGTCAGGAGCTCTTTCCCAGTTAGACCCCTCTCTCCTGGGGAGTGAGGGACCGGCACTGGTGCAGCATCTCCTGCCACAGCCGGCACTGCAGCCTGCTCTTGTCAGCAGGGGCAGGGAAGAAGCCTGTTTCACGTACATAGGTATTTAAACACAGATCTGTCTAAGCCTGTGGCCAGACTCATGCCGAGTCTCTTCCTCTGGCATTTGAACCGATATTTATTCAATATTTCATACCTGTGTTATAGACAGATCTGGAGAGCCACAGGGGATATTTTCTGATGTGTCTGGGATGTTGAATTTAGAACTCGGCCTGCTAGGCCACCTCCATGAAGGGGTTTGTGCCATCAGTCTGGAGCAGCTGTCGCGGTCTCACTGCCGTTGAAAACGTATGCAGAGCGAGCTGCTGTTCCTGTTTGATTCAGCACAGGATTACAACGCCCGTGGATGGGAGTGATTGCGTGTTTACACGAGCGAGGACATCCAGACTGAGAGTTGACTGAGTCTGTCCTTCCCATATTATAGCTGCTCTGAAAATTGCTTACTTCAACAGTAGTTCTTCTGACCTCAAAAACATGTGTACAAATTGGGTGCTGCTGCTGCCTGCAGTACTTGATCCCACGTTATTATAAGTACTTTATGAAAATAATCTCTTTGCTAAACTACTTTAGTGTCTAGTTCTCTGAGCTGTAAGTGAAGTCCCTCGTACCATGGTGCTATGGATTAAAGATTTTATCATTCTAAATTTAATCCCGTTTTCTTGGTTGATTTCCATGAGGGCTGGAAAAATTAGAGAGAAGGGGGAGGTTTGCCTGGTGATCCAGTTACTTATGATGTGAGTTATAAAATTGTGTAGTTGTGGGGCTCACCGTGGAGCCAAATCTTACGGTTTTGCAAACAATTTTAAAGACCTAGTTCAGGTTAGTTGTAGCAGGCGGCTCAAGTGGCTGTTTAATTATTTAAAAAGAAAGTTGCACTCTTTTGTTTTTCCTGTGCCGCCTCCTTTTAACCCAACCAGTTACTTCATCCCCCCTGGTGCTTCTGCTGGTTTTCGGGAGCAGGAATCCAGCCCTCCCCGGGCGGTTTCTCGCTTGGGCTGCTGCTCTTGCCTGTTTGTATGCGATACGTGAATTAATAATAGATTTTGCATCTTCTCAAAGTATTTGCATAATTTCTTCTGGTTTGCAAAGTCTCCTCTTCTTGCCTTCCTATGTTTTTACCAGACTAAGAGGAAAGGTATAAAGGCAGTAGGATTATTCTTTTTCCCTTTTCTGTTCAGGTTTTCCCCCTGCACTGTGCTCACTGCCGCTGAGCCGTGGTGCAGATCACACGTGGCAGTTTAGGCTTGGAGAGTGTGACTGCAGGTTTGTACCTTGTTCTGTGCCAGACAGTATAAGCTGTGTGGCACTTTTTCCCTTACTAAGTTTTCTCGCTGCTTCAGACTAAGTTTCTGATTGGGTTTGTTTTGGCTTGTGTTTTGTTTGTTTGTTTTTTCTCCGTTGGTTCTGAAGGCACAGTTGGGCTAGTTTTCAAGCGGTTCCCCAGAAATGTATCTTTCTAAATTCAGAATTCCTTCCTTATTTGCATCTGTCATTAGTTTCTTACCGTCTACTTATTATTTTTGCTATCAGCTTAGTCAAAAAGCAGCTTCTCACTGTGCATCACAAAATCTCTGATTTTGCTTGCTGCTTCTGGTGTTTGCAATTTATGCATAGTTTTGCAGTTAAAATATTTGCTCAGTTGCTGTTTAAGCTACATGTCACATTTGTCTATTTGAAGAGTATATACAAGCATAAAATTCCTTACCATTTTGATGTGCGTCTGAGATGGCAATTAGCGGTGAAACTAAACCAGGAAGAATTACCTCGCAGGAAGGAGAAGCCCGCATGTGCTTTGGGGGGACAGAACCCATCAGGGTCGGCTCTTCAGGGAGATGCTTTCCCTGGCCTGCGTCCCTGGCCCTGTTTTTTGTGGAGGAGCCATCCATGGTGCGGCGCTTGCTCTCCCTGGGGGGCTCTGCTTTGTTTCCCTGCCCTCCCGGTACCCCCAGCACCCCCAGTGCGGCTCCTGGCCGTGGGGAACGCGTAGGTGTCTGACCATAGGTAGGTCTTACCACGGGGTGCTTAACGAAAGAGACCTGGCTACTGCTCCAGTGTCGACAGAGGACACCGCTGTTCTCTGGGCTGTTTTCGTACCTGGAGAGAGTTGGTTCATGCGATATCTGTGGGTGGAGTGAAGAAGGTAATAAGATACGCTTGGCATTGGGCTCTGAAAGGAGATGGATGAGAGCAGAGAGGGGGAGCCCCTCTGAAACCTCGCCAGCTCTGCTGATGGTCTCCTGGTCATGCAGTTGTGTGTGGAAAACAGCTTGCATTTAGGATGTAGAGAAAATGTTTCATGTTGTGCAGTTTTTGTTGCTGAAGATTGCTCTAAGTAATGTTTGGGTGTAATAAAGCTCTGAAGAGATCGGTTGGAAAAAATAAATGACACTGGTACCAAAATTATTTGAAGGGCATGTTCTTTCATTTCTCTTGGCAAGCTCATGTGTGGCCTCATGGTTCTTACAACTGTGAAGTCAAATGTTAACGATCCTCTGGGGAATAAAAGGCGACAAAAATTACATACTAATAGATAGTCTGAAAATAGACTTTAGTCTTGTATTTGTGTTTTCTCAATTTTTTTCCCATTAAACATGAGGCGTACTCTGGCAAAAATAGTTTGTGCTGAAATAGGCCAGTAAAGGACACTGATTAATCTGTCCAAATGGAATATTTTACTGCCAACCTTGCTCCAGCTTTGGCACCTTATCATGTAATTTTGTTGGGTTTCTACATCCTTTTTTCCCCCTTCTCTTAGATAGTTTTATTGATTACATTTTTTTTAAATTGCTTCATGGTGTCAGCTATTGCATGGGAGGTGATTTGGGTTGCACCTCTATTTTTGTGATGGGTTTTTCATCAAGGCTTCTACTGCTTGACACAGAAGTGGAAACGACCATTTCCTCCATCACTTCGCTTCAAGGGCTCTTTTGAGTGAGGATCCTCGCGGTAAGAGTAGAGAAATTAATTCCATGAGGGTGGGAGTTTCTAGCTACTTCCATGTAAAATCTGAGCTGGGATTGAAAGGTTTCCAAGTGATTTACACAAGGATTAAGAGAGGCCTAAGTTTTTCTTAAAAATAATGACCAAATTTGGGGTGGCTGCGTCCCCTCAGTTTCTTGTGAAATCAGATGTTTATGCAACACACTTTATTCTTGTTTTCATTCTCCGACTTTTTTTGATTTTCAAAAGTTGCTGATGCTCACTTAATTATGAATGTCTCCAGAGCCAGATGATGACGATGATTAAAACTTGGCATAAAGTACTTTTTAAAACGCCACAATCTTCACAAGATTCTCTGTAATTAGATAAGTATTCTCCTGACTTCACAGAGAGGGGAACCGTAAGGGTCCAAACCTGCCTTTTGGAGTTGCTGTCAGCTCTTAAGGCTCTTAACGGCAGAAGATCAAGCCCTTCAGGGATTTGTCTAAAGACAGGTAAGAGGGCGGGAGAGTTGGATTTGCAGGCACCTGGCTGATAGCTCAAGATGTCTTCCTTGACATTTCAGCTTTTTCCATTTTACTGTTTATCTTCAAAGGTCATTTGTTTTATATAATAAACTTGAAGAAGTGTACAGTAGGCCAAGTTCTGCAGCTGTTTCTGAGCCCTCTAGCCCAAGGCTAGTGTTTCTGTTCTGGTCGTCTCTCTCTATTGCTGGTAGACACCCCCAGAAATAAACCGGGGGAAATTATGGAAATAGGATGAAATCCCTTGTTAGTGTCAGAGGCACGGTGCAGGAGCTGGGGTACCGTAGCAAGAGGTAGGGCTGGAGTGTTGAGCCTGCGCCGTCAGTGCTGTCCTGCCGCCTTCACACCAGCAGAACCACCGCGGGGCCCTCGCTGCCCTGAAAGTGCTCCTGAGTGGGGACTGTTTCTTTGCCGTGCCAAAGCACAGAATTTTGGTTAAGATGAGCATAGTTGTATTACGATTCAGTGCAAACGATGTAGCTGTGTATCATGGTCGCTGAGAGCAGTGAGTGGCAAGAAACTTAGAGCAAGTACTGTGCTGATGGAGAGGTTATCGGCCTGGCTTTGCTGCTACAATTAGGGGCAGTTTTTATTGCAATGAGAGGTATTTAAAATTCAAACAGAGTAGACATTGTGTTCATTTGACCTAATGCCCAGGCTTTTGTATTCTTACTAAAATGATGTGGGATATTATAATGCGGTGGGCTGCAGAACGGCAGCCTTAAGGAAGATTGATCCAGCCGTGGTGTTTGACTCAGGAATGCTGCGATAATGCTGCCATCCTCCAGTGTGAAGCACTGGGTACGGAGCTCCTGGGTGGAAAGCCACGGCTGTAGTTTGAAACGAGCCCTGCTGAAAAGTGACCCCGTGAAAGCCCTGGTACCCCTTGCCGCTTGTTGTCGTGTGAGGTGATGTTTCCTTCTTTTTCAGTAGTGCTGCTGGTTTGCTTACCACTAGATGCCCAGTTTGCATTAACACAAGTCTAACCATCAGGAAAAACTCATCAAGCCTTTGTGGAATATTCCAAGCTTTCACTGCCAAATTCAATTTAGTACATTACTCCTCTAGACAGCCTGCCCCCATGACAACCCCGTGTCAGATGATGCCTGTACAGACCCCGAGGTTCCCATAACTTTTATTTACTGTCCGGGGGGCCTTACTCTTAAAAGGCAGGCCAGCCAAGCTGGGAATATTTCACTGTCATGCCCTGATTACCCCTGAGAAATACTCTGACTATTTCTTTTCTTTTTTCTTTTTTTTTTTTTCCATATGCTTCAAAACATCAATAGTGGTCCTTTAATCCTGCATTTGTCTGCTCTGTATTTGAACAGCGATGCCTTAATTTGCTGAAAGCAGTCGTCATCCTTCAAGTACAGTTGTGCTGGCTGAGCTGTGAAACCTGCAATTTGGGGAAAACAGATCTAAAGAAGCTGTTTAAAGTGTAGCAGACCAAAGTGTCAGGCAGGCAAGAAGAAATTAATTTGGTCTGCTGGAAGTGTTTTGGGATGTCCTGTGTTAGCGGTTTGGAAATGGCTCTGCACGCGGGCTGTGGCTGTGTTACCATCAGAGACAGCAGCTCAGAGCTGGGCGCGTTCCGGGGTCAGCCAGGCAGAGCCGGGGTGTCCCCCCGGGGTGTCTCCTGCAGGGATGCTGGGGATGCAGGTGGGGGCTCCGCCAGACCCTCCCTCCCTGCCCAAAGCTTTCTGGGAAAGGCGTATGCTTAGCGCGTAGGCATCAAGTAATTTCTTCTGGGCAGTGAGGCTTCTCCCACCTAGCGCTGTCCTGAAGGTCTGCTGCTGTCTTTGCGCCCCTCAACGTTGCTGGATTTCTCTGCTACTTGGGCTTGTTTAATGGCTCATGGTTGCTTCTGCTCAGTTGTTTGTGTCTCTCTGCTGCAGAGCACAGAGGAAACTTGACGGCTGCGTTTTATCCTCTGCCACGTCTCAGTGTTTCACCTGGTGCAGGTTTAGTGACATCTTTGTCATGGGATCTGAAAAACCTTACCGCTTCACTTGTTTGTCTGCTGCCGTGCTGTACTGGACGTGGGAAGCTGGCCCGTCCGCGGTGCGGGCAGCAGCGGTGCCATGGGGTTGTCTGGTGGCGTTTGGGGGATGGCCTTGTTTTGGCTTTTTTGCTCTTCTAATAGCTTAAAACAAATTGCATCAAGGATCAAGGACTGTAATGCTTCACAGCTGTATTAAATGTCTTCTTAGGAGACAACTTTGTGTGATAAACTTGTAGAAAAGGAAACGAGCTTAAATTCTTTTAAGCCAGCCAAGGTGCGGGAGGAGGGACCGAGCCGTGAGGACTCACCTGCCTACCCCTGGTGTTGCAGAGCTTGACCTTGATTCTGGTTTTGCTAATAGAGAAATTTTTGCCAGCGCTCTCAGCGTCCAAGAATTTTCCTGTTTCCACGCGGTTATTTCCTGTCTTGGTGAGGTAGGCTATTTTATGAAGATTTCTCTGGCTTATAATTTCTAGCAGCCAAGAGAATTATTAAAACCAACAAGCAACAAGACTGGGTAGGAAGAGGAGATGCATGTGCAATGCTGCTCTCGTTGGTTGTGGTCCGGGTGGGGCCCCACTGCTGCGGAGGCACAGCTTGTGTATGCAGAGGAGTCTGTTGGGGCGCCTTCGTTATCGTTGCCTCTCTAATTAACATGCTGTGCTCCCCTAGTGACCGTCTGTGACGGGGGTGTATGGTGTCCTGTGAGCTGGGGTTTACTGGGATGCAGTAGTTAGAGTCGCTGTAGCAGAGCAGAGAACTTGGCATCACTGGAATGCCATGTTGTTGTATTGGCACCGTGTGTAAACGGTTTCCTCCTCTTTGTTTTGCTGTTAATGATCAACTTCAGCTGTTTCAGCGCTGGAGCGGGCTGCAGGCAGCGTGCGGAGGCCTTGCTGCACCCGCGGCTTTGCGTGCACGATTATCTGTACGTGCCAGAGATGGAAATTGGACATCTAATTACTTTATGAGATTTGTGAACTGAGATTTAGAGCCTGCTTAGCCTCTGCTTGAAAAGTGCTTTCTGTGTGATTTCAGGTCTGCTTCTGCTCTCCTCCTCAGGTCCTTTCACAGATGTTGTCACTACAAACCTGAAGCTGGGCAATCCTACGGACAGAAACGTGTGCTTCAAAGTTAAGACCACAGCACCACGTAGATACTGTGTAAGGCCTAACAGTGGAATTATCGATGCAGGAACATCAATTAATGTTTCTGGTAAGTCATTCGAGCAATTTCTTGGTGATTGAAAATACCTTCTTTAATCAATTATTTCTTGGAATGCTTTGCAATCCAAAAGTATTTTGTTGAATGTAAGAGCAAGAGGTTGTGATTTTATGGAGAGGCACCATTTCATATATCCTTACTTCCCTTATTCCTGGTCTAGCAGTAACGGGTTTATTTCCCTTATTCCTGGTCTAGCAGTAACGGGTTTATTTTTACGTTTTGTTTTGGGGGAGAAGAGAGGGAGAGACACGGAAATGATTGATGTAGTTCAGGGGCAGCCTTAGCCAGCCTGTCCAAATCAGCCCTGCCCTCCCTGAGGGATTATTTTTGTAGAGCTAGTTTTTGCCAGCTTAACTCCCTGAACCAGCTCAGCAGGGGTCACACCAGTGCTTGTCAGGCACCTCCAGAGAAGAGTAAAACTGGGCGGGCTGCTGCCACGCCGGGTTGGGCTGATGGAGGCTGGTGCCAAATTGCCTAATGTAACCAATAATAAAAACATTTCCTTTCAGACCATGGTTATTTTGTGTTCCTTGAAGATGCAGTAAGGCTTTGGTGTTAGAAATGTCAAGTGGCTAAATCTTTGCTGTTCCATAGGAGAAGTTAATGATTTTCTCTCATGAGTCACTAGCTCTTGACTTGCCTAAGTTTGGTAATGGAAAAGCAAAGGAGTGTCTTCCTTTGAAAGCATAAAGAGCTGTGTATTTCCCATAAACAGAGCTGTGTATTATTAACGTGCTGATGGTAGATGCTGGAAAGCAGTGTGTTTTCTCAATGACTTCTCCAGTCCGTGATTTTAGTAAAGAATTCTATCAAAGCATGTAGTAGTAGTGGTGTAGTGCCTACGTGAAGTTTGACTTTCTGGTTAAGAAACTTATTTCTATAAACATGCAGATTTGTTTCACTATTTAATAAACTTTCATATTGGCACAATAAGAAAAATTACTTATCAATAGGTTGTGTAGTTTGCCATCTCTCACTGAGCCTTTCTAGTCTGGAATCAAAAACTTTGGGAGCTACAACTGCTGCTTTTTACTTGGAAAAAAAACACCTCAATGTGTAAAAATCAAGACTTCAGGTTTTTACTTAACAAGAGGTAAATATTTGAGCACGTCACCCTTGCAGAGCTTGCTTCAGTAAAATAAAAACTGGTCTCAAAAATACTTTACCCTGCAAAAGTAGGAGACTAATCCTGTCAACCTTCTTGTGCGTGCCTCCATTTGCACACTCCTTGGTCTGTGTCTTTGGGGTTTCTTGTGTGCGGCGGAGCTGTGCCTCACTTGTGTTAGTGTCCAGGGGCTGTCCCAGCAGGAGGTGACCAGAGCATGGGGTGGCTGCAGGGGCGGCAGGAGGAGCACTGCTGCTGCAGGAGAAGGCTAGCGTGATCTGGTGAGCTCTGAAATGACTAATATGTAAATGAAAAAGCTCTCTGGAGAGAAATGGAGATTTTTAACACTCGAGACAATTCCCAAGTAAAGCTGTCTGTCATCTATACTGGCTGCAGGCAAGCATGTGGAATGCATAGAAATCAATGAAGTGATAATGAAAATTAGCATGGTCTCTAGCTACAAACTATCTTCATGCTATAAAGATGTGGATTCTTTTCATCTTTTAGATGAACTTTGAAAATTAAAAGCCTCCTTCCTTTGCGGGCTTCTTTAAATGTCATCTTGATCTGAACACTGGGCGCTAAACCTCTGCCTGCAGTGACCCCCACCCTGCCTCCAGCAGCCTGTTGGAGCGTGGGCGAGCGCAGCCTGAGCCACATCTCGGGTACCAGCACCCCGGCATCGCGCCTTTCCAGCCTGATGTCCCAGAGCCGCACCAGACAGAACGTGGGTCTAGTCCAGGGGGGTTTGGTGTCTCATTGTGGGGCGATCGCTGTGCTAATCCGGGGCTGTGCTCGGCTTGTGCTTTCAGAGCTCTGAAAACTTTCCCTTTCCTAATAGCTTTACTTATGGTCATGTGTGATTCAGTCTTGCAAATGGCTGTGGTATATTTAGTCACAAGGTCACGTTGTTATTCTACACATTTTCCTGCTGATAACTTGGTAATAACTTGGACCCCAGCAGGGTCCCCAGCCTCCGGGGCCGTTAGCGACCAGCAGGTCTGGGTCTGACTTTGTCCTTTAGAAGGAGCTGTCTGGTTCTCTGCAGATTCAATGTTTTGTGGTGTTACTGCAATATTTACAGGAAGAACTATGTCAACATGGAACAAACGTGGGGTGGTGCGGGGGGTCCTGCCTGTTTGTGGGGGTGCGAGTGCCCTCTGCTCGGCTCTGGCAAGGTGCACAGCCCTCTGAGCTGGCCGAGGCATTTGATCGGAAGGTGACATAAGTGTGGTAGATTTGATCTATGCAGACCATAAAGAAAGAATTTCATGCAGTACCATTTAGGAAAATGATCAATAAAGCTGAAAAAGAAAAATAGATTGAGAGGCTATTGAATGGGCTACTCAGGAGTGAAGAGTGATGTGGTGGATGGAAATGTAATAGCAGGAAGTTACTAGTGACGTTTCTTGAGAATGATTCTTGGTACTAATCTTGTTTAGTGCTTTTATAAGCAATTCTGGCACAAAGAGTACGCTAAAAACCCTGATGATGTTGGGAGGTCAAAGATATGCAGCAGAACTGGGTGTCCTTGAAGAATATAGTAAGAGAATCAGAGGATGAGTCTAATGGGAAAAACTGCAAAATCACACACCTGGAGAATCCAATACTCTCTACAGTGCGGGCTGGTTAAACAGAGGGTGGCCGAGATGCTGCCGTAACGTGGCTGTGAGTAAGGCATATGTGGAGAGGTCAGAGCGAGAGTGCTGTTGTCTGAGGCTCTCCTGGACAGCCTGGGAGCCCAGGGCAGCTCCTGCAGAGGACGGGGCCAGGAGAGGTGCAGGGGATGAATGGGGAGCCCGCCCAGCACCGCCTGCTCTGGCTCATTCAGCTCACCAGAAAGCCAGGAGCTGCCCTGATTGATGCCTTGGAGCACACCAGGAGTAAATGGCTCTTCCCCGCCTTTGATACTTAAGCCCGCGGGCAGCGTTGGTCCAGGACCAAGTAAACAGGCCATTAATAAGCGTGGAGCCCAAGAAGGTTGCTGCCTGCCTGAGCAGGGAGGCTGTTCTGTTCCCTCTGTTCCTGGAGGGCCTGCTAGGTCCTGGCAGGTGTTACGGGTGGGGTTTTGCCGCCTTCTGTGTTTCTTGCTTCACTTGTCCTCTGTTCCTTGAGAGAGCAGGTTTGCTCCAGTGAAAACCAGAAAAGTTTAATGCTTCTGGCATTGGTACTAAGCCATCTGTGAGAGACTTCAGAACAGGCTGCACATCAGATCGGTCCTTTGTGTTTGAATTTTGAGAGAGACAAGTGGGCTAACAAATACAACTTGTGCTGCTCCTCAGTGTTCAGTTCCTGATCTCAGCTGCTTCGCTGGTCATAACAGACATACAACTTGAAACTGTTTTAATGTTTGTATTTCTCAAATTGTAACTGCAACATCAGTGCGTGACTGGGCATCAGAGCAATGTTAACATAATGTGTGTTGGGATTCTTCTTGCAGTGATGCTACAGCCCTTTGACTATGACCCCAATGAGAAAAGTAAACACAAGTTTATGGTTCAGTCTATGTTTGCTCCAGCTGATACTTCAGATATGGAAGCAGTAGTAAGTATTGAAAATAATTAAAATAGATTTCTTTCTGATTGTATAATTTTATAAGACTTTTCACTGTGTTGCTTAAGGGCTGTTGTAGAACCACGCCAGAATGTTCCTTGAAAGCTTTGTGCACGGCAAGGGTTTTTTCCTCTTTATTTTGAGTCCTGGGAACCTTGCACTGCAAGGCACAGTATGGATTGTTCAGTTGGTGTCTGTGGTTGCTTCTTTAAGACGCTCCTGTGGGCCATGGGATATTAAGATGTGAAACAAATGTTAAGGAATCGTAATTTTTTTCAATATACTATTTTTTAAAAAGGCCAACTGGAACTATATATTCTAATAATACATAGAATATATTTGAACTCACTGGCATCTCCTGTATTTTGTGCTTCTGTCTCGAGCCTTCCCTTGAGCAGCTCCTTTTCCTGGCAGCAACCAGGAGGATGATTTACAACTATTGTGTTTTCCTTTATCCCTACCTGCATCTCTTGTGGCTTAGGGAAATGAAAGGCCCTTGTAGATCTCGTCCTGTGGACTACAAATGAGAGTAGCAGAATCTGCAGGTGCTGAAGCAGAGCTGGGCAAGAGACCTAGAATAGGACGTCAGGCTACATTAAGACAACTTGGAAAGGGGCAAACTAATGTGTCAACTGGTGGCTTTCCCACAACAGCAAGGTTTGCTACTGCAGGAAGGCCCAAGGAAGCTTTCTCTGCCCTCGCTTTTGTTGGCTTGAGAGAATACTGAGTAGATACTGAGGACACAATAAAAAAGGAAAAAATGGCTATTACTCTAAAGTCTGTGTGTTTGTACATATGTATAGTACTTAAAAACAAAGAAAACCCCAAAGCCAGAACCTTCAGAGTAGCTTTTTTACAGTAATCTTTACACAATGCATCTTCTGAACAGCTTTTTAAAGCTGCGGCACTCTGCAGAGTTAAGAATTTCCCTTCTGAAAAAGATTTATGGAACCGTATTTGTTTAATGGCCTCAAAATAAGATCCAGGGGGAGAAATGGCAGGAGTAATAAAATGTCTGCATCACTAGAAAGATAAGCCCGTCTGCCTTTCTTTCTTTCTAATTCTTTAATTTTTATGAGTTACTTTATACTATGAAAAATATTATTCTGCTAGCAAAGAATGTTGTTTAGGACGTAGATTGCCCTTGCAGTTTTCCAGAGCTCTCCAGGCCAATGCTATTTATTTTCCTGTAACACCTGGTCAGTTCTCAGTTTTGTTACCACTCTCTAAATCTCTTCCTATTTGGGATAAACAGGTGAGACAAATTACCAGGGTACTATAAAGCTTTCAGCACTTCACAGCCAGCCAACGAGCCTGAAATAGAACTGTGACTCCAGGCAGGGTGAGCTGAAGCCCAGCCCGGCTGTTCCGGATGAGTCAGATGCTTTCATCGAGCTGCAGAGGGTTCTCCATAACTTGGCACCTCCTTGGGCTGCGCTGGGCGATGCCGCGCTGTCAGAGCTGCGGTGGAGAGAAGGGGAGTGTGGGAGAGCTCGGCACATCAGCGGGGACGCCTCTTGCTGTGTATCACTGCTACGAATCAATCTGTTCAGTTCAGGGTTACAGCTGATGGCGAGCAAGGATTTATCACTGTTAATCCCTAGTAAGGATGGAAGGAAGCTTTATTGCGGTAGATTCCCTGGTGGAAGGGGAGAGGAGGGGGAGAGGGGAGGATACCGAGTTACCCCTTCCGATATGTGGCTCATCTGTTACCGTTTAGTGACTGGTGCTGAAAAATAAGGATGTGGAAAACAAGGGCGGGGGTGAGAACAGTCCAATAATTCGTACCAGTTGGCAAGAAAATCTCATGTGAAATTTGAAAACCTTGAACAGGAGCTCTGCTGAACAAACACAACTAACGTAGTTACTGATTTGGGGGGTTCTTATCTTTCATTTCCTTTGAATACATCCTTACAGTTTTCGGGGGGTGTTTTGTTTGGTTGTTTTTTTTCAGTCAGGATCACAGCTCCCCCTGTCTGTGCTAATTACTCTTACACAATTCCCAGTTGTCTCATAAATTACCTGTGTAAATTTCAGATTATTTAAAATGATTTCTGTCATAGTATCTTTGTGAATACCACTCAGTTGTATATTTGGTTTCATTTTTCATCATGTCTGTGGTTAATGGTAATATGATAAACACCTGTGGGGCTTTTCCCTGAGTAAGTGATGTACTTGTTTACATAATTTACTGCATTTTCCATTTGATTTAGTATACAAAGATACTTAACAGTAAATTAATGTTAAATTGTTCTAGTGGAAAGAAGCAAAACCAGAAGAACTCATGGATTCGAAACTTAGGTGTGTGTTTGAGCTACCAGCGGAAAATGATAAGCCTGTGAGTATTTTCAGATGCATATTGAGTGTTTTAACTTCATACCACAATTAAAGATGTAAAATGGCATGGTTACGCAGCCTGAAGACTGCCTGCATGGCAGTGAAATGCAAAAAAATATTTCAAAGTATTTTTATCAAAAATAAAAAAACATTTCAAATCTTAGTGATGCTGAAAGTAACCAGCAGCTAGTTTGAACAATGTCAGTACAACACGAATATAAAGAAATCTTTGAGTTGATCTGCTTTCGTTGAATGAAAGATCACATGGGATAAAGAATATTTTAAAAAATTTGAAAGCTGCTGGTTGCTAGTCATTTAGTTTAGGGTTTAGGCTGAAGCTGTTGTAACCATCAGAGTATCAGCTTGTATCAGCCCTGCCCTTTGCTGCCTCCTACAGAACTGATCTCAGCAGGTGCGTTGTAGGGCGGGCAGGAGGGCATTAGCTGGTGCTGAGCAGCTGCGCTCTGTAGGCTCCTTCTCTGTGAGGACACAGAAAGCGCTGGTTAAGTCCGGCAGCAGTGTGTGGTGTCCCATGTGAAGCGGAACGCCCGCCTGTGCTGTGCTTGTGGAGCAAGCAGAGAGCAGGAGCACCCATCAGCAGGGTGTCAGCAAACACCTGCCCTTCCTGCTGCCAGGGAAGGGATATCTACCCCTGTCTCTAGGGATACCTCCTGTTCCCGCGGAAAAGTAGAGGTTGTTCTGTCTGCACCGGTCGCTGCTGGCCTGGTGTTTTCTGTGGAGCAGGAAAAGGAAGTAAAGGTTACAGGAAGAAAACTGTTGTTTGTTTCTTTTGACGCAGGCGCGTTACAGATGTGCACAGACAATTTTACCTGACTCTCCTCCTAAATACCAGGTGTGTGGTGTGGTGTTAATAACTAACCAAAAATCACTCTATCCTTTCTTAACAGCATGACATAGAAATAAATAAAATTGTATCCACAACTGCAACAAAGACAGATTCCTCTGTAATGTCTAAATCAATAAGTTCTTCTTTGGATGACACTGAAGTTAAGAGAGTAATGGAAGACTATAAGAGGCTTCAAGTAGAAGTTCAGAGGTTACGGGAGGAGAATAAACAGTTTAAGGTAAAGATGCTTTTCTTTTTTTTTCAGATTTACCCCTTTCCTGAAAAAGAAGCTTCCAACTTAAAGGTTTGGTTGCCTGACCTCGGGACAATATTTTAATATTGTCTGTAAAATAAAAAGATAATTTAGGCTTCTCTCTGTAAACTGAGAAAAGGTGTTGAAGTCAGCACTGCGTTTGAAAGGAGCGTACAAGTTACGTAGTCAGAGGAACTGCTTGGATAGCAGCCCAAAGTAATGAGTTCCCTCTCTTCTTCTCTTTTCCTACCTGATTTTCTCAGGCTTAATTAAGCATTCAGGGGTGCATTTGGCCCTGTTATCTCAAAGTGGTGGGAGCTTGAGGGCAGTGTTGTGCAAATACTGAGCGTTTTGCTAATTGCACCTGTAATATGCAGTTGAAATGACCAAAGGAAATAAACTTCCTATCATATCCAGCACATCACTGTGAAATTGAGAAGCTTTTATCACTGTGCTGAAAAACTACTTTTACGGTAGTTTCATTTGTTGGAAATGTCTGGTTTCATAGATAACAGGACCAATGAGAACTTGGAGTTTGTGACTTAGAGCCCAATGAAAGGACCTCTATTCTGCCAGCTCCGATGCTGCTTGGCTGCCTGATGCATGAGGAAATTCTTTAAACATTAGTAAGCCAGTTTTGTTTTGCACATAGAAATAATATATGGATATAGCTGAGACACGACCTTAAACTTCTTGTGCTCCTGTTTTGCCACTGTCTCACAATACTTTAAGTGCTATATTAATTTGTTCTATCTTAGTGCAAGTCAGTCTTGAATAGGAGATACCTAGAGCTGAGCTGCTGTCTTGCAGTAACACCTTGCAACAGTGAGCTGGTTGTTTCCTCTGTGGAATGCTAGAAGCATCTGCAAAACATCAGAAATCGATATTCAATCCCTGCCAGCCCCCAGGTGCTGCCCGTCTCAGGCTAAGGTCACTCAAAACGAAGTTAACATTTTTAAGATGAGAATGTGTTGTTTGTAGCAGTAAAATTACTGTATAGGTGAAAAGCATTTTATTGTTTATAAAAGTCAGTTGTCCCCATCCAGACTTAGACCAGTAGTGAGGTGTCAGGTAGTCTATGACTCCCAATAAATAAATAGTAAAAAAATAAATAAGGTTTTGCTCCAGAACCTTAGGTGCTCCTTTACACTCAGAAGCACACTGACATACGCTGAGCCTTTAGAATTTCACTTTTTTGACAATGTTTAAGGCTGCAGTAACTTCTAGTACAATTTTATTTTTTAACATCTTTTTAATGTGTGGACTGGAGGCTTTTGCTTCAGTATCTTACAGTTTTGCACTGCAGTACTGCATCACACCAAGTCTAACGCTCCTGCTTGAGCTGCCTGTGGGCTGGGTCAGAGAGGGGCTCGCTGCTGCTCCCGGGGCTGTGGCTGGGGGCACTGACTGGGCTGTGCAGATCAGGGTGCGGAGAGTTTTGGCTCCGCTTGACATGGGAATACTCGGTGTTACCATGTTTTATCTGTTGTCTCGTACATCTTTAAGTCAAGAGAGCCATCAAACTCATACCAAGAGAATATCCTAACTATTGCCCTTAGTTTCACGTTGAAATGTCATCACCACTGTGATGTGGGGAACAGATTTCCCTTCAGATGCTGGTAAAATTTGCTGGTGACATCTAACTAGGGGAACGATGGCAATAATTGCCCCGAAGTTGCACATTTTTCACAGCCTGTCTTAGTTACATCGAAAGGCATTTTCCCCAGCAGCACTGTACTTGCTTTCAGAGCAAGCAAAGCATCTCCCTGCCCTTCCCTCCATCGCTGGGTTTGGAGCTCTGGAGCTGTCTCCAGGCCTTGGCCGTGTTCTTGGAGGCTTCCTCCTGGCTTCCTGCCACCTTAGTTTTGCTGGTCAAGTAGATCGATAACCCCTCTCCTGCCTCACTGCCCTTCCCTCCTCAGGGAATCGCAGAAGCGCTTGGGTTGGAAGGGACCTTTAAAGCCCCTCCCGTCTCAAAGCCCCGTCCAGGCTGGCCTTGAACACTTCCCCAAATAGAGCTGTAAATTAGCTTTTGTCTGTTTTATTATGTCCATCTAAAATAAATATGATAAGGGTGAATATTTAAAGCTCTTTCCAGTAGAAATAATTGATATGTATTCCTTTAGGAAGAAGATGGATTGCGGATGAGGAAGGCACCCCAGACAAACAACCCAATATCTGCTTCTGCAGCTGCTGTCAAGGACGAAGGGCTCAGCTCCAGACTACTTGCTTTGGTCGTTTTGTTCTTTGTCTTCGGTGTAATTATAGGAAAAATAGCCTTGTAGAGGCAGCATGCTGGAAATTGTAAATTGGTTTGATGGTTCTGCCATATCATTGGATTAAATTTATTCATAACAATGTTTAAAAAAAAAAAATTAATGTATGACATCTCACAGGTCTTGCCTTTAAATTACCCCTGCACAAATACTATGTAACATAATCTAGAAAGTTTAAAATGTACAATGAGTGAATGAATGAATATACTTCAGTGATGAAAGGGGGGAGAGAAAATCATGATTTAACACTACAATGGAATATTGTGTATGTCATTTTAAACATTCTTAGACCCTGCTACATGTTGCTGGATTACCTCTTTAAAAAAAAAAAGGAGAAAAGGAAAAGTAGAAAGAACTATTCCTCCACTGCTGGAGTTGGCCCTAATGGGTGTTTGGAGCTGGGTTAGGCAGGAGGTATTGATAACTTCTGTAAAATAGGTTAATCCACCATTCTGCTCATAAATTTAACAGTTTCTGTCAGTGTCTTCAACTCTGTGCAAGTTACCAATTTCTTGGCACTTAAATGAATAGTGAGAAGCTGAAAAGAGTTGTCTGTGGCAATGCTGAATGTGCTGGGCATCATCGAGGCGTATACTGACTGGTGTGATGCTCACTGGGAAGAGAGGTCAACGCCTTGTTCACGTGAGGGGACCAAGCTACATTGCTGTTGGTTCATTTAGTTGAATTAAAGTGTTATTCAGAGATGTTTAATGCATATTTAACTTATTTAATGTATTTCATCTCATGTTTCCTTATTGTCACAAAATTGACTAATACTCTATGGTATGAAAAGGCACCTGTTTAAAGCCAGTGACTACAACTAAACATTTGCTGCTGTAGTGATGCGAGATTCTTCTGCCTCCTGGTGTTTTGGGCACTACACGGTTGTTGGGAGTTTTGATCATCTGAGCATTGGAGAAACAGCGGTCAGGAAACTGTTTTTGTATGTAAATAAGTCTATCTAGGGGAAGAAAAATATTAGTAGTAAACTAGTCCTATGCCGTAAAAGACCAATTCTGTTTGACTATGTAGCATCCTAAAAAAGAAAAAGAAAAGAAAAATTAAATAAAGCCCCCAAATTAATGTTTCCTTTGTTACTTTTGTCATGTACTCAGAGTTTTTGAGGGGAGGAGGAAAGAGCATCCTCTGTCAGTTTAGTTGTTTTTTGGCATAGGGAAACTTGCGGCCTTGTTTGAGGATGATTTTTTTGTCTTTCCAGCCTAATTTTAAAATGACCCTGAACCAGCGTGAGTGAGGCTGCCACCCCAGGTGCTGCTGGAGGTGACTGCGCTGGCTGCTGAGGGACGAGCTGACTGCCCGCTCTCCGGCGCAGTTGGGTTGGGTAGGCGAGATGCTTGTGGCGTGTTGAAAGGGAGGTTAGGGAACTCTCTTTCTACACGTACTTTCAGTACAAATTACATCAACTCAGTGTGGTTTAACATGTTGAACTTCAGGAGCTGAAACCGCTTCTGAGCAGGTAAACTCCCCAGTTCTCTGAGACGGTGGGTCTAGAACCCATCGGCGGCAGAAGTTTTTGTAAGAGCTTTCAGAATGACAGGACTTCTTTGATTCCTTTGTTCCTGCTGTGATTTCTGGGGCTGCAGATTGTCTGCTGCTTGTCCCACCACAGGCTCCAGGGTCTCCTGCTTTGCAGAGAAGCCACATTTTATCTGAGATTTAATAAAATAAAAAAAAAAAACCTGAACTGTTGTGTGTTCAGCTTATGAACACGACTCTGGAAGTACTTCTGGAAGATCTAACAAAAATGTGAGGTGGATCTTTAGCGTTTTAAAATGCTGTGCCTTGTCTGCTTGAGGTGGAGGTGACAAAGCAGTGGCAGTGCCTTGAAGGGCCGGGAAGGTGGGAGATGAGCTGGACGGAGGGAAGCGGTTTGTTCAGCACGGCACAGGGGGCAGACCTGGTCAAGGTGATACTTTCCAGGCAGTAGAAACTAATGAAAACTTTTACATGAAACATTCTATAAGAACCTTTTCAGAAAGACAAGGTCGTCTGTGATGTTGCAAAATTTAGTTTTCATGGCTTTGAAGAATGTAATTGAGAGCTCATCTCCTTCAGTAAAGGCTATACACTTTTTTATTTTTTTAAGAGGCTGTAAACATCTTGATCTCACTAAAAATGAGTTCTCAGGAGAGCTAAATTCCTTACTTGCTTTAAAAAAAAATAACCTTTGTTGAGTGCTCTGAAAAGCAGCTTCAAAAAAGTTTGTTTAAAAAAAAAATCGTTGCCTTTGGAGGTTAAGGGGGAGGATGGGAGGGTTTCTGCTGTCTGTAGTGGTGTTTCAGCAAGCTTTACACACGCAGCTGTGGCTCAGGCAGCCCCCAGGGGAAGAGCGTCCAGCAGAGTGTCCCCCTGCCCACGTGCAGCAGTCGCTGCGCCGTGCTCGGGGGCAGCTTGGGACGCGGGGTCGTTGGCACGCGAAGCCGTTGCTGCAGGTTCACTCCAGCGTTACAGAGGCCCCAGAAACACACTCGTGCCCTGCACATGAGTCAGGAGCCCCAACAGGGAGGACTCTGGTTAAGGATGTGCTGGTCACAACTAGTCTGGGGGAGACAAACTGACCCGCGCCACCAGCCATAAACAGGGCTCGTAAATTAACCGCTTAGGTTTTGGAACTTAACAAAATTCTGAGGTCTTTCGTAATCATTTCTGACAACAGCCTGAACAGATGATAGCGCTGAACTGCCTGGATAACGCTTGGCTTTTCCTGAACCTAAATTAAAATGACTGATGGGTGGAATCCTCATTATCTGTCTGGCTGACAGGAGCCAGCAGAAATAAACTGAAGGATTTAGGTTTTTTTCCAAGGTTCCTAAAAGGCCAGTCTGTAGATGCGTTGCAAAAATAGATTGGGTGGATGCTCTTAAGCCACTGGATCTTTTGTAAGTCGTTCCTTACGTGATGACACCAGAGCAGATGTTTTCATGAAGCAGTCACAGGTAGCGTTCTGGAGGGCACTGTGTATCGGCAGGTTCTGCATGAAACATACGGTTTCTAATTATTGTTGTCTGGTGTCCTCACACAACACCAGCTGTTAGAAAACTGTAATTGATACGTGATAGTCCAACTCGTCTAATTATCATCCCTGCTGTTCTTTCACGCCACCCACCTGTGTGTGTTCGCTGTTGATGTTCGTAAGGGCAGCAGAGGCTGCCTCGGTGACCTCAGCTGCGGAGCTTCGCCATCGCGTCTGCGCTCGGGGCAAATATCTGAAATGGCTTGGAGCCCGGTACTGGGAGATGGATGGAGAATGGTTTCTGCTGCTCCCGTGTAGTTACCCCCATCCCAAAGCCAACATTTGGGGTGTGAACGCTCACCGTTGCTCTGTGATACCCTGTGTCACAGGAAAGGGACCCAGGTGGAATTGTCTAAGATAAGGATTGTCACAGCTTGATGGTGTTATTCCATGTTACTCTTTTCTCCTGAAATGCTGTCAGTGGGATAAAGTTGGAACCTCACTTTGAAAATCACTTGAGTTTCTTCTCACCAATAAAGGCTAAAGGGTTTCTATTTGCCGCACGTGCAAACTTGCAGTTCTTGTTCCAGTCTTGGCTCCAGGTATTTTACACGGTGGTGTGCGCGCAAAAACGGATTGTTAATGTCTTGAGATGCTTGATATTGCTGTTGCCNAAACTTGCAGTTCTTGTTCCAGTCTTGGCTCCGGGTATTTTACACGGTGGTGTGCGCGCAAAAACGGATTGTTAATGTCTTGAGATGCTTGATATTGCTGTTGCCTAGTGGAAGAAAACTCTGCCATCCCTTTCCTTTGGAAAACTCCCCAATTCTCGGGCACGACAGTGACGGGACTGCCCTAGTCTGAGCCGTGGGAGCTGCTCTCCTCTCTCAGTGCTGTTCTGGACTGCCACAGCCGGAGCTCTGTTTCCTGTGTAATACAACCGAGAAAAAAACAACCAAGAATCCTCTGCTTGAAATTAAAGAACCTGTGAAAGGAGCTCTCTGGGGGTGGTGGTTGTGGTGGCTGTGGAGGAGCTGTGGTGGCACCTCGTGTCCCGAGGGAGCCAGTGGGGAGACGATGGGGGGAACGTCTGTGTCCGTGTTTCAGATCTTTGGGGGTTTTGAGTCAGAAACACTGCTGTAAAGAGAAGCAAGGGGTCCGTACAGCAGCGAGAGCGGGTCAGTGCTGCCTGTGGAAGTTTCTGTTCGCTGTGGTCAGATGCACGTCTCCAGATTTGACTTTGTGATCAGAAAATACTGGAATAAAGCAACGTTTAGGCTTTTTAGAAAGAGAAGCAACTACTGAGCCAGGCTGCTGACTCGTGTTGCGATGGAACCTCACTGTTCTCTACTTGATGAACAGACGGCGATGGGGGACAGTGCTGGGATGAATGGTCTGTTGGGGCTGGATAAACACTGGGATTTATTGCTCAAGCGGTGCGATGTGGCTCCTTCGGCCGAGTCCAGGGAAGGTTCCTTGACGTGCTGCCAGCCCCAGTGGCGGTGCCCGGCGGGTGTCTGCGGGAGCGGCTGCTGGTTGTGCTGCCGCTGCCGTTGGTTCTGATGAGCTCTGGAGGACAAAGCAGTGGTGTTTCCCCTACTCAAATCTGCTTAGCTATAAAATGTGTTTGGTTTATTAATGGGTTGATTTTTTTAATTTATTTTTTTTATTGGGTAAATGTAGATTCTCTTTCAAAATAGCACAAAACCAGCCAGAAACCCCTTACGTGGCGTATTCCAACAGGCACACGTGCACACACCTCCGCAGCGGCAGCTTGTCCCACCCCTTGCTGTGGCGCCGGGTCCTTCCACAGAAATACGTTCACATTTGTACTTTGAGGAGTAAAACTTGCCTGAAGTGCCCTGTAGCTCACTTTTGCCTCCTGGCCCAGGCCTAAGTTTGTCCTGAAGCTTCTGCGGGAGTGCGAGCTCCAGAGGGGAGCTGTGAGTGCCGCAACGGGGCTGCTCTTCCTGAAAGCAAACTTCAGCTTTGGATCTCTTCTCCTCTGATCTGTCATTAGAAAATGGTCTTTTCCAGATGGCAGAACAACAGAAGTGAAGAAAACAGATGAATTAAGAAGGACTAATTGAAGGCAGGTACTACACCTTGAGAACCTGGCATTTCTGTTCTGTGTTGGTACGTCTCGTTCTTGCAGGTTCCTGGTTCTGTGGTCTCTCTTGCCAGGATTCCAGAGTGTCTCTGAAGAGCTGAGGAGCAGCCCCAGTGAAGTGTTGGTCCCAGTTGAGCTGTACTTCGGTGGATGAACTCCCAAGATGAGAAGAGCCTTTTGAAGTCCTTCATGTTTGAGTTGGCCAGATTCCCACACGTATCCACGCGCAGCGACGTTCACGGGACCGTACCGGAGGCTGCCGAGAGCCACTGGCGGGGAGGAGCTGCTGAGCCCCGGGTGCCCCCCGGCCGCTCTCGGGGGGCTGGGGCTGCCCGACCCCTGGCAGCGAGAGCTCAACTTCTCTGGAGAGATGTATAGTTAGGTTTTTGGAAGTTGAACTGCAAGAGTAGAGCTGTGTGCGTGGCCCACGTGGGTCAGGATTGAATCTGGATCTGATGCTCTGTCCTGCCCCGGGCGTCCCGCGTGCGGAGTCGCCTCCAGCTGCAGCAGCGGTTTGCGATGTCTCTGGGAGACCACACACAAGCGTGAGCAGAGCCAGGGACTTTTGCCTCAGCTCAGAGCCCAGAAGAGCGTTTCTGTGAGGGCTGCAGCCTCCCCTGCCCAGTTTCTTTTCTGATCTGTTCTTCCTGGGCCGTCCAATCTCTCTCCCTTCCCCTCAGCCCTTTGGTTCCGTCCCAGCCGTCCCTGTCTGTGCTCCTTGGCAAAGGAACCCGTGCTCAGTCCAGCATCTCTACGTTGCTTTTTCTCTCTGCTGCCTATTTATTTTCCATCTCGGTCTCTCTCCCTGTGGCCTTCCAGTCTCGCTCGCCCCTGGCTGCCCGTCCTGGCCACCAGCGGCTCTGCCGCCGGGCACCGCTCGCCGTCCTGCTGCCTCTTCCCTCAGACCTGTGCCTTCCTCCGCGCTCGAGAGCCTGGAGCGGTGAGCCCTGGCACCAGCTCCTCTGTCTCCAGCTCTGGGCCGCCGCCTCGCTGCAGCCCGTGTGTTTCTGGTAAATGCCAGGCTTTTGTGCCCGCTCTGGATTGCTCAGAAGCGCAGCTCGAGCTCAGCCCTGCTCGTGTATCCTTTAGAACTTCAGCGTGTGTTCTGGCTCAGTTAGGAATTGTTTGGGAAGTCTGGACTGGAAAATACACCCCGAGGCATCTTACACGGGGGGCTGTGAAGGTGGCTAATTGGGAAAATAAGTTTCTGTTAATGGAGCTGTGGGGGGGGCGCAGACCCGTGAGTGCGTGTCCAGCGGAGTCAGCCCTTGCTTTAGGTTTTCGCGCCTGCGAGAGCAGCAGCCGTTGGCAGAGGCACCGAGTAGCTTAAGGACAGTGATGGTGAAGAAGGTGCAGAGGGTGCTCACGTGGCACAGGAAGCTACTAAATGCATTCCAGTGTCTCAGCGTTACCGCTTTTCTTGTTTCTGCCTTTGGGGATTTTGGGGATTGCAAAAGAGATTAACTGTCGGGAGGTGTTGTATGGGGAGGAGTTTCCCAGCTCTCCTGTGCCCGTTGCCCAGAGTCGCGGTGCCGACGTGCCAGGGCGGCCGTTTGCTCGGGTGCTTGGGTTTTCTTCACAGGTACGATAAAAAGGTACGGATTTGTTTTACAGCCAAAAGGAATCCAGTAGCTGGGGCTAACGTTTGCTGCCTGTGTCCCAGACCTGCTTGTCTGATGCAGCGTGAGACACGAAGGACGAAGCGATTTGGGTTTCAGTGAAGCTGGTGGTTGCCCTGGAATCCCCACTAACCTCGAGCCACACAAACGGCTCGTGGAGGTACCTGGCGCTTCAGAGGGGCACGGCTGAGCAAATTTCATACCAAATCTGGGAGCGAAGGGAAAATTAGATGCACAACTGAATTAAAATTGGCAGATTTGTAAGTGAAAGCCATAAATGGCCAAAGCTCCAGAATTTTGAAGTGGAGATGGGGGACAACTGTAGCTGACTGTCCATCCTGTTTCAGTCATCCCACCCTGATGAAAGCAAGAATTAGATGTAAATTAACATAAAACAAATAAAAAGAGAAGCAGACAGCAATCAACTCAAAATGAGCATCATGGAGAAAATTAATAAGGAAAACAATAGCCAAAGGAAGAGAAAAATGGGTGGGAGGGCTTGGGAAGGGCGACAAAGAGCTGAAGTTAGAGGAAATCTTGGTGGTAGGATAAGGGCTTGCAGGTGATAAAACTGCTGGTGATGATGTCAGATTGCTAATGAGAGACGTCCCCTCTCCAGTAACGCTTACTGTTAAAAATTCACATTCTTAAACTCTGTAGGTGCAGAAGCCATGACCCAGTGGTCGCCAGGGGGGTGCCTGGGCAGCCCCTGCCGGTGGGTGGGGATGGCAAAGGGGAGAGGGGCTTGGCTGGGACCCCGGGGAGGGGAGGAGAAAGGAGGTGGGTGTTAATGAAGGAGCGAGACGCACCTCGTTTCATTGTTTTGCGGTTGGCTTTGGGACTAGTGTGAGCAGAGTCTGGGCCCTGCAGCCCCTGGTTTCTGACGTTCACACCTTTTGGAAGGTCGACCACAGAGAACCGCAGTGAAAGGACGATGCTCAGGGCAGGGTCCTGCTGGGAGCCAGGAGCAGGTCACTGGTGAAAGACTAATGAACAGAAACGTGTTCTTGTTTCTAATGCCCGTTAGCAGTATGTGATTACACTTCTGTATGGCTCAGCTGTGAGAGCTGGGAATTTTGGATGCAATTTGGGTATTCGCATTTTAAAAGAGAAGCTGAGTAATTGGAATGGATGCAAAAAAAGACTCAAAACATCACTAGTGGAGTGTGAAAATGCCTTAGAGAGGGGGAGACAGAAAACCCAGCTGGCTGAGTTTACCTACCAGAGTTGAGAATGTCTTGATTAGAGCGTGCACAAGTACCTTCACGGGGAGAAAATACTGATCGCTGCAGCTTTCTGATGATAGAAGAGCAGCGCCACAAGCCCCACGGCCTGGCAGCCGGAGCCAGGCGAATTCAAATCGGCAAAAGGCACAAACTCTGAAAACAACTGTGTAACTTAGGAATGGTTCTCAAAAAACCTGTGAACAGAACAATAAAGGTTATGATGTTGTTGCAAACAGCTTTTTCACGGCTTTTGTTCTTCCAGCAGTGCTGAGCGGGGCCGCAGAGGACGCTGGCACGGATGGCACAGGGAGGTCGGGCCGGGACCCCCCTCCGCGGTGGGGCCGCCGCTGGAGCCGGGTGGGAGGTGGGAGCTCCCCCAGGGGCACCCGCCTGAGGATGAGACGTTTGTGGCTTTTTACCCCGTTAATCCCCCCACCTGGGCCTTGGAGGAGTTTGCACCACACGACACCGGAGCACTTGCCAAGCTTAATAAGCTTCCATTCTATGCAAATAAAAAAACCAAGTGTCTGCACACAAATCTGGTTCTTGGGGGTAAACAGAGAGCAGGAATGGCCTTCCCCCTCCTCCACCCACCTGCCCAAGGTGGCAGGAGCCTGTTCCCTGCTCTGGCCGTCTCTGGGCCCTGCAGAAGCACGTACCGTTGCTGATGGAGTCACGGGAGCTCTTCTCTGGGCTGCAGCGAGTGACGGGGCGTCTGCTGCAGAAACCGTCCTGCCCTGCCCGAGGGTGCAGGAGCTGGGGCTGCGCCAGCCCAGGCTCCCCCAGCGGGGACATCCCACAGGAGACCTGCTGGTGCCCAGGAGGCACGTCAGCTCCTCAGCGGTTTGCCCGTGGCGCTCCATGCAGCAGCAGGCAAGAAAACACGAGGACCCTCAGAACCAGGGGGGCGTTTTGGCCACTGAGCGAGCCCTGGAGAAGCCTCCTCCACCGATGGCAGAGGGAGCCAAGGTTTTGTTTATGTGCATGATTAATAGTTGATCGTGCCTGGAGCGTGCAAACATGATGACAACGTTTTTATCACAATTGTATGCATTTAATAAGCATCTCATTTGAATTATTAGTTAATGTACAGATTCCCCACAAGTATTTTTATGTTATAAACCCCATAATTTATCTGAGTACAAGCTGCAAGTTCATAAATACAGCATTGAGAAGATAGCTATGGCATAGCTGGTTTAACAAAATATCCTTTGTGTAAGATACATAGGCTTATTTGGAGAGGATTTAGCTACTGGCAGGAGGTCTTCTCCAAGTAAATTACATGCTTCCTAGCTGCAGCAGACAGGGGAGGGCACGGCTTAGTTTGTGCTTCTTGTCAGTAGGACTCAGCTCGACTCGCCGGTGCTGCCCGACCCCAGCGTTTGCTCAGGTTTATAAACCCTCTGTACAGGACCGGGGCTGGCGGCGACGCTGGGACTGAGGGGGGAGCCGGGATAACGCTGCTGGGCTGCAGAGCCTGCAGGGGAAGGGCCAGGTTCGTGCCACTGGGATGCGGTGCCTGCAGATGGGCAACGCTGGAGGACGGAGCCTCAGAAGCCTTCGCCAGTTGCTGGCTCTTCTCGTGACGGGGCCGTCTCTCCAGGTACCGCTCTGCGAGGGCGGCTTTTTGCACGTACTTAATGGAAGATGGTGTGTAGCGTCGTTGTGCGCACACACACACTGCAGGGAGGGTCTGCAAGCTGGGAAAGGGGCGACGAACTGTGCCCGTCCCGGGGGCACCTGCTGACTGTTGGTCTGCTGGTGCCTGACGCTGCACATCAAATTTGCAAGAAAGCAACAAGGAATAGGACAGGAGGGGACGTAACGTCCCTGACACCCAGCAGCCAACGCTGGATGTCTGAACTGCATCTGAACCGAGCTCTTGATCAACTCTTAGCAATGCCAAAAGCTCAAAGCAGCACCTGTAACGGACGTTGCTGCCCCCGCCCATTGCTAAATTACCCATTGCACTACGCAGCGCGCCCGCGTCGCTGCCTCGGGTCTGCAGGCACCAAAGGGTGGAGATGAGGCACAGGATGACGTGTCGGTCCGACAGAGCCCCTTGGCTTTGATGTTCTGATGTTTGTTGGGCGTTTTTAAAAAGTGCTTCCAAATCTGAGTAAAACTGATTCCAGATGTGCTCATTTGAGGGATACAAAAAAAAAGCACCAAGACCATCTGACTTGTGTGCTGCACCTGAACTAGTCCCACCTTAGAACCAGAAGCGCTACGAGCAATGACAAGGCCAGCGGCAACGGTCTCAGTGCTTCGTTCCCATTCCCAGCCTCTTTTCCCATGTATTTCAGACTAAGGTAGGTGGAGAACTCTGGCGCGGCGGCGCACTGCACCAGGGGTGCCTGGTAGGAGGTGGGGCGCTTGTCGGGGCTGTCGGGGCTGGAGCCGTCGGTGGGGCGCTCGCCGATGTAGAGCAGCCTGCGCTCCTGCGCGTCCCGCTCTGTGCTGAAGAGTTCGTACTCCGTGTGGGGCAGCCTGATGCCCAGCGCCAGACACCCGTTGGTGGGGGTGATGTCCTGCTCCACCCCCGCGCTCCAGGAGCCTGTCAGCCCACAGCTCCCCGGTTCCGAGGAGTTCAGCATCGTCACCGTCACCGTGTCCATCGGCGTCACCCGAGCCTGCGTGACTCGGAAGGCCAGCTCTGTGCCCCCCTGCACTTTGGAGGAGGGGACACCTGGGGTGTAGTGCCCTGACGCGTAGATGGTGAACGTGGGCTGTTTGCAGAGCGGGTCGGAGTAGTGGTAGTAGTAGCCCTCCCAGGTGTGGCTGCTGCCGTGGAACGTGAAGAAGCGGGTGAGGAAGAGCACGGCGGGTCGGACCTCGCAGTGGGTGCTCACCCAGCTGCCCCCGAGCTGCATGGGCAGGGGGGCGCGGGCGGGCAGGATGGGGGGGTGGTGCTCATTTGCTCGGTATATGATCCCGCAGGCAGGGCAGGGGTGCACGTGGTGCTGCAGGAGACAGAAAACAACGTTTCTGTAAATCGATGGACAAAAACCCCTCTGAGTATTTTAAAGGCTGAAAGCCCCTGTCCTGCAGCAGGGTGCGGTGAGACTGGCCCCAGACACCCCAGCAGCCCCCCGGCCCTGCCCACGGCACCCAGAAGGGAAGGACCCGCTGCCAAACCAGGACTTGGCGTCGCCGGCGCCCGGTGCGGAGCCGGGGGTCGAAGGGCTCCCGCAGCCCCTCCAGCGCCGGGGGGGCCCGGGCAGCTCCAGGCCTTCGCGCCGCAGAGCTCACAACTGAGCTGCTTTTCAGTAACCAGGGCCTGAACGTGGTATCATTTTCTAGACCTCGAGCTAATCTTTACTGAACTGTCGCTCCCAACAAGGTTAAATAACCCAGTCATTAACCGTAGGGTGGGTAATTTACATACGAGTTGATTGGAGTCAACTGTAATTTAGTCATTTTCAGCTTGCTTTACTGCTACTGTCACGGTAATGAGTGCTGACAGTACACAGTACATTATGGCTAAATAATCCCAGAAGTTGGCAAACGTATGTGTTCTCCTTAGACAGGAAATTCTTTGATAATGAAAGGTAATTTGGGAGAATGGGTTTCTTTAAAACAGATATAAATTTAAGGGGGAAAACAGTGATATTTTCATAAAGAGGGTTAAAAAATAATTCCTAGCATAGCTGCGTAACCCTCACTAGCGCGAGCAAATGGATGTTAGTTCAGGAAATAAACCTAAAAAAAAAAAAAAGAAAAAAAAGAAAAATCCTGTGCCCCATAAAATTATCACTCTGGACACGGAGCCAAAAATCTTGCTCAGTTAAACCAGTCGTGTGAAGTATTTCTAATGTATGGCAGCTTCTAATTATCGCCAAGTGGTGACATCATGTGCTGGGCCATCAGAGAGCTGTGAGCTGATTAATTACAGTGCTCTATTCAGAGAGTGGGTTTCAGGATCTGTAGGTTTGGTTTTAAATTAACTTTTAAAAGTGTTTATGTTTACCATCTGGTTTTGCTCATATATATGGTTTTGGCCCAAGATAACACAAGTTTAACCAATTTGAGAATACCCCTTTCAAGAGGAGAAAGAGGTGTTGCTGTGTCTTTCAGAGTTCAGTTGGTGTAGTCTGGGGACTGGGGAAATGTTGCCCCCCAAATAATTTTTTTTCCAGTTAATTCACTTCTATCTGGTCAAGTTCAGGGAGATTTCTTCACCTGCTTCATCTCTTTGCTCAATCATTTCTGAATTGATTCAGACAGAAATGTGCTTTCCTGGAAAGAAACTGACCTCCTGCAAATTAAATAAATTTAAAATTCAAAAAGTAAAATAGAAAACAACCCAACAAAATAAAAGTAAAGTAGAATATAAATCAAAACGCAAAATAAAATGCAGCCAAGCCTCCTGCTCAGCTTTATGTGAAAGCCTGATTTCTGCTGACGGCGTGATTTTGTTCAGGGCGAGTTCCAGCGGGGAGCAGGGGTTTCGTGGCACAAGCGGACCCCCGGCTGCCCTCGCAGCCCGAGGCCACGGTGCGGGCGAGAGGCAGAGGCCAAAGCACGGACGGGGCGGGCTCCCCGCGGCGCAGCCCTGCGGTGCGGGAAAGCCGGGGACGCGTTTCCCAGGAGGAGCCAAGGAAAAGGCTCGCCCCACCAGCCTCGTCCCGACGGCGGTCGCTCTGAGCCCCCCCCCCGTCTCCCGGGGCCCCCCGGGTGCTGCAGCTCCGCAGGCTCAGCTCAGTGCGCGCATCCCCCCGCCCCGCGGAGCCCCCGCGCAGCGGCGCGGTCCTTACCAGGGCGCTCTGCAGGGGCCGCTGGTAGCCGGTGGGCCGGTGGTGCAGCCGCTCGCCCCACTCGGTGTGGATGTCGCCCAGGTACAGCTCCTCCACCAGCCGCCTCCCGCTCTGCGGCTGGAACCGCGTCTCCACCCGCAGGAGGCTCAGCTCGTTCATGGCGAAGCCCAGCGGCGCCGCGCAGTCCCGCATCCCCCTGGCGCTCAGCAGTTCGTGGAGGGTCCCGGGCGCCCACCCGCGCCCCGGCCGCACGAAGCCCCCGCAGCCCGCGCCCCGCGTCTGGTTGACCCTGGCGGCCACCTCCCGCATGGCCCGCCGGCTGTGGAAGACGATGCCCACTTTGTGGAGGTGGTAGTCGGCCTCGGTGGCGCCGCGGGTGACCCAGGAGGGCTGGCGCAGCCGGAGCTTGCCCTTGATGACCAGCGAGTAGGAGGGGTCGCGGCAGGAGGGGTCCCAGTAGTAGAACTGGTGGGCCTTGAAGAGGCGGTTGGCGTAGAAGAGGTAGGATCGGGTGAGGAACTCTGGTCCCGGCCGCACCTCGCACCTGGGGGGGGAAGGCAGCTGTGAGCCCCCCCGGGGCTCTGCGGGGTGAAATCCCTCCGGGGGCAGCCGGGGTGAGGGAGGGGAAAGGGGCCGGGGGCAGCACCGTGGGCAGGAGCCTCCTGCACC
>VZRU01017645.1:2609-67724 GCA_013398155.1 Pedionomus torquatus | reverse complement strand
CAGGAGGAGGAGGAGGAGGAGGAGGAGGAGGAAGGCTGCCCAGCGGCCGGCCAGCGGCACCGCGCCATGGGGCCGGCACCCCCGCTATGGGGCTGGCACCCGCGCCATGGGGCCGGCACCCCCGCCATGGGGCCGGCATCCCCGCCATGGGGCTGGCACCCGCGCCATGGGGCCAGCTCCTGGGTCTCAGGGTTCACCACTTTACCCCCGCAGCCTGGCCCCAATGGCCTCTTCGTCTGTGGGGGGCATGGCCGTGGTGGTCCGCTCTGCGCCAGGGGGGCACCATGGCACACTGGGGTGGGTGTCCCCCCCGTGGTGGCGGGGCTGCTCCGGCTCCCCCGAGCTGGGGGGCTCAGGCCAGCTCTCCTCGCTGGGGCTCATCCCCACGACCAGGCCCTCCTGCCATGGCTCCCTCAGACCCCACAGCCCTCCTTCATCTTCACCCTCTGCTGCCAGAGCCATCAGGAGGCACCAGCGTGTCCCCTGCAGAGCCTAAAGCCTTTACAATCCCCTCCACATGAAAAAGTATGGGACCCTTTGAAGGCGACTCCGAGTGTGGCTGCCCGGGGCCCTGGTGCTCCTGCCAGCCGTTTCCCTTCCCTCTCCATCACCCGAAGGACAGAGCCGCGGCCAGTGACGGGCTCACAGCGCTGTAGCACAGAGCGGAGCACAAATCCCAACTGAAGCATGGCTAGGACAAACCCATGCTGCTCCTTGTCTATGCTGGTGGACCCCTCCATCCCTGCCCTTGGAGCAGGGTGCGGGGCTGGCTGTGGGGAAGTGCGGATGGGGGGTCTGTGGGGCCGCGAGGGAGGGGGCTGCCCTGCTCTGGTGGGGCCACAACCCACCGCCGGGGGCTGGAGCTCAGTGCGTCCCTCCAGACTGAAAAACTAAGTCCAGTTTGTGCAAATGAGGCAAAGAAATCAAAATACACGCACGCCTCCAGCAGAACCCGGCAAACTCACTTTTCCTCGTGAAACTGGCAGTTTTGCTGGGTGAAGGGAAGCTTTAGGGGAGAAAAAGCCCCTCTCCAAGTGCGCAGCGGTGACCCCGCTGAGTGCAGCGCAGGGAAGGACAGCCCTCGCTCTGCAGGCACGGATTTGCTGAGCGGAGGCTTCGGCGCGCTGGGCTGAGGTCTCAGTGCAGCCGGTTTATTACTTTGTCAAAAAGAACACATAACATCTTTACTGCAACAGGGGGGACAAACTTATCTGTCATGTGTGCATAAAGAATTAAAGTTTAATGATAGTTGCCAAGATTAAAATAACAAAATCCGTTTGTAATGCAGCACTCCTTTTTCAAGCTGATGTTTTTATCTCTTTTTTGTTTCTCAAATTCCCCAGACCAGTCATTCTCGGTAAATGGCCAAACCGCTGTACTTTTATTATATTTACAAATACATAAATTGTCAAATGCATAGGCAAAAAAGTTGTTCCCTAGAGTGATGCTAGAGAGAAAGGAATAATTGTGCAAGAAGTTGGTCTTACAAAGCAGGACAAACTCTTTTCAGGCCCAGAGCAGGGAAGCTCAGGAGGATGATGGTGCAGGTAATCTTCTGCTGGTATCAATCTGAGGTTTTGGCACACACTTCTTATATGGCATTTCTAATGTCTAATGCTAATCTCCTTCATTTCTTCTGAAGTATTTTGTGAGCATGTTTTTGAGGGAGGGAGAAAAACCAAAGCAATTTCAGAGAACTTTTACGCAGGTGTTGGAAAATGTTAATAATCCCATGTAAATGGAAACTATTCTATGTAAATGGATAAATGTATGGGGAGTTGGACTAGATGGTCTCTAGAGGTCCCTTCCAACTCTGACAATTCTGTGATTCCATGAATTATTCTGGGCTTTTAACCCGTGTCAGGCCAACGGGGCACAGGGATAGATTTCCTTCACAAGGGCTCTGTCCTCCCTGCAGCTCCCAAGGGGCCTTTTCACTGTCTCCAAGTCCTGAGTGCATTTTCTGTGGAGGAGTCCCCTTGGGTGGTGGGGCTGCTGGAGCCCAGTGGCTTTTCCCAGCACGAGAAATGCCGGCAGGAGTCCAATGGGCCATTGAGTCTTCCAGCCTGGACGCCGGCCAGGGCATCAGGCTTAAATTCCCAGCTCCTGTAAAAATTGCTGGGTAATCTTCAGCTCCTGCAGAGGACCAGCAATGTAAAAATGCCTATAATTTTTATTATCAAACAATTACAGGATACCTGCTGGGCAACGCTCGTGGAGGGAGACAAATGTCTGCAAATCGCCTGTAATTCCAGCAGAACTGTGTGGCCCAATTCATGCATTCAAAGCGAATATAGGCTGTTCCTATTCTGATTCAGGAGCACTGTACTCGCAGATCCTGACAAACACAACTGCAGGCTGGTTGGGAACCAGACCAAGGTGTTTTTACATTAGCTACGCTTCACTTGCCTGGCACCTTGTGTAATATTCATTTCTGTGCAAAGCAGGTACAGAATACTTGAGCTCAGAGTCGTGCACTCCTGACAGCAGTACAGGGCAATGAGTTGCCTGCTCCTCGAAGGCCAAATATTTTCTCTTCCCCTTGCCAGACTAGCAGGGATAGGCAACCACACACAAAAGGCAGCAGGCCAGGAAACCAAAGATTAATAAGCCAACAGCTCTGAAAATGCTGTTTGTCCGAAGAAAGGGGTCCTCCCGTGAGATACTCAGGGTCCCCAGAAAGTCATGTCCATAAGCCACAGCAGCTCTGCTTCTGGAGTTCAGTCTCTGACAGATAATACCAAGGGATGTGGTGTCTGCAGAGCTGAAAATACCGGGTGACCTGACAGTGCTGAGTGTGTGCGTTTACAACTAATGTTTATCCCATAGAACCACTTGCTCTTTAGTTCAGTTTCAGGGGTGTATTTTATGGAGCTATGGGAATGCGTATGCCCTAAGAGCTTCCTAGGGTAGCCTATGTGTTTAGGCACCAGACTACTGCAAAAATGGTGGTGAATGTACAATATTAAAAAAAAAAAAAGTCTTTGTTAACATTCAGACTCTGTCCTCATCCAGGTAATTTCAACTCCCGTGGATGGTCACCTGTAAAATGCTGTTCTGCATCAGCGCAGAGCTTAAAGGTAGAGCTATGTCCTTCTCAATGCCTGTGAATGACTTCCAGCCCGTGGCTTCTTTTGTCAACTCTCAGCCAAGAGCAGATGCAATTGAATAATAAATGAGTTTTGGGTGGCTTGTGGGAGGAGAAGGGCTGGGCATCCCACATGGCAAGAGCTTCACTGAATCTCACTGGGAAACTCTGGAGGGAGCTATATACATTTAACACTCTTTGACTCACCAACAGATGGACCATGATGCAGAGTTGGCAGGTGGGGACAGAAAAAAAATATTAAAAAAAAACTATATTAAAAAAAAAGAAGCCTGGAAAGGATTCTTGAATTTCTCAGGGGGAAAATAAAAAAGAAGTAAGGTACAGATTTTATTTCTTTCACTGTTAAATGTAACAGTTAATAGGTGTAGAGCATTCTTCAGCGGAAACGCAACACACAGAACCTTTATTCATTAGCTCTCATAAGACAGCCGGAGGAAGCCAGCCTTGTCTTCCCCTCGGGGACAGCGGGGCCGGGCTGGTGTGATCTGCTCAGACACGCAGTCGGTGTCACCGGTGCCTGTCCCGGGCCGTGTCCCCGGCACAGCCAGCAGTGATGGGTGCCCGTTCCCCTGGGCTGGCACAGCCCCACGCTGCCCCGCGCTGCCCCACGGCCACACGCTCCCACCCGTAGAGGAGCGGCAGCGCGGGGCTGGCGGGCCGTGGGGCTGTGGGCACCCGTGGGGAGCACCCTCCGGGCTGCAGCTGGGAGGGAAACACCACCTTCCTCTTGCTTTGCGCGACCCACTGAGGAGGAGCACGAAGCCAACACTGCAGTCACGGGGTGCATACCCGCTGCGCTTCAGGGAGTGACAATAGGAAAATGGGAATAAACCTCCCAGGGGACGCGGCTCGGGGATGTGTTCAATGCTGAGAAGCACAGGAGTGTTATTTACCCGCTTAGCTGGGGTTTGTCCTTTCTGGAGAAGTCTGGACTGCTACCTGTTGTACTTGGCTCGTGATGATTTAAATAGGAATTTATAGATCCTAAACCATCTGCAAAATGTCCCAGTTCTTCAAGGCCAATGTAAATGCAATGACGGGGGAAAACCACAGAAAGAAAAGGTTAACGAGGTTTCTCCGTGCCTCCCCCCTGGCGCACTTTATAATTAACTTTATAATGTCTGAGAGCAAAGGTTTGAAGCAGATGAAGCTCCCACGTCCCTGGAGATCCTCGGGATGGCTTGTGCAGCGCGTTACCCCAGAAGCAGCTTTGTTTGGGTCCCCTGCGCCGGCCGCGGTTGGGCACACGCGTGCTGCCGGGCAGCGCGGGCGGCGGGGCACCCCAGCCCCACGCCCTCATTTCTGTCATCACGCTGGTCAGGAACGTGCGTTGAGTCAAGGTCCCTTTTGGGGCTGGGGGAGGAAGAAAGAGTCAAAACTGAGCCGTCTGTCCACAGCTCGTGCAAGGTGCCACAGCCTTCCGAAGCGAGAAGGGACGAAGCGTGTCCTTGGCTTCCAGAGGCCTCGCGGCGGCGGGAGCCACGGGCCACGGGACCTGCCTCTGCCAGCACTAAAGAAGTTTTGAATTTAAATAGATCTTGAAACTCTAGCCCAGGTTTTCCTATGAATGACAGGTCCTTCCTGCCCTCGGCCCACCACATTTCTCCAAGCCCGAAAACTGACGCTTCCTTCTTAACAGCACAAAGTGGGAAAGACGTTTGTGGTCTGGTGGTCACACCGTGGGGCTGGGAGGCAGAAGAAGTGGTGTTTCACTCCTGGGCCAAGTTTCTTGTTCACCGTGGACTTGATCCTGCCAGATACTGAGCACCCATTGATTTTTCAAGGCCAAGCCCTCACACAATTCATGTGAGTCCAAGTTCTTGTTCCAAAGCAAAATCTGGGCCTGCGTTCAAAACACTTGGTGCTGATTCTGTGGTTGTGCTGCTTCCTCCGCAACCCCACAGCCCAGCACTCATTGCCATTCTCCCTTCTAGTGCCATGAGAGCTGGGACACTCGTACCCCAACTCTTGGCACCTCCAGGGCCCCGATTCCTCATTAAAACTTTGTTTTACTCCTCTCTGGGGTTCAGCTTTTCCAGATCAGTGGGAGGTCCTGTTCTCTTCTGTTTCTGCCCATACCCAGGAAGGGAAAAGAATAACAATCTGGAAAGAGATTGCTTTTATTCTTATGGATTGCGAAATCCCCACTAGCTCTGACCTTTGCTGGAGGAGAAGCTACTACGGACGGAGCCTCAGTCCGTGCCGAGGTCAGCACGTGGCTTAGAAAGAGCAAACGAGCGTAATCGTAGATCCAGCCTGTTTGCTGGGCACATAATAAAACCTCCTCAAGGTTTATTAGTGTTTACCCATTAAGATTGCAGGAATTTAGGTGCTAGTGTCTTATAAACACCTCAGATGCGTGATTTTATGTGTTTTCCATAGGCCTTGTGGTGACTGTGAGCTAATTCTAAGGTTCTGCAAAAATTACAACCAAGAAAAGCAGGTCTATTGTCAGTGACTCCATCGGGGTCCACGAATCTTAAAAGACTGGAAACCACCACCAAGATCAATGGATGGGTTATTTACATTGGACATGACTCTTTTTTTGTATCCTTATATGTAATCCAATTTTCGGTGTAAGATTTCAGTGTAAGAAGTGCCACTGCGTGCAGAAAACTGCGCGGATCTGGCTGACTGCAAAGGTCTGTGGCTCCAGGCATGGCCTCTGCCATTCTGCAAAGACAGAGAAAATAAGAGGGAACTTGGGCCATCAGCGAGGGAAGGTATAATAACCGTATCTTTGTTCAGTGACTACAGTAACCATAAGCAGCTGTTAAAACAGATGGGAGTGCGTTAAAAATCCAAGCCTTTCTGTGGTCCCTTGTCCATCGCTGTTACAATAAAGCTTGTTTCCTCCTCGTTAAAACAATCATTTACTCTCTACGTTTAGGAAGATAAATGTTCTCAAGGCACATAGTGATATCAGCAGAGATAAATTACAAAGGCCACCAGCCCAGTTCGTGCTACTGTGAGGAACGGGTGGTGAATTGTGGCAGCAGCACCGGGTCTGCCCCAGCAGCGACGTCTGAGTGCACCTGAGCCCCGTCCCTGCGCGGAGCATCCCCCAGCACATGGGAGCGGGCTGGGCAGGGTCTGCAAACAGCAGCCCAGGAGGTGCCCTCGTCAGGACAGCACTTAATGGCTTATGTAGTTCTTGCTCTTCCCAAAAATATGTTTATGGAGAGGAGCTTCAGTTCAAGTTTTACATGTGTAGTTTCCTTATATGCCCCAAGTGTTACTCAGCCCTGTGCATTTTTTTCTGGTTTGTGTTCATGCACTTTCCCTGCCACTGTTTTCAAAGCTTTAATATTTTTTTGTAAGGCATATTGAAACAGAGGGAGAAGGGGTATCTTCCGAGTCCCTTGGGTTATCTTGGACACTGATCTCCGCGTGCCCCCTGGGCACCTGGCTGTTCCTAGAGTGCAGAATGGTTTGGGTTGCAAAGATCGCCTGTTCCACCGCTTGGCCGGTCCGTCTGGTTGCCCAGACCCTCCCCACTGCCCCAGAGCAGCCACCAGCAGCCCCAAACCACTGACCTATTAACCAAACAAACTCTGCTAAATATTGCCATGTGTAAGTGTACCACTATTTTTCTAATTGCTAAAAACATGTCCTTCCTGCATTCAATAGTCTCCAGTAGAGATTGTTAACAGCTGGGTGTTCAGCACAATGGAGGCTTTAAACTTAAAGGAACGTTGTCCAGGTCAGCCAGTGAATTTGGCCACATGTATTTTTTTATAGATGCTTCTTTTCATGTTATCCATGTTACATTGGAAACCCTGAATCAATTACTCTCCTGAGGATGACGTCAGCAGGGAGCGTGGTTCATTATAAAGAGGATAGACCCGGGAGGAGATGGATGTAACCTCGGACGGGCGGTGATGGATGGGAGCTGCTTCTTGAATGGACGTACGGCCTTGGACCGGGGGAAGGAGGGCTGGGGGGAGCACAGCCTCTTGCGGTGGTTTCTGATGTGGTTCCACGGAATGGCTGGGAGCCTTATGACTCAAAGAGTCCCAATCGTTCCCAGCTATTTAGGGATCACTGTATGACGAGTGCTCCAGACTCCTTTCCCTGTGGCTTCAGCAGTGAGGGAGTCCATCTTACATATGGCTGTAATAATTTTGAAAACCTAATTTTATTTTCCACCACTAATTGCAGGAGGCTTTTTCCTCCTGCTTTTTCTTGTCGTGGAGGAGTAATTTTTATTCTTGTTTCTAGACAGCTTCAATTCCTGCAGTTGTGAACTGGTTTGCTGTTACAGCATTTGTATTTTAAGCATGAAAAACAGATGTCCAGACCCAGTAGTGTTGGGGCGAGAGATTTCTTCGGTGTTTCAACTATAAATATGCCAAATTTCCCCTCACCTTATGTTTTGCAAAGCTTTGTTTTTACAAAAGCATCTAATCTTAAATCAAACTGTGTCTCTGTTTCCTTACACAAGTCCTTTGGAGCCAATACCGTCTGTCACATCAGTGACGGTTTAGGTATTCCAAAAATAAGATGATTACAAATCTGAGCTCTGTACCCGTATGTCCCAGGGCCTTGGGGATAAAGCAGAGACACTCCCCATTTACAGAAGCAAGATTTAAACCTCAGTACCTCGGCGAGTTGCGTGTGTGCTGTAAGCAGTGGTGTGTGGGGCTCCAGGGTGGAGCTTTGGCAGAACGAGGCGAGTTGTGTGGCTTTGGGTGCTTGTGTGATTTCCTTTTTCTGCACCCCCCGCAGCCCCGGTGTGCAGCCGCAGAGGTGCCGCGTCCCCCTCGCAGTGCGGTGGCGGGAGCCCGTGTGCTGCGGGACCGGGACCCCAGAGGGTGCCCAGCCCGAGCCGCGGCGCTGGCGAGGGCACCTTTGATCCTCCCAGAACAGAACGGGCAGTTGATTCTTCTCACCGAGAGGCACGACTGGTGTTACATTTCCTGAGCTGGACGGGGTGGTCCAGATGTCCCTGACAGATTTTTGCGTAAGCACTTTACATTTTTGTTTTTCTAGCTGTTTGCTCTTCTTCCCTAGTTAAAAAACCTCCTCATATACAGTCGCTGCTGTTGAAATCACTGCCCTGAAAAAGGAGTTACATCAGCCCTTGGCCTTCAACCGTTTGTTGGATCTCTGGTTGCTCGTGGGGAAAATAGACAAACTTAGGCAGACAGGAAAAACAGTGGGACAGTTAGTTATGTGGATTTGGGGTCTTTTTTTTTTTTTTTTTCCAAACAAGTTGAGAGCTTCAGAGAAGTATAGCCATACGCTGGAAAAGTACACCAAGTTTTACCCAGTCTATTCACAAGTCAAATAATTGGACTATGAGCCGATTATTCAACTGTGTGAGCATTTTTAGACAATCTGGAACATTATTGTTTATGGACCCGATTCCAGATTGTTCAGACAATCTGTAAAGAGTCAAGATGTAATACAAAAGTCACGATTCTGTCTCCACCTTTGTTCTCCTGCCTGTTTCTGTCCCCACTCTGTGCTGCGGGCGCAGAGGTGCCGGTGCTGCCCGGGAGAGCTGCGCGGAGCCCTGCGGGGCAGACGCGGAGGGCGGCTGCGTCCCCCGGGCAGGTCGGGCCGTGGAGCTGAGAAGTGAGAAGGGTGCTGCGGCGGGGAAAGGATGCTGCTGGAGCACGGCGCCTTCTGCCCGAGAGGACGAGGCACAGCGTGGTCCCCAAAAGCATCTTTGTTTCCAGAAGGCAGAGCAGGAGCACAGGCCAGGGAAGCAGCTCTGCTCCTGCTTTAGCCGTTAAAATCCCAGAATTAAGGGGTGCCATCTAAAAGCACGGCCCAAAGTGAAAGTTCTCCTGGAGCTAGACTTGTGGATCACGAGGAGGTTAGGATAATTGCAGTAACAAATAATATATTAATCCAGATCATCATAAGTAGAATTTGAATTTCACCATTTGTCACATTTGAGTTCCTTTTGCCCTTCAACATCTAAGGAAACACTCAACACTGATTGTACAAATATTACTCCACTTTTCTGACCGTGCTCAGTCCGGTGAGTTCTCTGGAAGGTCTGCTCTTTGCTGCCCTGGGCTGTGGCCACCCGTTGGCCTGCAAAGCACTTGCTGCCCTGATCATGAAAATAAGCCAAAACAGTGTCTGGACCGCTTCTGAGTTGGCTTCTGGAATATCCAGCATGTGTTTTCATTCTCTTATTTCTTGATTAATGCATTGAACATCAACTATTTTTGGTTACGTCTAAAGTTTAATCAAGGAGAAATGACCCCCCGATGGGCATTTTAATCTTGTTTCTGTGTTTTTAAAGGAAATTAAATGTTAATTGCTGCTAGGTAAATTCATCTAAAACAGCAATTTTCAATTCACCCCACAAACAGTAAGAAAATAAAGATAATTGTGTGGCATTTCCTGCTGAATAAAGGGAGCAGGGGCTTTTTTCCCAAATAATATTTTTAAAATAAAGTATTTTTAAAGATTACTGTTATTGTATATTTTTAAATGTCTGTTACTTTCAAATGCCCAGCTAAGCCGACGGCAGTAATTGTTAGGAAAATATTTCTCTCCCTGTCTCCGAGGTGACTGTCTAAGAACTATGACTTTGTTTAAGGAGAGATTTAAAAAGTAACAAGAATTGCCATTGCATGCTCAATACCAGTCTGACAGCCCAAAGCCCAGCTGCACTCCTGGTCTCGCTGTGTGACACCGGCGCAGCCCAGCCCCGGCGCAGGGAGCAGCGGCAGCCCCTCATCGACCCTCCATTGGGGATCCCACCACTCGGTGCCTCCAGACGTCCCAGGAAGCTGGGACCTTCAAAAGATGCTGCTACCCTGAAATCAAGGCATCCCAAAAGACGCAGATTGGGACCCACACAGCTGGATTTCCAGCAGCACTTCCCACCGCCAGCCAAATTCTAGGATTGAGCTCTTGCATTGCCAGAGATTGAAACCTTGAAAATAGCTTTGGACTAAAATCTCTGTAAGATTTACCGCTAAAACCAGCTCTGTAAGCAGCAAGCAAAGCCCTCATAGTTTCAGATATTGCTTTTTGATCTTTTTGACAAAAGCATTGGCACTGTTCTATGAAGCAAAGAAGAAGCTGTGAAGAGCACACCTTCCCCACATCACTGCAGTCTTAAGGAGAAAAAAAACCAAATTGACAAAAGTGTCTATTATATAACCTACATTAACAGGTGGAAAAACAGCAACATAATTTAGCTTTCGATGCAGAAATGTCTTCCTTGGAGCCAAGGAAATTCACTCTGGTGTTTAGTCTGAACGGTTGCCAATTTTCTGTCTGTAAAGGGAATCCAGTGGAAACTCGGGGGGAGAAAGAATTACAGATAAATGCCACTTGCAGTGCAGAAGCTTTGTCTAAGCAGATTTCGCAGGGGCTGGCAGAGCACAGCCGTGGGCACCGCTCTCAACCAGCAGCGGCGTTGCCTGGTCTGGGAGTGTTGGCCGGCGTAGGAGGGTGACTTGCCCGGCGTGTGAAGCCATCATCAGCAGCTAAGACTTCAGCACAAACACAAGTTGGGGTCCTGCAAATGCTTTCTCACACTCAGTGCTGCTGTTCTGCCCACGCTCTGGGCCAAACGTTTCAGCGAGGGTCTGCAGCCACCCCACCATGTGGGCCCTGACCAGCAGTGATGCTCCTTTCTGTTCCTCTCTGTGACAGCCAGAGAATCCGCCCAGCCCAGCCCTGAAAGCTTCCTACTTTGAAGAAACATTGGATTGCAATAGAAAAGCCCTAGGACCAAAGGAAACTGCAAAGTGAAATGTGCAGGGAGATTTGCAGAAAGGATGGGTTTGCATTGGGTCAATACGCCTATTTAAAATCCAGAGAGGGTCAAAATTAATATTTTTTCCAAGTTTCATAGAAGTCGTTTTATTAATAAGAAAGGCTGTGATGTTCAAAGGAGGCAGGGAGCTGAGCTGCCAGTGTCACTGAATTTTAATGACAGATGTAGTCCTTAGGCTCTTTTAAAACCCCAGCTTTAATATGTTGCTTCATGCAAGACTAGAAAGTGTGACTACAAACAGTAATTAAAAGTCTTCTAATCCCACGAAAAATTAGATTAAACCGTAGTTAGTTTCCCTTTATAGTGATTAAACTGAAGCTACTAAAATTGAAACCTCCTCATAGAAATTGCTTTCCCTTTTTTCTTGTTAAGCTTATGCACTCAACACAGGGTCTGACGCTCACTCAAAAGCTGCTAAATGGGGTAAATAGAATGTTAAACATGCTAACAATGAAGTTTTCAGTCTAATCAATCTCTCTGTCGCTACAGCAAATGTAATTATTTTAATGGAGTGCCAAGATAAGTAAGAAACTGAAAGTAATCTGAAAATTTCTCTAACTGCCTGTTAATGGTGGACTTTCCTTCATTTTCTCCCTTGAAAACATTCCAAGAGCGTTCAGAACTTGAGTGAAAGGTCTCCCTAAATATTACCTAAGAACAACTTTTGTGTTGTCTGGTTTAAATGAAGGGGAAAAAATCAAACCTACAAAACAACTTCTAAAAATTACTGCAGTCGTTCCTTCTGAAAAAAAAGATCTGGAACTTACTTCTCCTTTGGTTGCACCCATAGGTATTTTATTGTGCTACTGGAGACCAAGCCCGTCCGCTCCGCTGACCCGAGGGGCCGCTGCCCCGGGGGGCGCAGGAGGCAGAGACCTTGTGGGATGCTGTAAAGGCTGCAGAGGTCCTGGAGGCAGCTCCCGGCTCTTGGCGACGCCTCTCCCGCTATCTGCCCCTTACTGAGGTGCACTTTTCCAGCATAAGATTTTAAGCCCTCCCTGAAGAGCCAACACCATTAAAGGGCACAGAAAATCCCTGCCTCCGTCAAGTTCAGACCAGTCCCGATAACAAAGCTCTGTTCCTGCTCTGCATCCGTAGCTGCCCCGGCGTCCCTCCTCTCGGCCATCTACATATAAGGATCCCTGGCACAGGAGTGGCTTCTTGTTACGTGTTTGTGAAATCCTTGGCATACAGAGCCCTCCTTTTTTTTTAACATAAGAACGCTGAACTGCGTGAGAACTGAAGCGGGTGCTGACCCGGGTGGGCTCTGCTTGGTCACCCATCCTGAGCACTCGGCTCACGCTCGCATCTCCTCTCCAGCTCCTCTTCCACCACCAGCACACACACACGTGTATCTTACAGACTCAGAAAACCAGTACAAACCCAGTAAAACCTTTTTGCAGGCAATTGGAATCAAAGAGGAAGCGTTTCCAGCCATCTGAAGTACTTGCTTTTCCCTCCTGGCGTATTTAGCCAGGTGAGAGTCTGTGGCAGGTGCCCTGCGGTGACTCTGCTGCCGTTTCTGAGTGTCGGAGACAAAAAGCCATTCTTTTGCGTTATTGTGTAATTTGCTTTCCCGCACACATCCATGGAAGCTGAAAATAAAAATGGATAGCAATGATGAAATCTTAGCCCAAATTGCTGTAGTACTCTAATATTACCCAATTATAGAAAAAGCAATGTTTAATTTGGAAAGAGGAGGTACCAGTTGTATGATGAGTTATGGGGATTTAATTACAGACTAAGATTCTTGTTAAATTGGCATTACATAATGTGTGAGTAAAAGTTCTTAGGTTTTAATAACCTGGTCTTCCTGCAGTTTTCAGTTCCCCTGTTCATTGAGAAAAGCCATCTCTTTGCTTCGTGGACATGAGACCAGTGTCAGAGGTTTAGGAACTGGACATAAAAAGGAGAGGATGATCAAATGGGACGACAGGGGAGCTGCCGTCCTCCTAAACAGACCATGGCCAAGAGAAATGCCCCTGCACTCTCCTCGCTCTCTTTTCCAGAACACACTTTGCTCCTAGAAACTTTTCATTCACCCGTCAGTCAGTCTGCTGAGTAAAGCACTTGACAGCAAGGAACAGAGCTTTTGTGGCAGGAACCTTCTGCCCAGAACCGAGTCTGTCCAGCAGGAAGCTCCGAGCAGGCTGCCTTGCTCCTGCTTCTGGCCTGGCTGGTGGAGCCAAGGGACGATGGCATCTCAGCTCCAGCCCCTTCCCCGGTGTGCCACCTCCGCCACAATCAGCACGGGCCACGCATCTTTCATTTTCTCTTCACGTCCGAGCATAAGAGCTCTGCCTTGACATCTACCCCCAGTATTTCCCAAGTTTGGGAAAGTGCAGCTCGGCACCCGGTCCCTGGAGGTGTCCCCTCCGCTGGGGCTGGCAGAGGTGACCGGCTGCCGTGTGCCAGACACAGGGACCCGGTGGCACAGGCTGGGTGGTGCCGAGCCTTCACGGGCTGACAGAGACCATGAATAGGGGCTGTGCCAAAGGCAGTGCGAGCTGTAAGCGCCGGCTGCCGTGAAGAATCTCTTTCTAAAGCACATCCCGGGCTGTTCGGCAGGGCAGGGGCCGGGAAGGGCACAGTGCTTGTGTCAGCTGTCGCAGGCGTGTGATAAATGTGCTCTCAGACCCTGCAGCTCTATCTGCTTGCTGTCTGGTGGTTGCATGATTCAACATCAGTTTATGAGCTTCTTCTGGAGCCAGATGGTTGCAAGGCAACGAAACAAATGCCAGCTCCATATAAATGTCAAATGTTGAGGCCATTCCCTGTCAGCATGCAGAGGGTGCGCAGCCAGCAGCGCAGAGCCAGAGACAGGCGGCGAGGAAACACAGAGGTCAGGAAAACTCTGATTCTGGTAGAGATACTTGGTGAAAATAAATCAGCTCCTTATAACAAAAATATGGCCAGGTCTCCGTGTCATGAGATAGCCTGCAATATATGTCATGAAAGTGAGCCCTGTCAGATTTAATTACCTTTTTTCTTGAAGCTTTAAACAGAGCTGGCTTTAGAACGAAGGCAGCTCCTTATTAAAAACTAAATAGAAAAGATGAGATTACTAACCACGGGGAATTTACCAACAGAGACAGTATCTAACCCTGAGCAATATCCTGTGCAATCGTGCAATATCTGTGATATCTGCAGCATTCCAGAGAATGACGCTTTGGCATTAATTAGTCGTCTTAGTGCAGTGAGACTGAACCAAGCTGTTCTAAGGCCCTGGCGGTGTTGGGGGGCACGCTGCAGCGGGTACTTCAGCGGGTACCTCAGCGGGTACCTCAGCGGGTACCTCAGTGGGTACCTCAGCGGGTACCTCAGCGGGTACGGTGCACGGCTTTGTTCCAGCTCAAAGTATTCTGCCCAGTAGTTCTGCCGTTTTATGCCAAATCCCCTGGACTTGAGCAGGGCCAGATTTTGGACTTTGGCTGGTGTCTATATGTTCTGGCAGAGATGAATGCAATTTTATAATGAATGATTCAAAAATCTTTCCAAACAAACCCAGTAATAAAAGGATTTCCCCTCTGTCAGAAATGAGGTATTTAGGCGGTTTGTGATGAGTACAACCTTTTCTAATAAGGGCTGGATATATTTTCCTTTGAGCTGCACTTCATCTGTTTGCTAGAAATCCAGGAAACATTTGAATTGAGTTAGAACCGAAGGGTACAAAGGCTGAAATGTGGTTATCATCATGTCAGGCACAAGGCAAAGGCTCAGGCAGAATCCACTCCCTCCAGAACGTTCCCATCAATATTATGGGTGTGAGCAGGAGCCCGCAGCCAGCTGGCCCTCATTAGCTGTATTTCAAGCTTGATGTACACGAGGAAGAAGTCTGAGAGACAGCCTGTTGCAGTCAAAGGTTTGCCTCAGATGCGCAGCCGCTGGATGAGCGGTCCCAGGAGACCACCTGTGAGGAACGCAACGCGGCAGCTTGCACCCAGGATCTGCTGGAATGCTGTTGTAAAATGTAGTTGATTATTGTCTCCCTTTTTAAAATTAATCAGTACATTTCAGAGCCTTTCTCTCTGCAAGGCTTACCAAGAACAGGTAAGATTGATGGGTAACATGAATCACAACTAATCCAACTGAGACTGTTAAAACAAAGGTGCTTTTTCTTACCAAACTGAAGCATTTTGATGTGCCTAAAATGACAGAGTAAAGGCAGAACTACTACTATCAACTATTTTAAATGAGATTTCGCTTTAATCAATGAGATTTTGCAAAATATTCCCGCCTTGTTTCCCCCAGCTGTTCTCAGAGCCATGGTCTACTCGTTTGCACTCGCTGTGTTTTCTCACCCAGCAGACGAGGCTGCTCCTGCTGTGAGCGTTTCCTGCAGAGCCCTGCGTGGGGCTGGCTCCTGCTGGCTCCAGGGTTAGTGCCGGGATGAGAAGGGACGGGCTTCGGCCTCCCGGGTGCTTTGGGGTTGTCATCTTCAGCTTCAGGTTCTTGGCTGCGAAGTGGGAGCCAACGCGTGCAATTTTCTTCAGCCAGATGTCAACTTCTCTTTGAAATGCTCGGCTGAAAAGTCTCAGCTTTTCATCCTCAGCTGAAATGAGAAGACTTCTGTGTCATTCACCCTGGTGCAACAAAGGAGAGGGAGAGTCCACACAGCTGTGTGTCCTGCTGGCATCAGGTGATGCCCCTGTGCCCTGCATCGCCTTGCCCCTGGTACCCGACCTTCTCCCGAGGAGCCGACACGGCGTTCAGGTGCAGCATCTCCCACAGCCAGAAGGACACAGCCGGGTTTGGGACAAAAATGAAGGCACAGGACTGAAGATCTTTCAGTTCTCGGAAAGGTGGGACCCTGGCCAGAAGAGAACTCTTCTCCTTGAAATAATACCACCGACTGAAAATGTCTCCACTGAAAAGCAGCGTTTCAGGACCCCCCCGAGCCTCCCGCGTTAAGGGAGCCCCCGGAGCCAAGGTGCTGCGGGGCCAGTGCGGGCGCGGGGGTGGCCGTGCTGGGGGCTGCTCGGGGCAGGCGGGGGGGCTTTGTCACCCTGCCCTGTCGCTGCTGATAAACCCCCCTCACTTTGTCCTTGTGCTCAGCAAAAGGCTTTCCGGGCTCTCCGCGCCGTTCGTTTTCTCTGAATCGCCGCTCTCCTCGTTTCTCTGCCCACACGAAGCAGAAAGTGGCCAGAGGAGAGCCAGCAGTGGCCTGAGCTGTGTCACACACTTCAGTGCAGGGAGGGTTTCGTGATGCCCCAGACAGATACCAGAGACAAGACAGCAATTACATGCTTCGTTATCAGAGACAAAGAGGGTGATGAGGCAAGGAGGAGGGGTGGGAAGCAGTCCACGGCCACCGCTGGTGAGATGGGCGAGGAGGCTCCTGGGTGGCCCTGGGCAGCTGCTGCGCCCAGATCCTGCCTCTCCAAGAGGGGCAGGGCTTGTGTCCCCTCAACCCAACTGCACATCTGGAAGGGACCCAGGGGACTGCTAAGCACCAGCTGGGGGAAAAGATATTCTTTATTTTCCAAAGTAAGTGAAGTCAGTTAATGTAGAGGCCCGTCCCCTCCAATCTGCCAGGAAAAAGCCTGAAGATAAAGAGTGGGGACAGGGATGGGGACGGCTGCCCTGGCCTGCAGGCTACGGACACGGCGTCTGCTCCTTGCTGTAAGGGTGCAAAAGGCTTGGCCATTAGTTTTGTCTCTTCGGTGCTTCGCCACCACCCTTTCTGAAGGAGAAACCATCTTCCCACCACAGCATGAGTCAGCCTGTGGAGCCTGGGAAGCTCTGCTTTATCCCATTCTCCTGGAGTCTGGTAGATCCCCATCAGCTCCCTGGGGTTTGATGAAGTCAGTATTGCAAGACAGCCTGTGCCGTGAGCCACAGACGTACCCGGCAGTGCCAGGCCAGCGCCGTGCCCGCCTGTCTCAGCACAGGTTCCCACGGGAGAAGCCCCTGGACGGCGATGCCCGAGCAGGGCCTTGCTTAGCGGGCGCTCGCTGGCAGAGCTGTTCCCCCAGAGGGAGCGGGGCTGACTCACGCTCACAATTTTGACACAGCTTTTGGGATGGGCAGTGTTTTTGCCCTGAGTCACACCAGGACATTTCTCTTTGCGACTGGAAAGATGCTGCTGTGGGGTTTGGCCGTGTGCTGCGGTGCAGGAGACCTCACAAAATTTCCACGGGGCCTTTGTGGAGGTCACCTTGTTCCCAGGAGGATGACAGTCCCTTTGCTGCCGTTCCAGTGGCACACTCCAGGAGCTGGGTTTGGCACAGGAGATGCTCAGATGGTCAGTTAGCAACCGCAGCGAATGCACAAGTGGAACACAACACTCAAGAGCGTCAGGAGCCAGTGTCACCACCCTCCCAGCTCCTGCATTTACAGGTCCCAGGAGGCCCTTGCTGTCCCCATCGCCCTGGGCACAGACTGAGCCCCCCTCGCTCTCGGTGAGCAGCTGCTCGGGGACGCTGGGGGGACACCGGGCGGCTCGGGAGGACCCCGCTGCCGGCCTGGAGACCCAGCCAAGAATAATATTACACTACAATGTGCCGAGTCTGTTTTTCACAAGGTTCTCCTGCTTACATGGGCTGGGCTCATGACTCAAAATTAATGGAATGCAATAATTAATTTCACTTGTCAAGCCAGCATTACCCTATCTTCTGTGCTGAAAGTGGTGTTGCATCACACCGGGTCTCATTTAGGGTGGAATCCTGGAGGAAATTGTACATGGAGAAATCATGAAGAGGCCTAACCTGGGACTGGGTACAGCGTATCTAGGAGGTTACTTTTATGTCTGATAGTTTCCTTTTAATTAAATGTCAGTGTGCCTAAGAAAACAGAACTTGAGGTCAGGGTTTTTGGATGGAAAACCAAGTGACCGGGCTACACGTCATCTTTCACAGAAGGAAGAAGCCGTGTGAGGGACTTTTTTACTCAGGGATTAGCTGGTTTTCTATGGTTTTTTTGGGCAAATCCTTCAAGTGCAAATGCCCAAAGGATAAGAGCAAATAGTGTCTCTCCTTCAACAACCCCTAAACTGCTCCACTGCGAGCGCTGCCGGGTGCCAGCTCTGCGGGAGCATCATCTGGTCCCGGGTGAGCAAAGGGCTGATGTGAACCCTGGGTCTGCTCCCCAGCACCGACAACTCCTCAGGCTCCCTTTGCAAACCCCAGCTGGGTCACCTCCATGGAGAGGACCCAGGCTCAAGCGTGAGCTGGACGCCTGAGCTCACAAAAATTAAAGACTTAATACCTGCGTCTGAGTGAACACCCTGCAGGTTTCCCAGCCAGGGTGAAGAGAAGCACCCGCAGCCCCATGGAGCACCACGGCCTCCGAGGAAACGTCGCTTCGCTCTGTGCAGGGGCAGTGGAGGCTGGAAGGGCTGGAGCTGCACGAGCCACCACTGCAATTACCGGTGTTGCTGGATGAATGTTTTCCTTAGTGCTGTGCAAAGTTATATTATTTGGGGAAAAAAAAAAAACAACAGCTCAAAGCTCCTCAAAACCACTGAAGACAAGAGATGCAGAGAAAGATTAATGATAGAAATGAATATGGTGCAGGTTCTCAGGCTGAGGGCTCGGCTCGGTTCAGCTGCTCTGAAATGCAGCCTCAGACGTGTCCTGGGGGGCTCTGGAACCCTCCTTCTGCGCGGCGGCTGCGGGTCAGGTCTGTGGTTCCTCTGGGCAGCGTGTGCACAGAGAGCAGGCGAGGCGCTGCCTTGTGTCCCTCGCACACTTCCCTCCCGCCTCCAGGACAGATGTGGTCTTCTTTTCTTTTGGCCAAGTCCATCTTTCACTCCTACGAAGGAAAACTGTATTCCAGACCAACTTGGGCTTTTTTCCCCTCCTTTTTTGTTGAAAATTGTTTGCTTCAGGAGTGAAGAATTATGAAACTCAGATCTGAAAAAGTTATTTTCTTTGAAGGGAACGATCCCACAGCAGCGGGTTTTCTGCCCAAGTCATCATTTTCTTGCCTCAGTTGCAGCACTTTGAGTCAAGCCCTTGGGCTCGGGCAAACTGGGGAGTCACCGAGGAGGAGGAGGAGAGCGGGGTGATCTCTGCTGTCCTGGAAATCACGGGCAGCACCACCTCGCTGCGGGAGCTCGAGCTGATATTTGATCTTTTTTTAATGATTTCTTTTTTAATAAAATATTTATACTTTGGAAGATCTGTTCCAAATCAAATGCAGCAAAGAGCATCTGCATTTTGAGGAACTGATCCCTTTACTCTCAGTCCCTCTGGGAAAAATACGTTAATTGGTATATTTGGTCTGACAGAAACATAAGTTATTAAACCGACCGTATAACGTTGCACAGTCACTAACGTTCTGCTCGGCGTTATGAATTTCCTGTTGTTTAACCACCCATGCCTCAGTCTGGCATAGAATTCCTTCCAGGGAAATGCTGTGATCCACTTTATTAAAATCTCTGCATCCCTGGGGAATTCAACTTCTTTCAGATAATTTATCAAGGAAATGTGGATTTATTTATTTATTTTATTATCCTTTCATATTTTGAGCTAATTTTGACCCTGATTTAAGATTATTGACATGGAGATTCACCGTCTACAGACCTTAAAATTCCAGGCTCGTGAAAAGCGTTTGATCTCTAGGAACTGATTTCAGTCCTTGAAAGGCTAGCACACGCCATGGGGTCATATTTATTTTATGAGATGATTTTTTCCTAGTGAGATCAGTTAATGGAGCAGCCAGTGTTGCAAAATGTGGAATAAATTTCCAATAATATGCTGCAATACCCAGCAAAGATCTCACCATTTAGTAGTCAGTAATAGGTGCATTTTAATAGCTTGCATTTTACATATCTCTGGTTTCATAACTCCCCTGCCCTACTGTATCTCATATATATAAAAATAAAATGGTTTCCTGCTTTCTTACGGAACACTGGGGAATTAAAAGTCAACCCTGCTTCCTTGAGCTGCTGAAAGATTGCTTTCAGGTGCTATAGGAGCTCTTCCCAGGGCTTGCTATAAATCCAGGCAGCGTCCGCAGAGGCCGGGCATACCCCAGTGTTTGCGTAGCAGCAGGCCAGTTACTTGAAAGACACTGAGGAGCAACCCACACAAACCACCGCTTCATGCCGAAAAAAATCCAGTAAGCACTGAAAATATTATTGTGGTCTTGGAAGATCCTGCTCTAGGTGTTGCCAATATCTGTTAGAGAAATCCAGAAAGTTGTTTTTTCCCTTGGCCCTGACATCTGCTTGTACCCGAGCATTTACACAGTTTGCTGGAGTCATTTTTTTAGTGCTGCAGCACCAGGTGGTTAGTGCCAACCCCACACACGGCCATCAGGTGGAAATTTTGCCTCCTGTCACCAGCCGTCCCTTGCTCTGTCCACCCTCTGTCCACAGCAGAGTGTCAGGAGCAGGAGCACGGCAGCTTGGGGGCTGGTGCTGGCTGCAGAACGGTTAAGAACTGGGCACTGGATCCACATCGCCCTTCGATCCACTGAAACCTTCACCAGCAGCACCAGTAACACCCGGCAGCCCCCTGGCCCCGGCACCCACCCGAGAGGGAGGGCTCTGCATCTCGACGCCGGCAGAGCCGGACACCGCTCCTGCCCACACCTTTCTCACTGGTTTCACGTTCCAAAAAACATATTTTTCCCCCAGGACAGTTTGAAAACCTCTGGCAGGTACGTGAGGCGTGTGTGTTGAGGGGTGAGGAGGGGACGGGGCTGTGAGCGTTCACATTGTCTAATTTTGGTGTCTAATTCAATTAAGATCTGGCCCGTCCCACAGTGAGAGACTCGCCTGCCGAGGGGGGTTACTGAGCCGGACAGTGGCCGTGAGCCGAGCACCCCAGACGCGTCCGCCCTTCAGCTCCCTCTCCACTCTGGCGCGCTGCAATACGCCCTTCTTATTTTGTCTCAAAAAAGGCTTTATTGGCTTAGCCTTCTGCCCCACTTTAACCTCTCCTTCCCATTCATTATTGGTGAAGAATCAGCCTTGATTAAAGCCACCCCCTCCGTTCCTGCTGCGCGGTGGCCGTTGCTTCCTCTCCATGGATTACTTCCAGGGGATTCAGAGCTTCCCCAGCCCAGCGCCAGGGAACGAGGTTTCCTTTGTAGCTTTGCTTTACTTTTCCTTCTGTTTGATTTCCAGGACAGAGGTTTTATGTTGGCTGTATTTTAATGTTTAAAAAAGTTCCGGGGGCCTGGCGGGCCGGGTCGGGTGCCGGGCAGTCCCGCGAGGTGCTGCCGAGCTCTTCGCAGTGTCGCCCCCCATCAGACATCTCAGCAGAAGTTTCTGTCTCCTTCGCTTTGCTCACCTTCCCCACCCCACCTCAAGCGACTGCGGAGGGACTGATATTAACTTTCTCTGTTAGTTCCATCAGAAACAGTCCTCGCTCACACTCTGCGCACTGGGATCCCAGAGAAACCCCCCCCGCTATTTACTGGTAATTATCAAAAGTCCGCACCCCCACCCAGCTCTGCAGAGCTGAGACCTGGCCGTGTCCCAGATGCCAGTCGAGCGCTGACGTCCTGGTGGCCAGCGGGCGATGGGAGCCCACCTGCACCTCAGAACAGCAACCGAACCGGGCCGTGCTGACCCGCGCGTTATTTCCCATTCGCTTCACCTTCTCCGGGTCCCTTGAACCAGCGCGGGCGAGGGTTTGTCAGATACAGAAGGAATGAAAAGTCTGCTCTTGACTCTGCTGCTGGTTGCACTGGAGAAGTCCTCTCTCCAGCCGTGGCAACCCTCCGCCAGCCTGAAGAGGCGAGAGCCGTGCTGGGCGTAGCGTACCAGCAAGAGTTTCCTGCTGCTTTGAGCAATTCCTTTTAAAATTATGCAAAGGAAACCCAGGCTGTAGCCCTAAGTCATGCCAAAACAATCTCCCCCTTCTAGATTTATAAAGTTTGCCCAGCTTTCTACCACTGCCACCCAGGTGGTACTTCACCCTACTACAGAAAAACACCTATAATTTTATTTCTTTGAAAAACATGTGAAAGTTTTGGCTCAAAGGCTGGGTGGGAAAAAAGTACATTTCTTAGTGGTTTATTGCCCTTAGGAAAACATACTTCAGTTGTGAAGTATTCCCCCCTGAAAACTTACTCGACATTTTGTCGTGAAAATAGTAACATTTCTAAAGAGTTGGCCAAACTACTTAATATCATAGCTGTGAAGGACCGACCGGTGGAAATGCCAGTGACCTGGGCTGGTTTTATTCCACCGTTCCGAGTTCCGAGCGTGCTCTTCTGCTGAGGAGCCGTCCCCTGGAGATGCACCCGCAGCAGAGCGACCGCTCCTGTAAGAGGAGCCGTTGGGGCTCTGCCCGTCACTGTCCCACCGAGGGGACGGCTCGGGGTCCCCTGGCTGGGGGCTGAAGGCAGGAGATGTTTGGGCACTGGGCTGGGTCCCTGGGGGTGAGGCGGGCTGCGGACCCTTTCTGGTGAGCAGCCCTGGTGCAGGAGAGCGCTGCGCCTGGGGAGCCTCCAAATCCACTGTCCTTCCCCATGCTGGGCTCCTGGACACGAGCCATAAGCAGCTCGAGATGGGTACGAGGACATGCTCCTGTCAGCGTGTGCTTGCACTTTAATGGATAAGCCTAGCTTAGCTCAAATGAGTTAATTAATTAGCATCTGCCTGTCCGTCTACCTGTCATCTGCCTCTTTGGGTTGGGTAAAATCCTGGCTGTGCTNGCTGCCTTCCCCCGTGCTGGGCTCCTGGACAGGAGCCATAAGCAGCTCGAGATGGGTACGAGGACATGCTCCTGTCAGCGTGTGCTTGCACTTTAATGGATAAGCCTAGCTTAGCTCAAATGAGTTAATTAATTAGCATCTGCCTGTCCGTCTACCTGTCATCTGCCTCTTTGGGTTGGGTAAAATCCTGGCTGTGCTGAAACCAATGGAAGTTTTGCTATTCACATGGACCTGGATTTCCCCACTTTTCTCTCCCAGGAGATAAAACCCAATCTCAGCTGCCACCAGGGCAGGTCCCTGCGACCGGGCGCGTCTCCAGTGCCCCAGGCGGTGCTGCACATCCCGCTCGGCTCCCGAGTTTCAGGAGCAAGAGAGTTAAACGCTGTGTCTGAGTAAATCTGAGCTGCAGGAAGTTCAGACCCATGCTGGGATGTGAACTTTATGTCTTGAGCCCATTTCTAGTTTCGCTGTAAACAATTTCAGAATGTGATTAGATTTTAGGGGAAACTTGTAATAGAGCTGTAATAAGATATGATGTAATAGGTAATAATAATAATATATAGCAGCTGTTAAGTGAAGCTTTTTCTGTGTTTATCCCAGAAGGATACAGGGAGTCAGCTGCAACTTCATATTTTGAAAGAGGGAATATTAAAAACTAGGACCTTGGCGCAATGATGTTATTGTGAACGCTAACAGGAAAGCCCAAAGTGTGAGAGTTAAGACCAGCAGAAGATGCGGGCAAACAGCTGCTGTGACCTAAATTCCCTCAAGTTCAGTTCTTTTATTTAACACAGAGTTAATACAATGGACTCGCAGATATCACTTTCAAATGGTTCTGGGCTGCTGAGAATGGGGATTTTTGCTCTTGGTTTCCACCACGGCCCGGATGAGCCCACAGGGTGCACCTGAAGAGGTAAGTGCCAGGTGTCTCCAAATGCCCCAAGCAGCGTCACTCGGGTGACACCCCCATCCTCAGCTCATGCCTTTGAGAGATAAGAAGCATAAAGTCAACAGGAGTTAGGACTGGAACATCAGCTTCAAAACGAAATTTCCTGGCGTTTTCACAGTGTGCCATAACTTAGGTGTTAACTAATATTGCTCCATGTATTTAATCTCCATGTGTTGAAGGAAAAAGATCTTTCATGGGAAGACTAGAGGAGATAAGCCTATATTTAGACTTCAATAAACACCTCCCAGGGTCACGTCTCTGAAATGCAGGGGCCAAAGACTGCACAGAGGAAATGTATGAACACAGGAGCGGTAATGTTTGACTGGAAAAATGAGCATTCCTGTGTATGGTGAACAGAGCCCAGGATACCTTAGGCAAGGCATTAAAATAAAACTTTTGGTTGTAGCTCATAATACAAAATGATCTAACTGGGGAGAAAAGGAAACACATTTTCTGGGTCTTTACCCTGGCAGAAGGTTTCCAGGGTGAAGTTACCGAGCAGTACATCGGGCAGGCGGTGGGGCTGGTTCTCCTCTTCTGCACCTGCCCCGGGCAGGCGGCAGCGCNCGTTGTGGGGGGAGGACCCAGCTCAGCATCTGCAGCCGCGATGAAGTGGTGGGGTGGGATTTCTCTTCCAAAGTTTAGGACACGCCAGGATAGTGGTGGTGTCAGTGTTAGAGAGGCAGAGCCCAGTGTCCCGTTCCAGCGATTTCGGCTGTACCTGGGAGCAGCCGTTGCGCCAGAGGCACTGCCTACCGCCTGCTCTGAGTAACCCAGGCCGGGTCCAGAGCCCCAAACCCTCAGCCCTGCCAACAAAAGCATGTTAAATAACTTACCAGAAAGCACATTAAAACAGTCTCCTGTCCTCCGTGTTATTCTGGTATTTTGCTGCCTGTGCAGTGTTGCCAGGTTGTGCTTGCTGCTCTGCTGTACTGTCAGCGTAATAAACCGAGAAAAAGTCATCTTTTCACCTGAACCCCAGAAGCTGGTTCACTTTCTGTGTTTGAAGATGTCCTGGATTCAAATTGGGATTTGACTTTTCTGTAGATTTTTCTGCAAAGCTGAGGGGAATTTTCAATAAGATTTGGGGTCTTTTTTTACTGCCCCTTAGGAAGTGAAGGTCTCTGTGTCATGTCGGGTGGCCAACTTCAGGGAGAAAAACCAGGCATTGGTAAGTGTGGTGATGGATCCAGAAGAACTTGAGAGCGATTAACTTCCAACAAAGAAGCTAGGCTGCTTTAATGATGAGGTTGTTATCTGAGCTGAATGCATTTAAATGTGTATTTTACACTCCGCTGGTCACGTCATAAAAGTACTATAGACCTCAAAATTAAAACTGCAGGGTAACAGGTCAGAAACCAGGCACCGGACCTCATGGGTCAGGAAGCAGAGGGGTGTGCTCTTGGCCAGGCACCCTGCGAGAGGCTGGCAGCAGCATCCCTGGGCAGGAGGGAGGAGGGTCGCCTCCCAAAACCTGGGATGTCGCTCCGGGGCCAATGTGATGCCACCTGCAAATGCCTGGTGTCACCTCCCAGTGACACAGCGCCTGCTGGGCACCGGCTCCGTGGCGTTTGGTGACATCGGGGTGGAGGATCCCCACGGGAGCAGAGCAGAGGGAAGGTGTTTGGTGACATCCAAGGGAGCAGAGCAGAGGGAAGGCCTGTGCCCCGGCTGGGGAAGATCCCCCGCGCCGTCCCATCCGCGCCGAGCGGCCGCACCGTCCCCGCCGTGGCAGCCAAGGCTGGTCTCCTGCCATTGTTGTATTTATTTTATGAGTTGTGCTAGGAATGCCGTGTGGCACTCTCTTGGCCGCTCTCGCCCGTGATTTACAGTAGTTATAAACATTCCAAAGTATACATGTAAGTTAAATGATACATTAATATTATAAAGTTACAATTCTGGTATAAATGTGTCATCAGTTTGAAAATTCAGTTTTTCCTTTGCCCGGCGTTGTGATTAAGCTGGCTGGAACCAGCCCGGTGCAAAGGCACCAAGACATGAGTTCAGTGTGCCGGTGTGTCCCCAAAGTGGAGTGCCGAGACGACAAGGGGGGAAGGACGCCCTGCCAAGCTGAAACAGGCACATTCAACTGCTCACATGCGCTTTTATCATATTCTTCAATAAATGGAGCAAGAGAGGGAAAAGTAACCGAGCCTCCTGCCTGTGACAGGCAGACAAATTAAGGTCTGGGCAATGCCCTCCAAGGCCCTGCTCTCCCCGTGGGTCCATCCCAGTGGAGCTGCTTCATCGGTGCCAGGAGCCGTGGAGCTGGACTCACCGTGGGAGGGCACATCTGTGCCCTCCCAGACCCGTCCATGGCGTTGAGGGGGCCAGACCCCACCAAGAGCACGAGCCAACACCTGGTGGCTGCTGACCCCAATGCGAAGTGTCCCCAGGATGTGGGGCAGACACAGCCCCCGTTGTCCCTTGGCAGGGCAGAGCATCGGCCCCGCTGTGCCCAGCAGCCACGGCACCTCTGGGTGCCCCGTTCCCTTCCTGCCCCACTCACCCCACTTCTATATGGACCAAAGCATTTCCATCTCTAGGAGGAATGAGCTACACTAGGACTTTGGCAGGGGTCTGGAGAAGTTCAGAGGCATCTAAGTCTCCTGTACGTGCAGCACATCTGCCGCAGCAGCAGGAAACGCAGCGAAATCAGATGATTAGACCAAGATCACGCAGGAAACCGATGTCACCAGGAGGAACGAAACCCAGCACTGCAGCTGTGCACACCCCGACTGACACTGACACACGGACACTCCGCTGGCAGGTGTTCTGTGAAACATCATCTGGCTATGCAAATGAGAATAATCACTTACATAATGAATGTAATAGAAGAAATTAAGATGAAAGAGACTATCAAAGGAAAAGGAACTTTGTGGCATTAAGGATTTACAGGACCAGTCTTGAAGGGGGAGACACGTTGTTTGGAAAGAGATGAAGTGACTCTACTTGTTATCTCCATCCAGCCATGTACCATCAGTCTGAAGAACCTCTAGGAATGCTCATGTTTGGAATAAAATATATTAATTAAGTTTTTTCTTTGTAAGAAATGTGTAAGGAAAGAGCATTCAGAAGTGTGGCTCTGGAGAAACCCCTCTCCCTCCTGCGAGTCCCAGCATCAGATCAAAGAACCCCACCGCAGAGCCGCTCCGCTCTTCATGGCTGCAATATGAGGATATTTTATGGTGTCTCATAACTCAGGCGTGAAGCTCTGATAAGGGTCACGTCAGCCCCCACATTTCACGCCGCCTGCAAAGAGGGGGATGGCTCATCCCCCACGTGGGCTGCAGCCTGCGGCACAGCGACGCTCGGAACCGCTGGGCAGCGCGCGCAGGCTCCGGGGCCGTCCCTGCCACCATGCCAGGCGGGCGCCCTCCGCATTCCCATCCGGTTTGGAATGTCACATTTTTTGTCTGTGAGTTTGGGGACAAACGGGGTTGAAGCCACGCTCAGTGTCCTTTCAGGAAATGGGCTGAAGGTATTTTGTGCATTCCCTCTGCCCCGTACCCCTGCAGACGGCGGGTGTGCGGGGCAGGGGCAGCTGGACGGGGCAGAGCCCGCTGTGTCTGTGCCCGGGGCTCCCATCTCCATTTGATCGTCTTTTTGACATTCACTGACAGTCCAAAACCCGACAACTGGGAGAGGGTCTCTGCTCCCAGCAGAACCAACAGCTCTTTGCCCGCAGCATTGCACTGGAGATCTCCAATACGCGACGGCGGCGAACCCCTGGTTCCTAAGGCAACTGTGAGGAACTTCAAGCACGCTCTTAAACATGCAAACAGATAAAAATAAAACAACCTAATGAATTCTAAGCCAATTTCACAATTATGAGTCACAAAACTAAATTGCTGGGAGTTGGCAGTAACACAGAAACTTTTATTTGGGACGTTGCTCTCTACATTTCGTGACTGTATTAGCTCCTTAAATAGCAAAATAAAGACTGACCCAGCGTTCAGCAATGAAGCCTGTCCTTTTCTCGTGTCCTACGCTGCAGTCGCATAGTTACAGTAAAAATAACTTTTGACAATGACAATAAGTGCAAGACACTGCCCGACTGTAAAAATGAGGTGGTATTTCAGTAAACTATTTCTCTTTTAATGCAGAGTATTAAATGTCAACCAGAGGCATTAGCCAGCGGTTTAAAGGAGTCTGTGGATGATTTTGGCTATTCAGGCGGTGTTCTCCTGCCGTGTTTGTACAGCCCTGGGCAGCTGACAAGCAGTTCTGCAGAGCATAACGGGTGCACTGTGTCACGGCAGAGCCCAGAGAGAGCCAGCGCTGCGGCGGAGGGTCGGGGCTCCCAGCGGGCCAGCCCGCGTGCCCCAAGTCTGGAGGTCACTGCCTTTGCCGTTAATTCCCGCGTATTAAGGGTCTGTGACCTCCACCCATGTCCCCAGCCGGCCCGTTGCCCCCGTGCCCTCTGTGCCCACCTCCAATGCCGCCTTTATCCCCGTGCTGGCGGGGGCTCGCTGCCCACCGCACAGCGTCTGCATGATCCTTGGAAACCCAGTGCCCGGGCAGAGCGAGCCCTGCGGCCCAGAAGGCGCTGGGGACGGGGTGGGGCAGGGGCTGCCTGGCACAGGACCCGGCGCTGGGGCTAATTCCCAGTATGGCACTGCCTTTCTGGAGGCAGAGCAGGCAACCAAGAACTGTGAAACCCCCTGGGAGGTTTTTCCACTGGTTGGGGCACTGCTCTAACCTGCATTCTCAGGATTAAATCACACAAAACCACCTGGATGTGACCTGGGTGTCAGCCCTGAAATGTCTCTGTGCAGAGTTCCCACCCGAGGGTCAGTTCTTGGGTGTGATTTTAGGCAGGAGGGAAGGCGTCTCTGGAAAAGCTCAAGGTGGGAACAACAGGCTTCCACCAAAAGCTTATTCTGAAAAAAACCTGCTGTCTATTGTATTTGGAAGCACACGGGGGGGGTAGCCACACAAGCCAAGTGTTATGTTTTCCAGTTGTCCAATAAAATAGATTTACATAGGAGCGAGGAAGAAATAAGGCGTTTTATAAGACTATTCCTAACCTCTGTGAACTAAGACATCGTGATTTAAAACTGCTCAGTGCCCAGCAAGAGGAAATAGTTTAGACTATACGTGAAAAGAGAATAATGGCCCCATCAGGTAGGCTGTCAGGTTGTGTAAATAGCCCAGGCTGGTGCAGGAAAGCAGGGTGAATGATCTACTCTCCCAGGAAAGGGCTTCAGTGAGGCATTTAATGAAACCAGAAGAGCCTTATTGTTCTGTGGGACTTGCACACCGGGTCCCCTGGGCCCCTTTGAAAATCACCCTCTGAATAGACACAACAGGAAAAATACAGACTGTATTTACAGGGGAAAAGTTGAGTCCCAAAGCATTTACAAGCTCAGTCTAAGGCCTTTCAGAAGTACGAGCTGAATCAGTATTTCTTAAAGCCTTATCTGCAGGAACATCTTCCCGTTCAGTAGAAGCAGCAGAAAAGGCACCGTTTGGTGGCAACACTGCACCCCCCACAAACTCTGGCTGAGTTTATTTGTCAGGATGTCTCTTTCCTACTTTATTTCTGGCTAAACTCTACATTGCCAAAAGACTTTGAAGCAGAACAAAGTTTTACGAACCCAAAGACCAAGGTCAATTGAAAATCAGGAATCATTCATGGAAACTTAGCAAACATGAGAGACCCAGCGTGAGCTCTGCATCAGGAGCTGCCTCCAGCTGGGGGGCAGCCCCCGGTGTGCGGGGCAGAGCCTGGTCCAGGCGCGGGGCAGAGGATGCTCTGCCTCAAGCACTGCGGGACTGTGAGGGGACGGGACCTGGGAAAGCAGGGGGGATGCACGGCACGGGGAGGTGCTGCGGCTGCACACTCTGCTGACACCAACATCTGGGCTCCACGTCAACAGATGAAAGGCCACACATCTGGGGAGGAGCAATAAAAATACAAAATGTACTTTGGATGGAAATGTCCATGTGGAAACTAAAGAGGAAACAGACCTGCTGGTAGCAGGAGCTGCAAAGCAGCCAAATGGAGCTGCAGGGTACAAGGGCAGGGGACTGGGCTGCAACGCAAAGGAGATAACTGCTCCCCTCATTGACCACGCCAGGAATACTGTAATCGGTGTTAACGCAATTTACTTTATAAATTGCACTGGGGAAGAGATTCAAAAGGAAAAAAAGGCCTCGTGATAGGAGAGGTGCTGCTTTTTGGAGGACCAAGCAGTTTTGAGAGAGGCAAAAGGTCATCTCCTCCTCCTCCAGGATAAAACCACCCAAAGGACTCACCCCAGAGTGCGAGGGAAGAGGTGCTTTGCCTTCGGGATGGGTACGGCTGCTTCCCTCAGGCAGGGCTGCCCGCGGAATGGAAATGGTGAGAAAATGTATTGCCAGAGCACGGCAAAGAGGCAGGACCAACTTCCCCAGGATATAGACGTGGTTCCTACCAAGCAGCCGTTCCCAGAGGCACGGGGCTGGCCGTGCCCACAGACCTGTGCCGACAGGGATGCTCTGCAGGCAGCAGCCCCGTGCCCAGGATGGTGAAATTCAGCGGTAGCAGCGGGGACTGCAGGAGGTGGCCCTGGCGGGGCAGAGAGGGCAGATGTTCTGGCAGGTCCTTCAGGGAGGCTGCTGGGGTCAGGGATTCAGACTGACAAATCCCCCTTCTTTCTTTCTTGTGTCTGGTAACTGCAGGGGCTGCAGCCTCAGCAACAACCATCCTCTGCCTTTTTTTCCTCTCATAAACAGCAAATGGGCTCGTGGATGGGAAGTGCCAAAAGTAATCTTTCAATCTCTTGTTTTCTTAATATGAAAAATGTATTACATTTTTCCAAAAGAAAAAAAAAAAAAAAAAAAAAAGAGGGAGACAAAGAGAAATTACTTTGTCTGGAACCAAAAATTAAAAACCCCAAAGCCTTCCTTGTGAAATGAGCTAGGAGCGACTTGGATAAACACATCTATTGACTTTAAAATATAATACTTTTCTTCAGAAGGAATGAATGACACGAAGGGTGTGAGTTCTTTTAAGCAAAGCTGTGTATCTCAGAATGCTATTTACTTTGCCTTGACCTGGATTCACCTTGTTTTTCTCTACAGTTTTTATTTTCTTTGCATAATGTTCTTCTTCTCGGTAGTCCTTCTGACATAATTTCCCAAAAGTATTTCCCAGAATGCAGATTTTATTGTCTGTAGTTTTGCTTAACCTTTATGCAACTTTTGTTTCCAACAAAATTTTTCTAACTTTTCACATTTTTTTGTCTTCCTGTTTCATCTTCGCTTAATGATTCCTCTGCTCTTGAATCTTTTTCCTGTTACTTTTCAGTAGATAAAACCTCCAGGACCTCTGAGCAGATTAATGTTGGCTTTCACTCAGTATGAACCAAAAATCTTAGTCTGGAAGACTGAATTTGTGTCTTTTCTGTTTGTAAAACTTCAGTAATAGAGTTTCTCACCATATTGAACAAAGATGCGCTTTAAAGAACCACACGGTGTCAATGTTCATACATTTGATTTATTCACGGGCCCTTTGGAGGAGCTTTGCTCTCCTCAGGAGGCTGCCAATCTGCAGTAATAACTGCGGGGCTGTTCCTCCCCTCCAGCCTCAGCGTGCTGGGATTATTACTCCTTTATGGGGTCTTACTTCACCTCCCTAGGGTCAGGAGATGTGTGGGATGTGGCCAATAGCCTCATTACTCTGAAGAACAACTTGCTAAAATACATGATGGAGAGGAGCTCAAAGTGTATGGGTTTAGTGTGTAACCCCAAGGACGGCTACAACGAGACTTCAGCACAGCATTCCACCTGAAGACTGATTAAAAGTCAGAATTTAGTACCAGAGGAAGCCTATGTGGGCGAGAATTAAGCTCCATTCAGCAACCTATAGGATGATAAACTTGCCCGGGGTTATAACAGTTACTGTTAAGTCCTAGAAGTACTTTTTTTGAAGCCAACCTTCGAGCATTGCAGTCCCCAGAGCGGGCAAACCCCCGCGGCAGCGTCTCGGGCATTTCGCCCTGGCAGAGGCTGGGGACTGCACGGGGACCCGGTCAGCAGCGGGGGTCTGGAGGTGAGGCTGCCCCCGGGAGGGCTGAGCTGCTCTGGAGAGAGTGGCCCAGCGCTGTGAATGCCAGCGCCTAGTCGTTCAGGTACCTTTTCCCATCAAAAGCCTGAAATTCCGCTCTTCCAGCACGCGAAAATTGATTATTTGTCCTTGCACTGCCCAGCTGGATCCTGCCTTATGTCATGAGCACCATCAAACCAGCGGCAGTTACAGCAGAGCCACTAGCAAGGTTTCAGTGAATTGGGGTTTTGTGTTGTTGGAAAATGGCAGCTAATTAGAACTGAAACTTTCTGTGCAAATGTATTAGTTTTACTAAATTTAACTCCAGACAAGGTGTGAAACTGCAGAGCGAGGAGGCGGGGTGGGCGCAGACGCCTCCTGCCTCCCCTGCCCTCCTCATCCAGGAGAGCATCTGGGGTCCCGGCCCCTCACCCGCGCTCGGGAAGGTTACTTTCAAGTCCTTTTCTTGAAATGGTGCAAAATCTTTCAGCTGGTACCCTCACCAGCGGCTGGGGCAGCAAAGACCTCGCTGGTTTCTAGGCCGTGAGAGATGGGTGCTACAGCCTGGTGCCTCGGGCGTTCCTTCAGAATAAGAAGACAATTCCCTTATTTTTTCAGGAAAAAAACAAACAACAACTCAGAAGTTTTCAATTTTATTCCTTTGCAGAACAAAGCGAATGCTGACACCTGCACATTTGAATAAGAGATCAACATAAGAGTTGATGATTCTGTGATCCCTGGCATTGGGGTGTCGGGGCGAGCCCTTGGTGACCCACACTTGTCCCCACGGGCCTCTCCCGTGACCCAGCGCCAGGTCGGTGCTGGCACACCTGAGACTCCCACGGTCACGTGCAAGGAGAAGCCAAAACTTTGCGTGGCATAAACCATTTCTCATGGTAAATTAGTAACAGCTCAGGTAACTGGGAGTGGTGGGTGAGGAGTGTGGCTGAGACCTGCGTGCGCTGCCCTGGCTCCCCCAGCCCCGGCTCCATCGGGTCCACGTGTGCATCACCAGCAACCAGAGGGAGAAGCAGAACAGCGACTTGCAAAATCACATTCCTTCCCCTGAAGCAGGAAGGGACATGTTTGCTCCAGCACACCGGGTTCCACAGCCATGGAGAACGGGCGGGCTAGGGAAGCCAGCCTGTCTGCTCCCGTGCCGACCAGTAACACCAGTGCGGAACCGCCTCGCCAGGGAGCTGCTCCCGGCCTGCCAGCAGCCAGGGACAGCCCTCGGGAGCCCGGAGTCTCTCCTTGAGCCGCTTGCCCAGGCAGTGCAGCTCCTTTGTGTGTGTCGAAGAAAGTTTGACACCTTTTGGTTTCTTCAAGAGTGGATGTTGGAGCAACGGGAGAGGAAAGGTGAGGCAGGAAACCTGGCTCCCTTTAGAGGTGCTTTGATAATTGCCTGCACAAAAAGAGAGAGCCCTCAGGTTTCTCACGTTGTAACGTGGAGCACGCACTGCTTGAGACCTACATTTATAGCCCAGTTACTAGGAGTGAACTGCTTTACGTGCCCCTGGGGACACGTGAAAGGAGAGCTGCCCCCAGTGTGCTACTAGAAGCCATGCCAGCAGTTCAAATAAATTTTTTCCAAGATTTTATGATCTGATGCTTGGATTACATTTGTTTAGCTGTAGAGGTGTGAGGTCTGAACAATTTGTAAAAGGAAAGAATACCCCCAGCTCCAGACGTGTGCACTTAGAGTTCAGCTTCAACCATGACACCCCGGGAACCCTGGAGAAGGGATGGAGCCGTAGGATGTCTTGCCCAAGATCTTGCCCAGACCTAATGTGCAGGAGAGAAGAGGGGCAGTGGTGGCAGGGAGTGGGGACAGATGGATGTGAGTCCCTTTCCCTTGGCAGAGCAGGCTGGGTACAGTGAGTGGGGGCGGTGTGACAGCGGGGAGAACGCCCCAGGCGCCGCCGCTGGTGCTGGTGGGTGCTGTGCACCCTCACCAGCGTGACCCCAAGTCACCAAACCTCACCTGGACATCTCCCACCACACAGCAGTCTGCTGTTCCTTCTTACACCCCAGCCAGGCATCCAGAGGAGCAGAAGGAGCTGGACCTGAAACAACGCTGTATCGGTCACCCCTCGGTCACCTGCAGAGCTATGACAAGAAAAACCTTCACCTCCAAGTATGATTTTATTAAACACTTTTTTCCCAGTGACTTTTTCCTCAAATTTCAGGCTTCAAACCTTTATTTCTGTTGTTCCAAGGGGACAGTTTAACAACTCAACGTGATTTTCTCCCTAAATCTTCGCAGACACAAAGGGCATCTCCCATCTCCCCAGACTGGCAGGTGACTGTGGCACTCATGCCATCACACAGGTAGGGCCTCGAAGCAGGGACACTGGTGACACTTGCAAGGCTGCAGAGCAGAGCCACGCTCTCCCCCAGCACAGGGAGGCGGTGGCAGCAGGCAGGGCAGAGAGGTAAAGAGGCAGCCTGGGAAAGTCCGTGGGAACCCCCTCTCAAGGGGGATCAGCTGCCAGGGTGGAAGCCCCAGGACCCCCGCCCTCCAACACTCTGTCTCCCAGGGCATCCCACCCCCTCCCCGCCTCCATCGGCTGCTCGCAGCTGCCAACACCCCACATCTGCCCCCAGCAAACCAAACCCGCTCCTGCACACGTCTGTGCTTCAGGGTTGGGGACTGGGCTGTGCCGATCTCTCGGGGGCAGAAAAAGAAGACAAAAAGGTGGATGTGTGGTAGCCCTAATAAAGAGTGATAAAGTCCTCTGATGGAGCTGGAAAGAATCCCACTTAATTAACCGAGCTCTGGACCAGACTCCAAAGCAGCTCACTTTCCAAAGCTGAGATAAGTTCCTGGCTCCTGCTTCCAGCTCTCGTGCACAGACTCCTCGGCAAGGCCCATCCTCCTGCTTTTATTTATATTAGGGAGTCACTCATTCGTAATTCATCTGGGACTGAAGCTCACTTCCCATGTCAGGATGCAGATCGTTTATAAGGCGATAAGGGACTATATTAACATTATAACCCAGTGTTTGTAGACGCTCACATTCTCTCTCAAGATGTTTACTGCCAGTAAACACAGCAGAAAATCTGATTTCATTGACCTTTGCTTCAGAGATGATTCTCTCACACTGGATATAAACCCCAACATTTAATTAACGTTGTGCTGGGTTGGGTCCAGTCAGGTTCAGTGTGTTACACCGAAGACAACAGGAGCTGTAGGTGCTCAGTGCCTTTGAAAACCCACTCTTAGAAACCTGTTTAGTGGTTTTAATTGTCTCATGTGCCGATAGTATATTTTTACTGGATCACCAGGAATTTCCTCTACACACTGCCCACCCCAAAACCCAAGTTAATTTGTTTTCATTTGAAGAACAACAAAATATATAGTTACCAAGCATATGACAAGACTTCATGATGGATTAACAGCATTTCACAGCTGAAAAGTAGGCCTGGAGATAAAGAGGAAATGTTAACAGATACTCACTTGGCGAACTCAAAAGTTCCACCCCCTCTCTAATTGCACTGGCATAGTGTGTGCCGTGATTGCTGAGAGGAGGAGCAAATGTTCACCTTTTCTCTTTGAAACACATTTAAACAGCTTGTTGTCTTCATGGACTGCAAAAAAAAAAAAAAAAAAAAAAGGAAAGTCTCTGTATAGTCTCTATCTAGTGGGCAGGTAGATGTGAAATCCATCTCTCAGGTAAGACAGGGCAATGAACCGAGCGGTGCCGGTACCAGCAGCAAAGACTGGGCACAGCTCATACCATCGGGACTACTCTTTGGCTCAGATTTTAGGAGCTTTTCTTTTCCAGGTAATGGGTTTGACTCTACCCTGCTCTAAAACTGTGACCAACTGGCAGAGGGTGGAGAGGAAATTGAACCTGCATCTCTTACCATGACACAGCCCCAGCGGGTCAGCGACTCAGTGGACAGCCCTCGCACATCGCTCCAGGGACCTTCTCCGGAGCTGGGACAGCAGCGCTTGGTGAAGGGTCCCACCAGAACCCTTGGGTGACCATTGCTCATGACCTATTGCTGTGGAAATGGCAGAGAGGGGTACGGGATGCCCAGCTCTGAAATGTGAAGGAATGTGACTTCCAGTAAGTGGTCAGCACTCACCTCTAAAAATAGAGGCACTGGAAATCACTGGTGACTTTCGACAGTCTTGGCCAAAATCAACTATTTTTAGCCCATCCGTTCCCTCTGAGCCGAGTTCTTTCAAGAAGAATGTATATTTTGGGGGAAGGGGAGGAGGCAGAGATTCTAGTCACAGAGTGAAGTCGAAACACTTTCATATCAAGAGCACTAAAAACTGACAGAACCACTTAATTTCCTTAAATGGGTGTGAGAATGGTGCCAAGTTTTGTGACCAATTAAATTTAATGCAGGATAAGATGGCAGGGATGAAGGATAATTACGTGCTCTCACAAGCTCGGTCTTTTTGTAAATGAAATGGCCTCAGGGAGTTTTCCAGCAAAGTTTGGGCTCAGCCTCTCAGTTCCAACAAAGCCGATTGCTGGTCGTGCCTCCGCAGCAGGCGTGTGTGACAGGGGTTTTAATGAATCCCCTGCCAGACCCCCAGTCAGTCGCCCATCGAACCTGGCAATAGTTTGTTTTGTCTTTTGTGGCTTTGTGCCATCAAATCTTGCCTGTGCTCAGACTTTGAGCACATCTTCTCATCTTCTTTTGAAGTTATTTGTAGGTGTTATGTGAGACGATTCATTTATCGTGCTCACGTGGCACCAGATGATACATTCATGAAAACTTCTGCAGTTTTCAGAAATGTTGTGGACCCATTACTACTGATTCTCCAAGACCAGTTATTTAAGAAACTGGGGGAGGTGATATAATATTCTTTGCGTGATGCTCGTTTGGCTTAGCCAGACACATAACAGAAACCTTATAATACGATTTAGGCAGTATATCCGAGATATCTGATAGTCTGAACAAGTTCATGAGTATCCCAGCAATGGAAATTTTAGGAGGGGGTGGATTATGATAAAGGTCACGAATTATTAAAACATCATAAGAATGAAGGATTAACAAACTCCAAACGGGTAAATCCCTTGGATGACTCATCTGACGTTTGCCATCCACTCTGACAGGTCGCTGTCTGACAGGTTACCAAACACAGCCTCAGGCCAGACACCAGCCACTGGATTCTAACAGAGGGGAGTACATTTGTAAGCAACTTGTCTAACCATGTGAAAAAGTTATTGCCATTTTTTATTTTGTCTTTTTCCATTTTTGTTTTTTATTTAATAAATCTATTTGTGTTATTTTGGCAAAGTTCTCCCCGCGTAAAACATACTTTATTTGCAACTAACTACAGAAATATTTCCCCACTGCATTCCAACTAGCTGCAAGGATGATAATCTTACAGACATTTTTCTTTTTATAGTTTAATTATATTTATTTTTAGTTGAATTGCCAGGCTTATTCTTGGGAGCCTGTTGGATCCTGATGATGCTTGCATTTGCTGTTGGGAATATGGCACAAGCAGCAGCACCGAGCTGGATAACATTTAGAAAGGCTCTAATAGCTTTGCTGCTGGCGAAGAGCTGAGGATGTCATTTTCCCAACCCCACCTACAGATTTCAGGACCTAACAAGCTCCGGAACAAATGTTGCATTTCAATTTTGTAAAAATGATTTTTATCTATTGCTGGAAACCCCTCCAGCACTTCAGAAAAAAAAAATTAAAATAGAGAGAGATATGGTTAGATCTGATAGCTGTGTTTGTTTCTGCAGAGGCTGACCGCGGCTCAGGCTGGTTCGGGGGTATTGCCCGGTAGCGTTAACGTACTCCTGCTCTGCCACCGGACTGCTGTGTCCCTGCCACCCTCAGCAGGGACCTCATCAGCTCCTGTGGCCTGGCTCAGGCTGGAGCAGCACATCCAGGGGGTGCTCTGGGGGTCAGCCCAGCCAGGGAACCCCTTTCCATGGAAACGGGGAGGACAGTTCATGGGAATCTCACCTTTCATGCTCAAAAGACACCAGGCTCTTTTCCATAGGAAACCCCTGAGTCCAGGTTGGTTTTCTGTGGTTTTCTGCCTGCTTTTTGCTGTAGCTTTCCCTTTGGTCATTTCCCAACCTTCTCTCTTGAAGGACGATGCTGAACATTGTTAAACAACTTCTGTTTGAGATATTTACACACCAGTAAGTGACACCCAGAATGGGGTAGAGTTTGCTCATGGATCATTCTGGAAGGCACGCCCTCAGTGCGAGGTACAGTGATGCGTATATCACCGTTAACATTAGTTGGATATTTTGTAAAGTTTTGATGAATGGCACCATTCTTGAGAAAACAAACAATAAATAGTACCTGAATAAATACATTTCACAGGAGCTAAACCTGAAATCAAGCCCTCTCCTGAGCCTGTGCTTAACGTGTCGCTCGCGTGTTGCACGTGGGGTCCCCCGTTTACCCCTTCTTTATGATTATGGTGTTTTAAATACCTAATAACAGCAGCAACTTGTTGTTTTAATTTGTCGGAGGCTTTCCCTGCGCTTTCTTCTTGGCAGTGGTTTTATCCTTTGCCAGGGCTCTCAGCAGGAGTCTGGCCATGGGTCAGTCACAGCCCAGGGCTCTGCTCTCTGAACACCACATCCCACAGTAAACTCTGCCCCACACGGGTTATTTGCCATTTGAAGGACAGCGTGGGATAAAGCTTTGGGTTTGTTGAAAAGTCTTAGAGAACCCAACAGACTCGATCCAGCAGCCTTGAAAACCAATGGATCCCCTCTTGCAGCTGAGTGATGGGGCTGGAAGGGAGAGACCACGGCAACAGCCCTTCTCCCCCTCCCCAGCTGCCCAGCCCAGACTGGACCACCTCGGTCCCTGCTCACAACCTCTGCAGCTGTGCTCCTCACCCGGGGGGCTTCCTCTGATGCCTCGGCCAAAACTCTCTAGCTGCAGTTTAAGGCCATTGCTTTTTGCCCAACTCACTTAGGTGCAGAGGAAGGCTTTATTTCTAAAATACTTCATAAATCGATAGAAAGCAAGATGGAGCCTTTTTGCTTCCATTGTTACTTATTTATTTTTAACCAGAAATTTGGAGGATTTATTAACTTCCTCAGAGTAGCTCAAATACACCACACAGAAGAGCAATAACCTGCTGCAGAATGCTTTAGGGAAAAGTATTTTCGTGCGCTAGTTAAAGCTGGTGTACTGAAGTCATGGGAAGTTTTGCCATGGAGTATAACCGAGCCTGGATTTCAGCCAGCAAGGGGCAGTTTTCATATTCGTATCTTTGTCAGAATCCATGGCTCCTGGGTCCTGAGAGCATCTCGTGTCTTCCAGGTACCACCTAACAACACGAAGCCTCCAACAGGTCTCACTGAGCGATGGTCCCTCCACTCCCCACGGGGGAGAGAAAAGATCTCCTTAAAGCGGACTTTGTGGCGCTTGATTGATTTCCCTGATCTTGAGTTTCGTAGAGGAGAAAGAGCTGAGAGTGTGATTCACAGCGAGAAAGCAGGTTGGAAGGAAGAAAGGAAGAAATACAACTTGAGGGAGAGGTGGAGGCTCCTGGCTGAGCCCCGTCCATCCATCCATCCCCAGGCACAGGCCAAAAGTCCATCAGTCACAACAGTTTATTCACATCAAATGATTCCAGCTCCCAGCAGGAATGATGGGACCAGCACCAAGCAGAGGAGGTTTGAGTCATCTGAGCTTATCACACAGAGGTTCCAGAAAGTTCACGTTACAGAGCCCCAGCACATTTTACAGCTTACTTGAAGGAAAAGGGCTAAAACATCCAATATTTCTCCCACAGGCTGACAACCCAGTAAACACTCCAGCAGGATAGCCACGATCCTTAGAACAATGGAAACATTTTAGTTAGAAACTGTAGAAGTTACAAGGTGAAGATTTATGTGCTGTGGGGTAAATAAATATTCAGTTCCCATTAATGTTAATGGGAGTTAAGTGGCTAATTCCCCACACATTATGCAGAAGATTTACTTCTCTGTGTTTTATAGAATAAATGAATTTATAGTCTTCCTGGAGGTTAGACCTGAGAAAAACAAAGAGCTCAGAGTTTACTCCATTTTTATGAGGTCGTTTTTTCAGAGGAGGTTTATTCCCTGAACAGAAGGAAAGGTTAGAGGAGCACCAAGTTAAAGCAATCCCCTCCGTGGGATGCCAGGGAGATTTGTGGCAGGCACTGAATCCAAACTCGCAGACGGAGACACACGCAAAGATCCGTATAAAATGTCTTAATAACAGAAGCCGGAAATTCGTAACAATAATAAAGGCTGACATTTATACAGAGCCTTTCATCCACACGTCTCAGAGCTGGGGTTTGCATTCGAGGGCACTCACAAAAGTGTCTTGCAACACACGTGATTTCTCATGAGGAGTGCAAAACGCATCGAGCGTCACTGAGACCCGGCCAGCACCGGGACAGGCTCTGGATGCCCCAGGAGGGTGGGTACGCACCGTTCTGTTTTAAAGCTCAGAGTACTCGCACTAGTTTCAATTGATTTTTCCCAGGTTATAGTCAGGCAGGACCGTATGTACCCTGGCGCACTAACACCTCTGCCATCACTTAAAGCCGCTACGCCAGGCCTCCGTCTCTGCAAAAATCCTACAGAATTTACTCTTTTTCTTATGTTCCAGCCTCTAAGATGACCCCATAATTTTTTTGTTGCTGGTTAAAAAGCCATTCAAAGTCAGCTTTATCAACAAGTTAGAAGTCACACGGATCCTTTGCCCCAGATGCGGACAGTATGCCACGCTCTCTGCATCCAAGTGACCAAACATTCATTCCAAACAATCACATTTTTCTCCTCCTCTGTTAAGGCCCACCACGTTTTTGTGCTGAAACTGAGATTAGAGATTATGGTGAGACAACTGTGCATTTGTTTCCCCTTTGCCTGCTCTGAAAAAGAACAGCTTTGGAGAAAGGGAGAGAAAAATCCACGGCAGTGTTTTCAGCAGTGCGCAGCCATTTGCTCCAGATAAGCAGCAGCTCTTTTTCCTTATTCAAATGTTAAGCTTTCCCAGGCAAATAGTATTTTCCCCCTAACTGGTCATTTACTCATCCACAACTCCCTGCAAACCAGAGCTTTTCATTAGCAGGGTCACTCTCACATTTTCATTTTGGTCAGACATTTCTTTTTTATTGTGTATATTTGGATTTCTTTTTTATTTTTTTGGCAGTGAAACAGCCTCTCAAGCCCTTTGGCAGTAACACCATGCCCTCATCAGTCGTGAGCACCCAGCTCTCACAGATCACTACACGCTTATCGGGGGCAGCAGCTGCAGGACCAAGCGGAGGGGACACCAGTGCCTGGTGCCCAGGCTGCGTCCCCTCCTGCCCCAGCCACTGCCCAACCCTCCTGGTTATCCCCGGGCTTACCCACACATTGTAAAATGAAGTGGCACACACAAATTAAGGGATAGTCCAGGCATATTATGCTTGGCCTCTGCGCACACAGAGCATAAATTCAGCCGGAGGAGAGGCTGGGGTGCAGAGCTGGAGAGGAGACAACCCGCGGATGGGGACAGCAAGAGCCAGGCAGGCACCAGCCTTTTACTCCTCTCTTCTCTGCCCAATTTTGAGGCTGTAAGCACACAGAGGGGGGCAATGGCAGGCAGGGGCTGGCAGCATGACAGCAGGGGCTGGGAGGTCTCTGTGTCCCTGCTCAGGACAGGGGAGCTGCTGCTCTTTGGGGTTTTCAGTGCTCAGCAAGAGCATCCCGCGGTGGGGACCCCAAAAGAGGCTCCTGCTTTGTGTCAGGCTTCAGAGGGTCTGTCTCTCCCCATCGGCTGCCAAGGCCATGCAGGGAGAGCAGCCAGTCGACAGGGCCACCTAAAAGGTGTCTGCTATGAAGTGGTGCAAATGTTCCCCAAAGCTATAACTGACCAAGTCTGCGCTGGACATCCCACGAGTAGAGGGGATCCTGGAGGGAAGGAAGGCAGCAGAGAGAAGACGGGACTGGAATGTGATTCCCTTGCATATTTGAAATGTTATTTACTGTCTAGTAAACCCACTTTATAGCACCCTGCATTTTATTTTCAAACACTTCTATCGACACGCACTGTATATCAGTCATTATCTGATTATGGAAGCTTTCACAATGGTTTCCGGGCAGCTTTAAAAAGCTGCCAAAGAATTCAGTGTGACAGAGGCTTGAACTTTATTGCTGCTTTTCACAAAAAGGCTGAAGAACAAACAACAAATGAAAAAAAAATATGGATTTCAGTGACCTAGGTGAATGCAGTAGGCCCCAAACCATCAAAAAAAATGACCTTTTGGGGGTGATTCAGTTCAGATAACCTGCTCACAGCTTTCTGCCAAAGGATCAGGAGATCCATAGCTCCTATGGCTTTTTTATTAATTCTTGAAGAAGAGCAATAAATAAATGTCATGTCATTACTGAAAAAGCACCTATGAGAGACAGAACAAACATTAATTGTACTTAAAGTAGTCCAGCTAGATGGTACGTGCACATCCTAGAGAGATGATGGACAGGCAAAGAAAGAAATCTGTAGGATTAAAGAGAGAGCGGACACAAGGGGTTTGTTTTCGCTGGCCACAGGAGAATAGGATTGTGCCCGGACAGATTGTTCTTACATTCTCTGCTTCCCCCCGAGGACAATACCTTGTCTTTTTAAGCCATTTAGTTGTGTTGATAATTTTTATTCTTTACGCTAGGCTGTTAGCCAAGGCAAATGTTTGTGTTGTTTTAAAAACTTGAAGTGTATCACTGTGGGAAACTTAAAATATACAGATAACTTCAGAAAGCATTTTTGAAAAAATTTGTGATAATATCCCATGTTATTCCACTTTCCTTCTATTAGTTTTACATGTAGCAGCGCTCAGTGCCGTCACCGGCTGTTTTTCTGTCCTCCTCCCTTCCCGTTCCAGATACATGGAAATACCGATACGATGCCAGTTGAACCGAGCCATCAACAAATCTGTAGCCACAAAAGTTATGGAAGAAATTGAGAGGCTAAAATAAAACATTGCATTTATCTTTGAAAGAATGTGCAAAAGAGGCAGCTGAAATGAGACAAACACTCTGAAGTGCCAGTATATTAAATATTATCACTAAAGAGGGCTCCAAACAGTTACAGAAGGACGGGCAAAGTTTAATTGACAGTGTCAGAACTAACGAAGGCGCAGGCTCTGAGCCCACGCAGGGAACGTGTCTCCGCCGAGCGCTGCCCCCCGACCACGGGGCTGCCCCACGCGGGCACCGCGGCGCGAGGCTGAGGCTCAACAGGCCAAGGAGCGGGGGCAGGAGGGTGTCGGGGCTCCCCTTGCCCGGGCAAAAGTGAATGGGGGGGTGTCTGTCGTCCCCATGTGTGGTGGTGTTGATACCCCAGAGGGACGGGATGTCATCCAGAGGGACCTGGATCAGCTGGAGGGGTGGGCCCAGATGAACCTCATGAGGTTCAACAAGAGCAAGTGCAGGTTTTGCAGCTGGGCTGGAACAACCCTCGCCGTCAGTACAGACTGGGGGAAGAGGTGCTGGAAAATAGCACTGAAGAAAGGGACTTGGGAGTGCTGATGGGCAAGAGGCTGGACATGAGCAGGCAGTGAGCACTTGCAGCCCAGGAGGCCAGTCCCATCCTGGGCTGCATCAGAAGAAGTGTCACCAGCAGATCCAGAGAGGGGATTCTGCCGCTTTGCTCTGCTCTGGTGAGACCCCACCTGGAGCACTGGGTGCAGGGCTGGAGCCCTCAGGAGAGGAAGGACATGGACCTGATGGAGCGGGTCCAGAGGAGGGACACCAAGATGATCAGGGGATTGGAGCCCCTCTGCTGGGAGGACAGGCTGAGGGAGCTGGGGNTGCCCAGGGAGGTGGTTGAGGCCCCTTCCCTGGAGATATTCCAGGTGAGGCTGGATGAGGCCCTGGGCAACCTGGTTGGGGGTGTCCCTGCGACCTCGGGGGGGTGGGACTGGATGGCCTCTGGAGGTCCCTCCTGGCCTGGAGGATTCTGTGATTCTGTGATTCCCTTCCCTGGCTGGGACCCACGGTGCCAGCCCCGGGGATGCCCCTCGCTGTGGAAGGGGGTGTGAGCCGAGGGTCCACCTGCTCTGCAGAACCGGCGCCTCCCCGTCCCCTCTACCCGCAGTGCAGGCACTTGGCTTCAGCGAGGAGGTCAGGCACCAGCCGTCAGCCCCATCCCCAATTTCTGCCTCTTTTCTCCAGGGAGAGGCCTCAGCTGCCTCCCTGGGTGGTTTTCGGGGCCAGGGCATCGCTGTGTGTTTAGAAGAGCCAGAGCTGTCCCTGTCCCGCCCGGGGGCTGGTGTGTACAAACACAGGTGACAGTCACCGGACAGTGACGGTGTCCCCCCGGAGCGAAGAGGGGTCCTGGCACACGCCGCGACCGGCACCGCGCTCGTCCCGTCAGTCACCCCAGCCCCGGAGCCGCCTCCGTCTCCACAGGTCCCCACAGGTTTGTTGTTTTAGGAGCAGATGACATGAAAGCGGTGGGGAGTTGTGTAACGTAGCTTTAATAAGCATGTGCTTTCTATTTGTCACTGCTTAAACTGTGCTTTTGTACAGGCGGCCCAGGAGTCCCAACGAAATCTGCAAAGCATTAGCGGCAGCAGGGACGGAGGGGCCGGGGCGCTCCCCGGGCGAGCGTCTGGCCAGGGAAGAAGTCGTTTGATGGAACTGAAGGAAATAGCAACCGGGGTTGTAGTGAGAAGTCTCTTCCTCCAGTTAATGTATTTTCTTAAACAAAGAGCAGGAAGCCATAGGAGAGAGCACCTCTGTGCTCCGCCGGCACCCAGCGCCCGGCGTCCCTGGGGCGAGCACAGGCCCCTTTGACGGGGGGCACGTCGGGACCCCCCCGCGCGCAGACGCGGCCCCGGCGCTGCTCCATTCACCCCGCCTGGTCCCGCTCCAGGGATGCCTTTCTCTTCCGCTCACCCCTTAAATAGATGATCTGTTGGTGGAATAAAAAGAGAAATGTCAGGTTTTCCTCCTCGTCGCTGAGTTCCCTCCCTCCAGCTCTCTCGCTGGCTGTAACCCTTCTTAGAGCGTCTGTTTTTCAGCAATAACCATTCCCTTCCCGAGGTCACACACACTGTCTAAGTGCCAGCAACCAGAAACTTTAAATAAAGTGTTACTGAAGTAACTGGACAAATATCTTTTTCACAATAATCTGCTCACTGTCTTTCATGTGTTTGCTAATGAGCTTTACCTCCTGTGGAAATTCAATGGGCTCTCACTGCACAATTTTCCAGCATTTGAAAAATGTATCAGTTTTTCTGGAAAGGGAGCTGGTGTTTGTTTTTCTGTGGTGAATTTTGTTTTTATTGCTCTAACTGCAGCTTCAGAAAATTAAATATCTGTCAAAACAAATCAGGAGTAGGAATGCTCAAAACTTACATTTTTGGCACCATTCTGCAACATCAAATGTTCATCGTCTCCATTTTTTGAAATGCTGAGCATGGTTAAAATGAACCTCAAGATCAAAAATCAGTAGATGTCCCATTAATTATGTTCCAGCGTGTAAGCTTCCAAATGGAACTGGAGGCCATACAGATTTTTCTGGTGCCAAAGCCCGAGGGTTTCTCTTGCTGCTTTAGTCGCTCCCAACACATTCCATCCCCACAGCTCACAAACACCGGAGCAGACTCGAGAAATCCCAGTTTTCCAATCGCGTGCCACCAACCCCATTAATCACATTACTAATGCGAGTACGAGCAGTGTTTACCGCGGGGAGGGATGAGACCGGCTGCTGTGGGGTTACTTGGGCACACGGCATCGGCGTGAGAAACACTCGTGGGTCCCAGCAAACGCCCGGCGCAGCCGACCGGGGCGTCACAGCTCGCGAGCTGCTGGTAAAAGCGAGGAAGCGAACACACAATGCAGTTTGTCTTTGCAAATGAACCTACATCAGCTTCTAATTAGGCGAAGGCAAGTGGGTGTGTGTGATGAGTCGGTCTGGGGCACATGTTCTGGGATGCAGCCTCCAGCACAGCCCCGCCGTCTGGGAGGAGGATGGCGGGGATGAAGGCTGGGGCTACAACAGACACGCTGTCTCGGGTAATGCCAGTGTTTTCAGCATAGGAAGTCTTCACCTCATTAGTGAAGGAAGGCTCAAGAAGGGAAGTTATAAACTGAATAGTATCATCATGGTACTAGGGTTCAGATGCTGATAATGCTCAAAATTGATCATGTTTAGGATATTGCTTATTAACAGTGAAAGTAATTTCGCATTGGGATCTTATCAGAATAATAATAACATTGTGTTATGACTGCCACCAGACAGCACGGACAAATCTTAACATGCAAGGCTGAGCCCAGGACTGAGCAGGTGGCTGCTGAGAAATGTGGATAAATACTTCTCCAAACAAAAAATAAATAATAGAAAACACAGGGCAGGCTACCACATTTATATTTTCCATATGGAACTGCAGAATCACAAAGTCAAGAGATTAATAAGGGGAAAAATACTCCATGTCAGCACTAGTGAAAGTTTCAGAGGCCAAAATACTCTGGAGTCTGAGTTCAGCCATGAGAATATTCCCTCAGTGAAGAACCATGATTCTCTGGTAATAAAATAATGGGAAGAATAATGCATTGCACTTGCACAGCACTGCATGGGAAGTGGCAAATAAGGACAGTGGTTGCATCTATGGAAAAATAAACTCCAGGCTGGGCTGAAAGCCAGCTCTGCTGTTCACCTACACATCCTTGCTGCTGCAGCCACCAAGTCAGTGCTGGGGAGAGTCATCTGGAAGGGGAGAATCGGATGTGCTCAGCCCAGAGCCCCGTGCCTGGCACTGCAGTTCCCCTTTGCTGGTGCCATGTCACCAGCATCGGCCAGACAAGACCTCTGGAAATCCTTCCCTGAGGGCCACAGTGTCAGCTGCCTGCCAGGGCAGGTGGGATTCCTGGGCATTTCGGGCTGAACCCAACCTGCATGCAATAATGAGCGTAAGGCTCTGGGGCCATCCCAGCCTTCAGCACAACCCCAGACCGGCTAAACCCTGAGGTGGCCACAGAGACCACCTCTGCATAGATGTACAGGATGGATCACTCTGGCCAGTCTCTGTTCTTGAGCAGCACAAGAGAAGGGAGCAGATGATGTAGGGGGTTGCACATCACTGTTCCTCAACACTATATGCCAAAGGCTGGGACACGGTGAAAGAGGGGTGGCCAAGAGAGGTTCTGCTGGCCATGCCTCTCCTCCAGCTGAGTGGCCACTTACCCCGAGGGGGCTCAGTCCCACCAGAGGTCAAATAGCAGTCCTGAAAAATCAAGAGTGGCTACTTACTGCTTCCCCTCCACTTTGCAGGGCACTGAGCAAATGTTGGGGCTGATGGAATATGTTTAATCTAAGGAGAAGTACCTTTAGTGGTTTGTGGCATCATGTTTTTTTTCAAGTTCCATTGGCAAGATTTTGTGTACCTTTAGATGGTGGTTTATCATGATTTTTAAGTGTTAACATAAATTCTGTTGTTCATCAAGGTACCGGCACTGATCTGATTTCATTAATTCCTACTTTTTCTCCTGTAATTTTATTAATTTTCATCAGTATATAATTAGATTTTTAAGAGCCATAATTAAATTCCTAGCATTTGAAATAGTCTTCAGAGAGTCACCCTGTAAATGTGACCGGCTTCATGCCCTTTTTTCCCGTTATAAGGAGTGCTGTAAGATCTTTTGTTTTATTCATGAAATGTCATGCTGTCTGATAGCACAGCACTACATCACGTAACACAGCCAGCTCTGTAGCAGTAAATCCCTTTATGTTTCTACATCGTACTGCAATTTGCAATATTAATGTCGGAAGTAACATACAGTGACAACTGAAACTTTCAAAAGAACATGCAATTTCCATTGCAGACACCCACTATCATTTCCAGTAATGGGATCCGGTCTGAGTGTATGTTTCTCCCAGACTATTACAGCACGACTGCTAAAGCACGGGTGGTACCTGTGAAACCACGAAGAGGCGGGTAACCTTCTGTGAATAGTAAAACATTTCCAAGAACTTTGGATTTTCCAATTCAAATCTTAGTTTCTTCTTATTCCCCCAAAATATATAGTAATAACAACAACAATAATTATAATGATTGTAATAGTAACAGCCAATGGCAGGGTAACTGTGGACCAGTAACACCTCATGCACAATCACATTTCTGGCAGAGCAATTCATCCCACCAATCCTGCCTAGAAAGACAAGAATTTGTTGACTAAACCATGGATGGTTTTGGTTTTATGTCTGTAAAATCTCAAAGGGTTTCTCGCTTCTTTCTGTGCCACCAGGTTTGCCCAACCATTGCCCCCTTCCCACCAGTGACCATCCCACCCTATGTGTGGTGGGGATTTCTGAATCTGTCACCACAAAGCCCTTTGTGAGGGCAGGGACTGGGGGTGGGCAGCAGAGAGCCATCCAGGGCAGGGACAGGGGGCAGGGGACAAGGGGCAGGGGGCAGGGGACAGGGCACAGGGCACAGGGCAGCTCTGCCCTGCCCAGGGCTCCTCTGCTGGAGAACCCTCCATCACCGCACGGGCAGCACCTCAGCTGCTTTCTGCTGCCTCAGCAGAGAAAGAAACCTACTACCTGCACCAAAGTCCAAGGGTTTAGCCCATAAATCTCAGGGCTTTGATTAATTCCTTTCCTTTTATTTCTTTTTCCTTCCCAGATGTTAACATTTTCCAAGCAGTTATACCTTGGTGAAGTGCAAAGAAAATAGAAACCATGTCTGAAATTACACAAAGGATAAAGTAGAATAGCATGCGCTGGTTTAATGTGGCAATCAAGATTAGATAAGGAGCACATGCCCAGTGCTGGATCTGAGAAATTAGCAGGAACACAGAAGACATTTTTAGCATGTGTTTCTGATATACAGTCACTTTCACTCTGGGTGGAAATATGTTGTGCTCTAATTCTGGTGTTTTCTTCCCTGATCCGCCGGGTAAAAGCATATTGAAAGAGGCAGGATAATACCATTTCACTGACGGTACAATTTTCTTCTTGCTAGAAACAGATTTATTGTGCCTTCGCAGTCAAAACTGATAGCATCCAGCGTACTCCCATTTACCTCTCACTGCCTCTGTCATCTGACATTTTTGTATAAACAGATAATGATTTAAGATTTCAGCAGAAATGAAATCATTTTGCCTGGTAGAGGATGGAAGCTTTGAGGCTATGCAATCTTGATTACACCAATTCAACATGAAAATACACCATACATCTAACATTTGCTTCCTTTTTTCCCCAGAACTTAACAATTCAAGATCACAGTTGCTTTCATCATCCATCATCATGATAATGGTGAGGATCAAAAGATTAGCCGTGGTTAAGCTATTTACTTGGGAAAGGAAGTTTGACATGGAAGTACTATAATAAAAATTGGGAACTCGGAAGTGAAGGCTTTCATGTTACAGTCTGTTCGCTGAAATATGGCAGTTAGTGAAAGCTGGAGTCTGAGTAAGGACCATCCAAGTAAGCAGTTTTCACTGGGAATGTTGTGGTTTTGCCAGTCAAACCAAGATGAGAAAGGGTTCATTCCCACTCCCCGGGGGCTGCAGAATGATGGAGGTCTTTTGTAACAGGGTCCAAGAGCCTCATGTTGTTGCTGTGGGTCCATCAGCCAGGGACAGCTCTGTCCTCCCGACTCAGCTGCCGGAGGAGCCCCAACCTCCCTCCGTGGGAGTCTGCCAAGACAAGATGTCTATTTTAGGGACTTGAGTTAAAGCTAAACAGGAGAGAATACTCCTACAGATACAGCAAATTCTTTTGCAAAGAGCGTCTGAACAACTGGACCATTTCTGCATCGTTTCCCCTTACACATCGCCTCGGTCCGAGTGCATATAAAGACATAGGTTGGACACCTATGGCAGCGGCACAGCAGCGAACCACCGCTCCTCAACCCCACGGCGCTGCTCTTGGACACAGCTCGCTCTAAATCCCAGGTTTGTGTCTGCACTATTCTTTAGGTGAGAAAAAAATGACTCCTGTAGTGCACAGGCCGCCCCGGCGCAGTCACTGGCCTCGGGTGTGGGATGCTCACCTGAGGCCGTTTCCCACCTACCCGAACCCCAGGGCTAGAAAACACCACTCTGTCCCTCACCCTTCCCACTAAAGAGATTCACAACGCGTTTTTTATAAGGTTGTGTACTCCCACACAGGGAGGGACAACAGAGTGCTGCTCTTGTGCCTGTGCATCCTGGAAAAGAAATTCCTTTGTCAAAGCAGCCCCACAAATTATAGCCTAATGCATAAAAAAAGAGATCTAGATGCCAACTCAGATGTAGATGTGAACACGCTGCCATCAAAGACTCTGGAACTAAAGATAATTACGCTCTACTGCAACCATCCTTGCTGCTTTAAAAATACACCAGGCTGGTTAGAACCATCTCACTGAAAGCACTTCCAAAGCAAAAATGGGAGTTGGATCAAATACAATTTTTTGGAAAACGCTGTATTTTAACTGGTAAAACATACATATTAGACATTTCCAGGCACAATTTGGATTTTTGCATTAATTGCATTTTCACTTGAAACAGAGGTAAGGTTGACATTTTGTTACGTTTAGAAATCTCTCACCAAAAATTTCAAATGAAAAAATTGTAAGCAGAAAACATCCAGCTAAAACATCTTAAAAAAAAAAAGGTGTAAAAAATAATAATAAAAAAAGATAAAAAGCATAACTGAAGAAAAGTAAGCTTCTAAATGTATAAAAATAACTTTAGCTTTTATTTATAAAATCACAGGTTTTAAACAGACACCAGCCCAGCCTTTGAACACGTGAGCCCAACACACTGTCACCAGAATGACCGTAACCCCAGTCGCTGCCGGACCCGACTGGTGAGACACTGGTGTCCGAGGCGCTAATGCCTTGACACGTGAGCTAAGAAAATGATTGATATCATCTGCAGTTCATGTGTCTCCTGAATTAGACAGATGAAAACCAAAATCCCTTATTACCCAAAGCACAAAATTAGTGGGATAAATTTAGAAACTCTTTTCGGATTTTCAGTATTCCTATGGCATTAATCCCTCTCTGCTTCTCCCATTATTACCATATAATTTAAGAGGCCTGTAGCCAGAAGAACTGTCACAAACAGAATCCGCTGGTAACTAATACAAATAATTTATTTCAGTTCTGAGACTAATCAATATATGGCCTAATTTTCCAGCTGTATTTTCTTCTGTGGGTAGAAAATGCACAGAATTTCAATGGCCATTTCAGAATCCTTTTTAAAAATTGAACACTAGAGATCATATTTTCCAAACCTGCCCACTCTGTCTCTTCTAATTAACAATGTGGTGCACTAAAATAGATTGCCGTGTATTTTGCAAAGTGTTGCTTGAAATTTGACTTGTGTGGCTGCCATTGGCTTCCATAGCTGTTGCCATGAAAACTCCAAATCATTATAAAGAAAATAACTGTCTGTACGGGGGGATAGCGGCCGGCGTGGGTTCTGGGGCCGTCTCACCCGCAGCCCCGAGCCCAGCAGCAAAATTAGTACCTTTGGAATCTATTTAGCAGAACGGAGAGCAATGAGTCGTTTTGCAGGAGAAGTCAAAAACCCCTCAGCTGAGACCAGTTTTTGACGGCAGTGCCTGACGTGCCCTGTCCCTGCTGAGTGGCCCCTGAGCGTGGGCCAGTGGCCCGCAGGAGCTGGCAGCTCCCACGAGAGCAACACGTGGCAGCAGTTCTGCTTAAAGCCGTCCAGCTGCAGAAACTTGGCCGGGGCTCAGCTCCACAGGCACTGGCTCGGTTGTCCCTCTGGATAGCGGGGTTTTGCATGCTGTGACATTTCCAGTGATGGATGATGTACCCAAACGTGGTGTCCATGTAATAAATGCACAGGAGCGAGTAAGCACATTGCATTCTCAAACAAAAATCATGCCTAGGAGAAGGAGAAGTCAACAAACACATCAGGAAAGTGAAGGGTCAGGGAAGGGAGCTTCTCTCACTAACCCTTTAACTTCTGAGGAGATGAAAAGAGTAGTCACTTAGTCTAAAGGTCTCCATTGCCTCCTTCCTTCCCATCCACACCAGCATCTAACAGCACTGTAGGCAGGGACTTCTGATATTGAGAGACATTTTATATCTTAGTGTAAGATGAGATAAAACTGCCATTTGGATCCCATTGCTGGGGAATCCTGGTGGCCGCCTTGGCTTGGGCTACAAGGCAAAGCTTCTTGTACAGCCCATACCACTTCTTTTCAGATCTGAAAGCCCTCAGGGCCTCAGCATGGTGAGTTTTCTCTGTCTCTGAAACAATCTGCCATATTTACTTCACCGGTGAATATCTTTCTGATAATGTTTCCTCCTGCAGGTCACAAGGAGAAGCCTGGCTTTCCACAGTGCTCCAGAATTCCTAGTCCCTGCAGACCACCTATCCTTTTCTTCTTCTTTTCCATGGCTTGTTAGGCAGGGGCAAATTCTTCCCCTTCTCTCCATCAGTGCACGATCTTCTTCTCCCTCATCCTGCTGGCTGAGGCAGGAGCGGAGCAGGGACCGCTGCGTGTGGCACGGGGACAGCCCCGGACGCTCCCTCCAGCCATCGGGTGGTCCAGGAGCCATGATTTGAGAAACACAGAGAGGGAGAAACAGGCTTTCTCTGTTCTAGTCCAACACCATTTGGTGTTTTCTCTTACAGGCTGTTCTCTCCACCTCACTGCACAGAGAAAACACCCCAGAGTATCCTGTTCAGAGCCACTTCCTTACCCTACATCCCAGTGGATGCAGCTTCTGAAAGGAAGCAGAGTCGGCAAGGATGGAGTGCTTTTGGGAATCATTCCCAGCATATGGAGACTGCATTCTGCAGCAAGACAGGGCAGTTCCCTCAGCAAGTGGAAAATGGGCTTCACCTCCCTGTGGTCTCCCTGTGGTTTGCTTCCCTTGCGATATTATTTTTGAGCAGCAGGCAGGAGCTCCGTGTTTCTTGTTCTGTTTAGTAAATCCAATAACCAAACCTGGCCCACTCCTGGGTGGTCCTCGCGGAATACCAGAAAACCACGCCAAGGCCATGTGATATAATAATCATAAGAAATACAGGGATTGCTTTGACAGATACCTCAAAATCAGTTTTTCGAGAAATGGGATGTTTCAACCTATGTGTTCGTTCCATTTGGGTGGTTTTTTCCCCTATTCCTTTTACTTATTCAGTGCCTTTGTTTTTCATTCCGGTAAGCCAAAATTACCAGCCTGGAAAAGGAAGGTCACTGATGCATGATGCTTGACTTGGTCTTAGGCTGGGAGAGACGCTACTTTACACAAAATGCCTTCCAGGTTAAAGAATTCCGATGTGAATTGCTAGGCAGAGCGACTGCTTTCATGACCAAGAATAAGAAAGAGAGATGTGAAGAGCCAGGCATTAAAGCCCAAAGGTAAGCAGGGTTTCCTTTTATTTTCCTGCACAATTTGTGGCCGCAGTTCATGCCCAAAGACTGCTCTGGGAGCCCATCCCCGCTCCATCCCTGCCCTTGTTCCATCCCCATCCCCGCTCTGTCCCCATCCCCACCAGCCCCCTTGCCCTCCTGCCCCTGGAAAGTCCGGTGGGATGTGCCAGCCCTGGGTGGGGACGAGGGGTGAGGTGGGCTGGTGGGACAGAAATGCCCCCTCCGGACTCCAGCAGGTGTGGGAGCACGGGTTTAGGAGAAGCTGCTCCTAAACCCGCTCGGCTTCTGCTCCCTCGTGGGAGCGGGGCCACTGCGGTGGTCAGACAGCTCGTACCCCGCACAGCCGGGATGTCCCTGAGCCTGCCTGGCTCACAGGGAAAACAAACATTATATTTCATCACCGGCTCTCTCCTTCCCAGCTACCAACTATCCATGACGCCAGACTTCACTAGCGTTTTTCCATTCACAGTTTTTTACAGCTGCGTTGTATAAACGCACAGTCATTTCTGGAGAGGACAGGGACTCTTCAGTTCAAGAGTCCAGGCTGGCCAGAGACGCTGGAGTAAAGTCCTGTTCTGATGGCAATCACATTAGTAGTCATTTGGACCATAAGAAGGCTCTTCCTTCTTAAGCGCCTGATCCAAATCACACGGCAGATGAACTTTTTTCCTCAGTTGCCTGCGCAGCAGTGGCTAATTGGGCATCCACACTCTTATTTGTCACTCCCCTCATCTAATTATTTGCCATAGGACTAAGAAGACTGGTTAAATTCATGCTCACATTATCATTAATCATTCTTGTGATCAACACAGGCCCTAATTCAAGTATTGTAATTTTACACAGCAAAGGTCGCCAAGAATGCAACAGAAGAGAGTTCCATAACCAGAGACTGGCAGATGCAGACGCACGGCGACACGGCCACGGCAGCACCCTCTCACTGAGTTTCCTCTTCCTTCACTCCCAGCTGCTGCAATTCCTGTGGAGTCTGTCTGGAGACCCCGGGATCCCATGAGGGGAACAGCTGGTGCCGGGAAGAAGGAGTGCGTGTCAAAGGGGTGCAGGTTGTTCCTCTCCCAGTACGGATGCACGCCTGGATGGATGGCCGTTGCGCTCCCGGACGCCTTGCTGTTCCCTCGGCCTCGGCTAAGCTGCACCTACAGAGATGCTCGGGGTTAACCAGGCGCCCCCAGCCCTCCCGAACCCTGAGTCCTGCTGCAACCTGGCACTTCACAGTCCTGCCAGCTTTTCTTCACTCTGTTACTTTCTCACGGAGCTGCCTCTGCTCTCCCAGCACATAAATAAGGTAAAAAAGACTGTTCCCTTTGTATCCAACTAGTGGGGGAAAACGGCGCTGTGGTTAATGGACCAGGTGGGGACTCAGGAGATGGGAGTTCAGTTCCCAGCGCTGCCACACGCCTCCTGTGCAGCCTTCACTTCCCACAGCCTTGTCACCTTCCCGTGAGCCAAAAGGAGAGGGACAGAGCGAGCGGGACTTCAAACAGCGAGCCCGGGGTGCCAAAACCGCCAGCGCCCAAGCTGGCACCAGTGACACCAGGGTACGCTGCCACACACGGCTTCCTTCCTTCTCAGTGCCACCTCGCCCTCCCTCCAGCGCAGCACTTGTGACGGCGGGGACTCCGTGTCTGGTCCCTCGCACGGCATCGGACTGAGAGGCCGGGGCCCAGGGAAGCCGAGGACAAGCTGCGACGAAGAGGGCATCACCACAAAGACAGAGAAAGGTTTGTATAACTGCACAGGCAAAAGGTCAAATCCTTTATTAAAAGAATCTGAAAACAATTAAAGCAGCCATGAATATGGCGGTATGAATGTGGCCATTAATATTGAGGGGAGTGGAGGAAGGAAGACAGAGAGATGAAAGCTGAACACCTTTTGAACCTCAGCCAAAGCTTTATCAACCATATAACTAAGAGAACATATCCTGCTCAGCGAGACACGTATTCACCCTGTTTCATTACATTCTGTTCTGTCCTCAGTCATGATGGATCCTGCTGAGACTCGTGTTTAACAGCTCCTTCCTGCAGTGGCTCAAGCAACAACAAGAAAAAAAATATTGTGAAAGTCACACCCCATTGAAATTGCAACCTAAAGGGACCTGGCGAGCGCAGTAATTACCAGAGTGACTGTGAACATCGGGGCCACACTTGGCTCAGAGCCTGCTGTACACGTTGAAATTAAAAAGGACTTTAAGCAGATGCAAGAAAAGTGGAAATTAGGGACCAAAGTGTACGCACAAGAGCGATCCATCATTCCTGATAAGGAGCCATTAGGCTGGACTGTGATGGGAACAGAACCCGGGGAAGCTGCCCTTTCTAAGCTTACAAATGCAGAGTAATCCCCAACTGTTTTCAGATAATGGAAAACTGCATTAACCTTGCAGTGCTTCCCTGGTGACTGCCACATTCTCCCCCTCACAAGCCTCTCTGCTAATTTTTTTGCACCCGCTGATTCCTCCAGGTTCTCATTTCCACCCTGTGGGGCCCAGGCAGAATATCCTGGTACGCCAGATCAGGATCCAGCCCCCTCTTATTTCCAGCCAGCACAAGATTTCTGGCTTGTTTTAGCCATCAGGGTAGCCTTGACATGCTTTGACTCGCCTGCACCAAAAATGTAAACAGCAGCCCTAAGTACAACAATTAACATTGTGTGCTGCAGATGTTTGTTTCCCTTGAAGGAATCTGAGTGGGGAAAGGCAGGGCGGGCGGCGAGCGGGGGCTAATGCAGTCTGGGGCAAACTTCCCAACTGCAGTTTTATAAACAGCTCGGGCTGCTCCCCCTTCCCCGGCTGATGTCACCCCCAAGCCCGCGGCCGCGGCGCTGCCATCGCTCAGCCCCGACGGCTGCTCCCTCCCATCGCGGGCACGAGGTGCGCGACGGCGGCCGGGGCCTTGGAGCGCTTCAGCTCCACGTGAGGGGAAGCCAATGAGCTCCGGATTCCCGGGATTTTTCATACAAATTATCTCGCCCGAGTCTGCAGATAATGCCGTCTAACAGTCGTAGGTTATAATTTCCAAACAGCAAGATAACCTTCATCATCAAGCAAAGGCAAAAATGCCATTAGCAGATAGAGAGGTGATTTAACTCAACCTAGCCATTTGCTCACAAGTCTGAATTCATGTCATCAGCTGTGATGAAATGGGTGTTTTCTTAGATAGATATGGGCGACTAACACAGCGCAGAACTCGGCAATCTTCAAAGGGCCCTGAGTTTTAAATTCTCTGGCTAAAGTCAAACATTTGTCTTTCTTATCACTTTCACTCAAAGGATGTGTTTTTGCAATATTACATCAGTTTCATTTGCCAACAGAAGAGGCCAAAAGGTGACGTCCAAGAGATGAACACTGCCTTCACTCACACCACGGTGACCCATGGGCTGGACTGCAGTTACTCGGGTTCCCAGAGAAGGACTTGACAGCGGGACCATCACACCCTGAAGGAACGTTGCTGATATCACCACTGCCAGAGCTCCGTACATCCAGCACTCTCCAGCCGAGACGTTTCAGCTCCGGAGGTGATCCAACAGCAGTAGGGCACTCGCCTGCCTTCCCCACCCGAAGAGCGTTACGTTAGGGTAACACTAAATGCAGAGTTATTCTGGGACTAAACCTATTTGTCTCAGTTATACCCTTCACAGCACGAGAGCTGGAGGCTTTGGGGACAGGACATGTTCTTTAACAGGTCAAACGGCAGCACCTTGGGGCTCTCGTGCCCTCCTTTAAACCGTCTCTGAGCCACTCCTGAATGATTCCTCGCGGTGCTGCTCTCATCCCTCAACAGCCCTCGTAAGGCAAACGCCATCTGTGTTGGAAGCAGATGCCTTGTGAAAAAGCCTCTGCCTGTTTTGCAGCGTGGCAGGGTCACCCCTCCTGCAGCCCCAAGGTTTTAGGTTTAGTGGGGTCCCACAGTCAGAAATTGGCCGCTCAGATACTCATCGAGAAACCTCTGCCCAGGTCTGATGTGATTCCCCAGGACAGAGCAGCACCTCCAGCGCCAGGCAGAACGCTAGAGCTCCTCTCATCATTCAGACACAGCCAGGTGGTTCCCCTGCAGAAGGTTGTTACTATTAAACAGCAAATGCTGCTGCATCACTTTTACTTTCCTGCAGCCTCACACGGGGCTCACAGCGAGAGCAGGTGAAGTGAGAGCAGAGTGATGGTGGGCACCGGGCTCCTTCAGGCGCAGGGAAGGCTGAAGGCGACTGACTGGTTTATGCAACACAAAATACCAGTCCTGAGCTGGTCGTCTGCCGCTTTTCTACCCAGACAAACACGCCGCTGCTCTGTGCTTGCAGTTTTCCACAATGCCATGAACTCTGCAGGTGACAGCCTGGGCGAGGGAACAGAGCCAGCTCTGCACACTCTGATCGGGTTTCGATACATAATTGTGACAGATGTGGATATCTTTCAAAGCCGTTTGTGTACTGGAGCATTTGAAATGTTTCTTACCTGAGGCTACCTGCCAATAACTACGACTATTCTTTGCAGATGCAAACACCTTCAAAATGAAGGCAAAGTTCCAACTGAGCCTGATGTTCAAGTTCCAGCTCCAGCTTTAAAATATGTGAAGAATTCAAACAACCTTCTCCTGCATCTTCTTGAAGAAGGATGAGTTGTTTTTTGTGCCCATAGTTCCTGGCCAGTTGTGTCAAGCTTTTTGCTATACCCAGCCAAAGACTCAAAGCCAGATGCATCCCTGTGTTAGTGAGGTCGGGTCATGTCAGGGATGTTAAAGAGAGCAACGCTCCTTGCAGCACAAGCAGTCACTTTCATGGCTTGAGGCAGATGGGCCAGCTGGGGACACCAGGCAAGGATGACCAGAAAGTTTCTGCTGCAATTCCAGTCTCTGCACTCCCTGTCTCCAAAGAGCTTCCAAAGGCAGCTTGAATTCCTCACCCTTTTTCTTCTGGCACCAGCTGCCACCACCCCCAGGGAGGGCAGCCCCCCGTTGGCAGGGGCAGAGGAGCGCGGCTGTGACGCCGACTGACACACGCCGGGAGAGGCTGCGGGGCGGTATCAGCCCGACACACTAACCATAGACTCGCTGAAACATTATCAAACATGAAGGACTAATTAGGTGTGCCGGGCCATTAGCCATCCCTGAACACTGACTGATGGAAAACATAATTAATGGCAGCTTTCATAAACAGACTCCAGAATGAAGAATTAAATTAAAAGGAAAACAGCTGTTGCTAATGGAAATAGGGACCATTTCTTGATTAAAATATCTGCCTGTCTTTCCGTGGGAGTCTTTCCAGAATGGTGGGATGGCAGAGTGTAACGAGATCTGGGAGCAGGGAATCTGCAAAGCTTCCGGCTGCAGAAAACACAACTTCTCTGGCTTTTGAGCCACAAAGTTTTCCTTTTGCAGACTGGAGTTGGGGAAAGAAACAATTGCCTTGTTCATCTCACCTCCAGCCTGAACAGCTTTATAAACCTTGGAGATCAACCCTGACATGAAAGAATCCAGTTCAGCTCTAACATAAGGTAATATTTCATATTGCATGAGCCCACAGACACGGGAGGGTCTGGATTTCAAAAGCTGCTCACCAAGGCCCCGTGTACTCGCACAGAGCTCTGAATCCAGACCACAACATCTCTGCAAATCTCACTTAAGCACATCTATTGATTCTGACACCGAACTGCAGCAGCGAATGCTCGGCTGAGAGCATCTGTCAGAGGGAGACTTCCACCCAGAGAGAGCCACTGCGGACTCAATAAACGTTTGCTGACAAATGAAAGGGTCTGAAGGACAGAAAATGTCAGAATCAAGATTTTTTTTCAGGTCATGAGGCCTTTCCTTCATGCTATGATGACTCTGATCCTCTCTGACAAGTCCTGCAGGAGGGTCCTGCAGTGTGGAAGAGTTAACATCCAGATCTTCACAGACACCGAGCAACACGGCTTCGGCTGCCTCCTACCAGCTGCTGCGGGACAGGAGTCACACACCTGTGGGGTGGAAGTCTTCTTTCAGAGTCCCTGGAGTCATTTAGCTTTACCTTTACTTCATTCAGCATAACAATTGTCCCTGTGCCCCCAGGTGCCATTGGGACCTGTGTGTCCCGGTGTTTTTCAGTGTCTCCTCTCCAAGGCTCCCAGATGCTCGGGGCTGTCTTCCTAAAATGTCCTGAACGGGGGTTTGATTCTCTGGGAGGAAGAAAGCTATTCCGGTCCTTCAGACAAGGTAACTCACCCTGGTCTGCAGCTGTGGCAGCCCTGGTGGCTGTCCGAGAGCGGCGAGCCCTGCTCCGGGCGCCCACCGGGGTGAGTGCTGCGATTCACTCCCACCTCCCTTGCCAGCCCCGCTTTTTCTCTGCCTGCAGAGTCTAAAAGGGAATTCCCTCAAATAAATACAAAAGCACTTGATGTTCATCTAATGGCATTTCAGGGAAAGGGAGCATGAAACCACACAAGCTATTCATCTCCATAAAACGGTTTTATCAGGGGCCCAGAACACAATTCCTTAGCCCGAGGAGGCCTGATCTTCCTTGTGAGATGTAAATGCGTGACATTATGTGCAGAGTGGGTGCTGCTTAAGAACCCAGACAGACACAGAATAGGCATGTGGGAATGATCAGCATAAAATATTTCCTTTTAATGATGTGCACACTTCTGCTCCTCTGAGGGAGAGCAATGCGTGCACTGAATACTGGTCCTGCTGGTGGTACCGAGGTCTTGATCTGCTGGTGAGGGCTCCGGCTGCAGGCGTCGTTTGTATCACTGCCTCAGCCAAAGGATTCCTCTCCATCGCTGATGATCACCCAGCCTCCCTCTCCCACCTGCAAAGTCCACGTCCCCGGTTCACCAGGGGCAAGGAGCTGAGCTGGGAAACCTGGCTCCGGAGCCCCCGGGGATTGCTCCGCTCTGCAGTCAGCAGCAGCACGGACTTTATCTTTCTCCCATAAGATTATCCCTGCTTCTTCCTTCTCTCACAGCAGCACCATTGTGAGCCTGGACTCCTGCACCCAGGATGACAGAATGATGTCCAAAGGAGCCCACAATCAATGTGAGAGCACAGCCCCTCCCGCCGGGGACCTGGGCATGGAGCAGAGGGGTCCCACTGGGCGCGATGGGGTCTGCCAAGCTCCGAGGCGGCTCAGCGTTCTCCACCCCCAGACCGAGCTGGGGGGCTGTGCTCAGCCCGGGCAGGACCCAACCGTCCCGGGGGGCACTTGCCAACCCAACACCTCTGAGTTCATGAACTGCAGATGGTGCTGGCCCACGCGTTTCATTTCCCCATTCCCCTCGACATCCCCCAGCAGAGCGAGTCAAGTGTGCCTCACCACAGCGCCTGGCAGACCGCGGGCAGGAAGGGATCAAGTTTTCCAGTTTTGCCTCAAGCGTGTCACCACATCGGCAGACAACTCCTTCGCCTCATGCCAGTGTATTGTGTGTCACCTCGTATTTCACACGATACAACACGGTGCAGTGATGCAAGTCCCTTCTCTTGCCGGCCGACTGGTATTTATGGAGATAGCCATTACCAGGAAGCCGGGCTTTAGGGCACGCAAGGGCTGGTGGTGGCGCAGAGCCCTTGCTACTGGTGGGTGGGATTCCTTTACCTCCCCCTGAACTCCTGCCAGGCCACTCAGCACATCTCCAGCCACAAGAAGTTTGCAGCTGCCTTGGTTGGAAGCACCAGAGGAGGGGGAGAAGCGGGGGAGGCTCCATCAGCTCTTCCTGGGGAATGCGGTCCAGCTGATCGCACCTCATCTTTGGTCAAGAAACCAAGACGGGGACAGGCAAAGCTGCTGAGCCCACCTCAAGGAAACATGCAGAGCCAAATTATCTCCCATTAACTTCTCCCACCCCAGCATCACACACAGCTCTGCTGCAGGGAAAGCAGATCAGCATTTGGACCATTACCGGGGCTCCTGAACCTCCCACTCTCCAACCTGCTCTCACTGGGAGCACTGGGAACGCCACTGCTGTTAGCAGGGACACTGGAGCACAAAGGGGAACCCAGATTCAGGCACCCTAAATCCTACTGAGGTCCTTGTACTGATTCCTGCTGGTGGAGTGCTTCTGGTAGCCTCTTCTACAGATTTTCAGGGGACACAGAGGACAGTAGTCAGGGTGGACATTCCTGTGCAGGGAAAATGGGGTGGCTGTGGCAAGATAAGCAGCCAGCCTGGACTGGCACAGGCTGGACTCAATCCTCCTGCAGGTAGATTGGGCATGGGTCTCTGTTTTCCCTGTGACTCCAGGGTTCCAAGGATGCTGAGTCCTCTGTGGTCCATGACAGATGTACCCAAAGCATGAGCAGATGTCACCACCCTGCCAAGCACAGCCAAAGGGCACTGGACTGTCTTTCCCAGCTGGGGCACAGCAAGGACAGAGGAGCAGAAAGATGGAGCCATATGCCCTGGAAACCACAGAGCCTCCCAGACCAGCCTACACATGGCAGCACGGAGGTGGGAGATCAGGATACCCCCTGTCCACTCTGACCAGTGCTCCGTCATCCAAAGTGCTCTGGATGAACCCCCCAGCGATGGGGTGAGTGGGAGCTCGGGGCAGGGAGGCTGAAGGGGATATTCTCCACCACTGCAGACCAGATGGAGCCCATGGGGCTGAAGAGTCCAGGGCTGGAGCCAGCCCAGGGGACATCGGGGGAGGTAAACCAGAGGAGCTGGGGCTGCTTGAGTCATCCACGGTTGGACACCCGTGTCTTCAGAGGGATCAAACAAGGACAGCTCGGGGAAAAGCTGATTGTCTCATCACTCTCCCTTGCCTTGCTTCCTTCATGTATAAAGTGGGGATGGTAAGTGGTGCTCCCGCGAGGCCTTGCTCTGCGGAGTGAAAGTTCACAGAGGGCGGTAAAGGTGTTTCTGGAGACACTAATTCTTTTATCTGAGTGGCAGGAAGAAAAGAGAAAGAAAGGAGAGCAGTTCATTTCTTGGAGCTGGTGTTCCTTGCAACCCTTTTGTTTTGATTTCAGACGTATGGTTTGCTCTTTTATTTTTTCTTTCCAAGCCGTGATGCTGTTGGAGGCCAAGAGGGGATTTCATCATCTCCCCACGGCCACCCTCAGCTGCAGCTCTGACCCTCCTCCCCGCCGTGCTCCACTTGGTCTAATAAACTTTTTTTTTTTTTGCTTGGTCTAGTTTCCTTCCTCGCACTCTTACATCATCTTTGTACTTATCTCAGATTCTAACATTTCCCATTTCTAAGCACCTCTGAGAATAGCCACAAACACCGTGCTGGGTCGGCACAACACGTCAGCTGCAAACGGCAGTCCTGAGTGACAGAAAACCACTCTGGAAAGCTACGGCTCCTCCTTCAGAGGACACCCACTTGCTGGCCACTTGGCTCTGGCATAGTAAGAAAATTGGTATTCACAGTCCCTGGTTCTACAGGAAAATCCAGGCCAAAAAAGTGAAGATTTGTTAAGTAGGAACCTGCTCGTACGTGCCCTCTGCTGCTCCCAAACGGGAGCTCACAGGACCAGTCCTTTCTCCGCTCTCAGGACTGATTGATGGCCAAATTCTATTCATTACAAAGCAGAGTTGGACTACTTATGTGCAAAATAATACTCATTAGGCAGACTTTCTGACTAGATTTTTTTCCACTATTTCATTGATTATTTTTACATTGTAATGTGCAAAAACCTATTCATATCTTTATTAGCCTGACTTGTTTCCTATGTTTATGAAAAAGATCTTTCTTTGATAACAGTTGTTACTGCTGGAAAGAATGTCAGGCTGTGATCTACTGTACATCCTTCTGAATTGCCTTCTCTAATTTTATTAGTTGAAAAAAACCACCACCTAATTTAAGGAGATAAAGCCTTCCGGAGGTGGAACATTGCCACTAATTAGGGTAACAAGAAGACAGGTATGAGCTGCTGGGGATGCCGGAGTCCAGGTCTCCTTTCTCTGACACAAGCACGGGCATCTTTTTCCTGGAACAGCCTTCCTTCTCTTTCTGAGATTCCACTGCTTTTGGGGAAACTACTGACATCGATTTCCTTATCCATGATTCCTTTGGGAAAAGTGCCGAGCAGGACACAGCAGCTCCAGACTCAGGTCCTGGGTTTGCTATAAATACCCGGAGTGACCTTGGGTGGGACACTGTCGGTCTGTGACTTGGTTTTTCCATCTGTAAAATGGCAGCACTGATGAATCCTGGGGTTTATTGCCAGCTCTTACATTATGCATATCTGCAGGGGAGCTGCTCACTGGATCTCTCCATGGCTTGGCTCCTCGTCTCTAACAGAGGAATAACAATACTTCCCTTGTCTGCTTATGTTGATGGCAATCTCTGCGTGTGTGTGTGCTCGGGGTGCCGCGGGGCTCTGCCGCAGCGTGAAACCGCCCGTTCCTCCCCTCTCCCACCCTGGACACGGCACCTTTGACCCTTCAAGCTGTGTCTGCTACCTGGCTTCGAGCGACCGGTCCACCGTGTGCTGACCACGGTGGCTCGGCCTCTCCAGGAAAGCTGCTAGATTAGTAATTAAACTGATGGACTTGCTCCGAAGCAGGCGAGAAGCACCCTCAGAGCACGCTGTGCCGGCAGAACCGCGGGGTAACGCCATCGCTACGGCCAACGGCAGAGAGCTGGGGGACAAACCTCTGGGACTCACACGGACCTCTCCGTGGGTGAACGTGTCACCACCGCTGCTCCTCCGCTCCACAGCTCTTGCTCAGCTGCAGCATACAGCCAGGACAGCCGGGTACCCCCTCCTGATACAAAGCCTTTGGATAGACATCTTACACAAAAGAGAGCAGTAAGGAGTGTTTACATTTGACACAGCAATTTAAATACAGCATATCTTCACCTGGCTGCTGGAGGGGTGATCAGGACAAGCAGAGATACCAATGCCTACAATGAGCAGTCTTTGCTGCAGGGGTGACCTAACGCCAGGGTGACACGGAAGATTTAATATAGTGCCTAGCTGAGGAGAGGAATTTTACACCATATTAGATGACAAAGTTGTTCCATTGTTTAAGTACCAGAGGCATTATTAGCCTGTCACAAGACTGGGGTAGGAGCTCATGGGCTGTAACTCTCACATCTGCCTTTGAACAAGGTTGCCTGTCTAATTATGTATGTGCAGCATGTCTGCCTGTAAATACTCGATTTTTGCAGCTGAATTTTGATTAAACATTTTCTCCCACCCCTCCAAGCGCACACAGCCATCGTCACTGCTGACCCGGCTTGAAGCAGGGCTCGATTCCACCTGGACAGACCACGTCTCAGCAGCGGGGAGGGGCACAGACACTTCTGCAGGACCCACTCTACTGTTGCCCAGTGCGTGGAAGAGCAGCTGAACTCCAGGCAACATTTGAGTGTGGAGCAAAAGCAGACAGAGCCCACTTACACATGTGAATTCCTTCTCTTTATAATTTAAACATCCATTACTGAGGGTCTCTGCATGACCAGCTTATTATTCTTTTTAGATGTTCCTCTCTAATTAATTTGATTCTACATCTGCTGATAAAATTCTGGGAAAGTTAGATCAATAGGAAAAGACGGTTTGTTCAACTACAGTTTTCCAAGAAGAGAACATAATGTCAAGAGTTTGAACCCAGAGAAAATAACGTTTCTTCTCTGTTTATATTTCCAGCGAGTGCACTTAGGTTATAACTCAGCAAAATAAAGAAATTATGGGCAACTATGTCTAATTTTATTGTAAGGAAGTTGGGATACCAAGAGCTGGTTAAGAAACCCAGGGACTGAATTTTAAAGACGAGCGGAGGCGACTCGGGCCGTCTGGCTGCCTTGCAGCACCACCTTCAGAGGTGCTCCCAGAAGCACACCCGCTCCGGAGCTCAGCACTCCCAGCTCTGCCCAAACGGATCCTGGTGCAGTGATGAACATGCTCTGCAAACCACGACTCCGACAGCCTTGAAGCCTGATATCTTCTGCTCCAGGGTAAAGGCAAAAACGTGCTGTATTTCCCCAGGAGCCTCCCAACGCCCCGGCAGGAAACGCATCTCGAGCAACGCCAGAGCCGACCCGACACTTTGCTGATTTCTGCTTCGGAAATTTCCCTGCAGAAGAACTGTTCTGGCAGCCAAGTGTCCCAGCTGCAAAAGGATAGTGGGATTTTTTAGGGCAAAATGCACTCAATGGTCCATTAATCCTGGCTTTGGCACAGGCCAATTGCAGGCTTCCAAAGACTGCGATATTTCACCTCCTCCGAGGATCTACTCAATTACACAAGATAAAATGTCGCGGGGGTTTGACCTTCATCTGATCACCCAAGCGTGAGGTCTGTTTGCCTTTGGCGCAGCCTGGGTAGCCAAAGAGCAGTGAGACAGGGACTGGGCTGCGAGAAAGGAGATTGCGAGCACAGTTTAAAAGCTGGTGTTTGAAATATGACTCTGAC